>OX456986.1:98811545-99344979 GCA_949752695.1 Melanostoma scalare
CACAGCCTTCAATGGTTCACCTATTAAAAAGTGACCAGGTGTTTTTTTTTTTTTGCATCTCACAGACTAAGTCGCACGAAGCTTAGAGCAAGCTCATTTGTACGTACTTATCTACGCTCTTCATCATAAATGCAAGTGTTAGAGGTTAGAAAACACCAACACCAGCACAAAGAGAACGTATATATATATGAAAAAAAAAAAATACAAATAGTGACATAAAATATACAACACCTAACATGAAATACAATAATAATAATGAAACAAAACTACTAGAACTAAAACTAAGCATAAACTACAAATATTTTGAAAGACAATAAACTAAGAAACATTGAACAAAAATCATGCATGTGGAGCACTGGTTTTAAATTTTTGTTTTAAACTACATTTATTAATGTTGAAATCTAAAAGTAGAGAGTTAGAATTATATAATCTACACATGCGCGATAGCGGCTCATTCATGCCGTAATTGGTTCTATGATGGGGGCAATGAATCAACTCCAAATTACGCAAGTGGTGAGATCCTCCGCGGTAGTTAAAACCTATGGACGCGAGCAAGTAAGGAGCATCTATAAAGCCAGTCAAAAGCTGATGGAAAAATACTAGGTCATTGTTGATACGTCTTTGACTAAGGGTTTGTAATTGCAAAAGTTGAATTCGATGTTCATAAGGAGTTCGATGTTCATAAGGTGGCAAAACGTATAAATTTGTGTTGTACTGCCTCAATACGATGTTTATGAATTTCATATAGAGGAGACCAAACTTGTGAGGCGTACTCGAGATGAGGGCGAACATAACAGTTATACAAAGATAGTGTTACATAAGGATCATCAAATTCTTTTGACCACCTCTTTATGAAACCTATCATAGAATTTGCTTTCCTTACAATTGAGCGTATGTGCTCATTAAATTCAAAGTTAATATTGAAGTAAACACCTAGGTCACGAAAACTTGAGACATTACATAATGAATGACCAGACATTAAATACAAAGCATCACTAGGTTCTCGTTTTTTCGAGAAAGTCATAGTTTGGCACTTCGAGGGGTTGAGACTAAGACCATTCTTTTTACACCATATTCCAAAGCTATCGATATCTTTTTGGAGAAGTACCCGATCAAAACTATTTTGAATGGATTTAAAAATTTTCATATCATCTGCGAAAATCAGAATTTCACTATACGAAATGCACGAAACAACGTCATTGATGGCAACAATGAAAAGCAAAGGCCCAAGTTGACTGCCTTGTGGTACATCCGACAGAGCATTGAAAGGATTCGAAAAGCTGTTACGAAATTTTACTTGGTACGTTCTATTTTCGAGATAAGAGCAAATCCATGCAATAAATATTGCAGGAAATCCAAAAGCCTTGAGCTTATATAATATAACATCATGAGAGAGTTGGTCGAATGCTAAGTGTTAATACAGATCGATCATTAGGATTCTCTGACATTGCTGTTAATGGTCGTGAATTTAGAATAGCTTCAACCTCTGCAGTAACCGTGCAGAGCTCCTCGTAAGTGAGTGAAGCTGTAGAAACCTTACATAGCAGTAGGTGTTTTGCAGATTTAACAGCTGCCTCCCATAATCCACCGAAATGGGGAGCACGCGGTGGGATGAAATGAAAGTCAATCCCCTTTGAGCTACAGTTGGCCGTTATTTGATGTTGGGCGTCTTCTGAGTATATGTTCGTCTTCAGTTCTTCCAATTGGTTCCTTGCACCTTCAAAATTCGTGGCGTTATCGCAGTACAAATTTCTGACATGGGCACGTCGGCTCATGAACCTCTTCAGTGCTCCAATGAAAGCTTCTGTGGTTAGTTCACTGACAACTTCAATATGAATTGCTTTTGTAGCGAAGCAGCAAAATATGGATAAATAACATTTATGTGGTCGGCTTCCTCGCGTTCGGTAATGGACCCATAGTGGGCCGCAAAAATCTACTCCGGAATTTATGAATGGACGTGCTGGTTGCACTCTATGAGCTGGCAAATTTCCCATCATTTGAGAATACATAGTTGGTTTTGCCTTTGTACAAGCTACACAATGTTGTGCGATAGATCGTGCAATATCTTTCCCTTTGATTGGCCAAAATTTTTGTCGGGTGATCGCTAGGAGGCCTTGAAGTCCAATATGATTGTTTTCAATATGCAGATCAGTCATTATCATTTTGGTAAATGGATGCGGGTGCGGTAGGAGTATTGGATGTTTGGTATTGTAACGAAGTTACAAATACACACCCTACCGCCAGCCAATATGCATACCATGACAAGACGAAGTTACATATACACACCCTACCGCCAGCCAATATGCATACCATGGTTTTCACATGATATTTTTCATTCACACCATAGAGCTCACACTCACTTATTGCAGAAAACTTTATAAGACACCCTGGAAAAATACGAGAAAACAGAAGCCAGCCCGTGTTGAAAAGTACCAATCTCGTGTACAGGCCACTTCCACTAGAGGAAAACCAGGGGTACGTAGTGTATCCAGAGATTCCCAATTTTTACGCAAGGTCTCCTTGGAGTTCCTAGCATAAATCCCCCCACTAGTCACTTAGGACTTTTGGGTTTTATTTTGCCGGTTATAAGCCGTTGATGCCAGTATATTACTGTTGATGCCAGGATATTCCTGTTGATGCCAGACTTTGTCTGTTGATGCCAGTATTTTACTGTTGATGCCAGGATATTCCTGTTGATGCCAGACTTTGTCTGTTGATGCCAGTATTTTACTGTTGATGCCAGGATATTCCTGTTGATGCCAGACTTTGTCTGTTGATGCCAGTATTTTACTGTTGATGCCAGGATATTCCTGTTGATGCCAGACTTTGTCTGTTGATGCCAGTATTTTACTGTTGATGCCAGGATCTTCCTGTTGATGCCAGACTTTGTCTGTTGATGCCAGTATTTTACTGTTGATGCCAGGATCTTCCTGTTGATGCCAGACTTTGTCTGTTGATGCCAGTATTTTACTGTTGATGCCAGGATATTCCTGTTGATGCCAGACTTTGTCTGTTGATGCCAGTATTTTACTGTTGATGCCAGGATATTCCTGTTGATGCCAGACTTTGTCTGTTGATGCCAGTATATTACTGTTGATGCCAGGACCTTCCTGTTGATGCCAGACTTTGTCTGTTGATGCCAGTATTTTACTGTTGATGCCAGGATATTCCTGTTGATGCCAGACTTTGTCTGTTGATGCCAGTATATTACTGTTGATGCCAGGATATTCCTGTTGATGCCAGACTTTGTCTGTTGATGCCAGTATTTTACTGTTGATGCCAGGATATTCCTGTTGATGCCAGACTTTGTCTGTTGATGCCAGTATCTTACCGTGATGCCAGAATTTTCCTGTCGATTGAGGACCCATGCTTAATGACCGTGATGCCAACACAGGAGTAAGGATCTACCAGCGTTGGAACCACCACCAGAATTAGTAATAAGATTTAATGAATATTATATTAGCTTTAAAACCAATAAAAGGATTGGACCTTCTTCATAAACCGAAGTTTTACGTGTTTTCTTTGGTCTACCCTGGACCCGACGAGCATACCCCAGCTCTAGAGAAAAAAGCACATCACAAATTGGCGCCCGAGCAGGGACTTCATTAAGAAGTCCATTCCAGTTACCGAGTTCCGAAATACCAGACCGAACAACATTCACCAGTACCATTAACCAATCACCGAACACATCAACAAACCGAAAAAGGAAAAATGAGTTCCCACGAAGACGATATTCCTAAGAACCAACTGGATGTTCCAAACACATCTGAACCGCCCGGAAACTTACAGGATGTTCCAAACACGTCGGAACCATCCGGAACTTTACAGTGGATATACCTTTTGAATAAGGCAGAGCTAATAGAGAAATGCCAGGAAAGAGGATTAGATTCTACCGGGACTGTAGCAATCTTAAGACAGAGATTAAGCCGCGATGCTAAAGAGGGAATAGCACGACTGTCCACGCAAGACCTTATTCTTCAGATGGAAGGACTGATGAATGAACCTGTGGATACCGAAAATTTGGAACACAAACAAAAGGAGCAAGAAGAGGCAAAAACCGGAGATGAGAAGCACTGCACCATCCCGACACCGACACCAGCACCGGAGGAAGAGAGGAGTACCGGCGGAAACCGTATTCCATCTGAACACCGTCCCGTAGTTCCAGGAGTAGGAACACTTGTAGAGACAAGCTTCAATCATCAACCTTTTTTGACAGCACCGACACGTGCTCCAAAACTCAACCTTAGCTATGAAGCAGAGGTTATGAACGCAGTCCGAAAATGGGGACTGAAGTTCGATGGATCCGGCAATCCATTAGAGTTTATGGAACGCATAGAAGAGCTCGCAGATTGTTACGGTATACCACGGAACCACATGACAAAAACCCTACCCGAAATTTTCCGAGGAACCGCGTTAGAGTGGTTACGGATCTATCGAGACCGTTTCCAGTCGTGGTCACGATTCCGTGACACGTTCCTGCACTACTTCTTACCAGCACGGTATATGTATAAGCTAGAGGACGAAATTTTGCGGAAGAAGCAAGGTCCTCGGGAGAAGGTAAAGGACTATATAAGGTCCACACAATACTTGATTCGCCAACACCCCACCATGAGCACTGACGGGAGCTTAGAGCGAATATACGAAGGCCTGCGCTCTGAATATAAATACTATATCAGGCGAGGAGACTTCAAGTCTGTAGAGGAGTTACTAGATCTAGGAGAGGAGTTTGAGGCGATACAGAAGGAGGACCGAAATTCCCGACCGCCTATTGTTTCAACATCATCTGCTCCTATTCGCTGGACACAACCAGATCCCAGACATCCCCAACCTAGAACCGCTGAACCATTTCGCCAAGCCCTACCAGCTCCTTACGACCGAGAAACACATTGCTGGAATTGCAAACAGAGAGGACATAACAAAGCTAACTGCCGTAGGCCGTTCCGCTTGTTTTGTTCCTTCTGCGGAGAGGACGGCAGATTAACGAAAGACTGCCCATGTCACCCCGACAGAACCTCGGCAATAAAGCAACCCAAGACTGTGACCGGCTCAAGGGTAAAAGAGCCATCGCGGTCCGCTCGGCAAACAGAATGCACCGTAGACACCCAAAGTAACCCCAACACCGACATTCCGACCTACCCAGAAGAAACCCAAAATGACCGCCGAGAAACACCAAATGAATCGGAAAACGATCCGAGACTCTTCCTGCCTATCTCAATAGGAGGAAAACCGTTTAAGGCACTCGTTGACACTGGAGCAACGAAGTCATTCATTAACTCCCAGATAAGAGAAAACTTACGGCGACTCAAGACACCCGTCCGATTACAGGAGCATACGGTCCAAATGGCAAATGGAAGCCCCGTAACCGCAAGAGAAAGTTACCACGTGGAGGTCGAACTCATAAACCTACCAGTATCAGGGGAGGTCACATACCTTCCGCAGCTGGCAGAAGAGGTTATTCTCGGTATGGACTTCCTGCGAAAGATTAAGTTTCAGATGACCGTTTGTGATATACCACTCCTCCCGCCCGTAGCCGAACCCGAACACGACAACTCTGATAAAGTATGTCTCATAGGGAATAAGGACCTTAAAGTGGAGGAAAAACTCCTACTGCAAGACTTCCTCAGCCAAGAGCTCCCTAAATTTGAATCAATAAATGGTGTATGTAATGTCACAGAGCACACAATCCGCCTCAAGGACCCATCACCATTTAAACAACGCTACTACCCACGAAACCCAGCAATGCAAAAGGTAATCAATGAAGAAATTGACGACCTCCTGAAAGCAGGCAAAATTGAACCTTCCAAAAGCCCTTTTAGCTCCCCCATTGTGCTTGTACGCAAGAAAGCGGGAACATGGAGAATGTGTATAGACTACCGACAACTTAATGACCGATCCGAGAAAGACGCCTACCCACTTCCTTTTATTCAAGGCATCCTAGATAAACTCCGCGCCGCTAGACATATATCTACCATTGACCTAAAACAGGGCTA
This sequence comes from Melanostoma scalare, assembly GCA_949752695.1. NCBI lineage: Eukaryota > Metazoa > Arthropoda > Insecta > Diptera > Syrphidae > Melanostoma > Melanostoma scalare. The sequence goes on from OX456986.1 coordinate 98,817,536, forward strand.
CTGGCAAATCCCGTTGGCCAAAGAATCTCGCCAGTACACCGCTTTCACCGTCCCAGGAAGGGGGTTATTCCAGTGGAAGGTTATGCCGTTTGGGTTGCATGCCGCCCCAGCGACATTCCAAAGAGTCCTAGACATCGTACTTGGAGATGACCTCGGGGATGCAGTTTTTGCGTACCTCGACGATATCATTATCGTAAGTCGTTCATTCAAAGAACATCTAGGGCATCTGAAGGAAGTGTTCGCTAGGCTACAACAAGCCCGATTAAAAGTCAATCCCGAGAAATGCGAGTTTTGTAAACCAGAACTAAAGTACCTCGGACATGTCGTGAGTAACCAGGGGATCCACACTGACCCAGACAAAGTCGCAGCTGTCCGAGAACTTAAAGCCCCAGGGAATGTTCGGGAGTTGAGACGTGTCTTGGGAATCACATCCTGGTACCGACGCTTTATCCAGAATTTTTCCGTCATTGCCAGGCCTCTTACTAGTCTGTTAAAGAAAACCAAGCAATGGGAATGGGGTAAGACACAACAAGACGCGTTCGAGACATTAAAAGAATCATTGACAAAAGCACCTATTCTGACCTGTCCAGACTTTGAAAGCCCATTTGTGCTACAAACAGATGCCAGTGACGAAGGGCTAGGGGTGGTACTTACCCAAGACATTGAAGGTAACGAGAGAGTCATTGCATATGCTAGCCGTACTCTAACGGAATTAGAACGGAAATATGCAACCACCGAGAAGGAATGTCTTGGAATACTTTGGGGAATAAGGAAGATGAGGTCCTACCTGGAGGGCTACCACTTCACCGTGGTGACCGATCATCAAGCCCTGAAGTGGCTGCACACCCTGCAGAACCCTTCTGGTCGATTGGCCCGATGGGCCATTGAACTTCAGCAGTACGACTTTTCCGTACAATACCGGAAAGGGTCATTAAACATAGTGGCAGATACCTTATCCCGCGATCCTCTGCCAATTACCCCCACCGATTTTATTGCCGCCTGTGCTGACGCCTATACTCCAAACGATTGGACTACGCGACAGATGCAACTCGTGGCGGAGCAACCTGAACGATTTCCAGACTACGAGATTAGACAAGATAAATTATACCGAAAGTTCGAAAACCACCCCCTCGCACCAGCAAGATTCCTATGGAAGTGGTGTGTGCCTGCCGATGAACGAACACGAGTGTTGTTCCAAAACCATGATGCAGTAACCGCGGGTCATCTCGGAGTCGCCAAAACCATATCAAGGATGATGCAGAGTTACTATTGGCCTGGTATGCTCCGGGACGTGACAAAATATGTGAGAAAGTGCCACTCCTGTAACCAGTACAAAGCTTCCCAACAGAAACCTGGGGGCCTCATGCATACAATGCCGGTCGAAGCACCATGGGATGTGGTATGTCTCGACTTCGTCGGACCCTTACCAAGATCCATGAAAGGCAACACAATGATGTTGGTAATAATGGATAAATTCACAAAATGGGTCGAAGCCGTTCCTCTCCGAGTAGCCACGGCCGCCGGAGTTATAAAAGCATTAAAGGAACGCATCATCTACAAATTTGGGCCTCCTCGAGTACTACTCTCAGATAATGGAACACAATTTTGCAGCCAGTTGTTGAGTCAATTCCTGAGTGAGGTTGGCGTTACTCAAAGGTTTACAGCCCCCTATACACCCCAGGAGAACCCCACCGAAAGAACCAATCGTGTCATTAAAACTATGATGGCTCAATACGCCAAAGAAAACCACCGCCACTGGGATGAATATCTACCAGAAATATGTTTTGCAATAAACACGAGCAAACACAGCTCTACCGGCTTCACCCCCGCCCTCCTCAACTACGGACGCGAACTCAACCGACCCCACGAGAACGCAACTCACACCTCCCCTCTCGCCGCCGAACCCGCATCAGCTCGTACAGAAAGGCTCAAAGCACTGTACGAGCTAGTATCACTCAATCTACAGAACGCCGCCCAACAACAAAGCAAATATTATAATCTACGACACCGTGCTTGGAAGCCTCATATCGGAGAAGAGGTATACAAACGAGTGAGAGTGTTATCTTCTGGAGTTAATTACTTTGCAGAAAAACTCGCCCCCCGCTATGATGGCCCCTATGAAGTGATCAAATTCGAGTCACCCGTAATCGTGGTATTGAGAAGAAAAACAACAAAAAACACTCGAAAAGAAAACGGAACTTTTCGAGTGCACATCAAAGATCTCAAGGGGTATAACGCGAATAAACAAAATACAGAGCTCAGTAGTGCAACGACCATGAAGAAGGCAACAGCTCCCAAGATTAAATCTGTCATTATAAAGACAAGTGAGGACCCCTGCCATAGGCAGCCCACTAAACCAAAGCCGATCAACCGTAAGCGACCACCAATCGACATTACGGAGATCATTACTATTAGGCCTGGTGCAAGCCCTAGGACAAAGATGGCAGCGGTCCGCGGGCAAAGGGAAGCCGCAGCCCAGAAGCTCAGGGAGGAACAGGATTTTGTGCCAATTCCCAAACCCCAGCCACAACCTATCGCAACTCCACCACAACCTGTACCGGTACCACAACAACAACGACCCCAGCCACAACACATCGCAACTCAACCACAACCTGTACCGGTACCCCAACAACAACAACCGAAACCGATAACCCAGCCACAACACACTATCGCAAATCAACAGCAACCTGTATACGTGATCCAACAACAACAGCCGAAACCAATAACCCAGCCACAACACCTTATCACAAATCAACAACAACCTTTATACGTGATTCAACAACAACAGCTGTGGCCCAGGGAGCAACCGAGCACCTCACGCCAGGTGAAATTTCGCACCGAGGTGACCACGACGGCAGCAGCTCCGACCCAGACCACCGGGAGAAGGATGGGGACCATGCCTGAAGATCCCTTCGAGGGCATTGACGTAACCGGTAACCGGAACTTCAACCCTAAATTTAGAAGGCAAAGGTTCGCTATCAGCCGACCGTATGGAAAGGTGACCGTCGTCATCCGTAGACCAGGACAGGCCACACTACAATTTGGTAACCTGACCAAAGAAATAGAGTACCCCACAAAAAAGTAACGGCCGAGATGTCTCCGGCCACACCCACCGTAACCTAAGAAAGGAAAATTTGATTTTGTTATTTTAAGGAAAAGATTTTTATTTTTGTTATTATTAATAAAGGAAGGAAAAAAAACACAACATTAAGGAAGGAATTTTTTTTTTAAGTTCTTGGAATTGGGAAATTTTTTTTTATTAATAAAGAAGGAAAAAAAATGGAAAAAAAAGGAGAAGGAAAAAAAAACAACACAAACAAACCTATAACAAAGCTATATAGACATAGTTCGACGAGTAAGTTACTCGTCTGCCGAAGAAAGAGGGGAATGTAACGAAGTTACAAATACACACCCTACCGCCAGCCAATATGCATACCATGACAAGACGAAGTTACATATACACACCCTACCGCCAGCCAATATGCATACCATGGTTTTCACATGATATTTTTCATTCACACCATAGAGCTCACACTCACTTATTGCAGAAAACTTTATAAGACACCCTGGAAAAATACGAGAAAACAGAAGCCAGCCCGTGTTGAAAAGTACCAATCTCGTGTACAGGCCACTTCCACTAGAGGAAAACCAGGGGTACGTAGTGTATCCAGAGATTCCCAATTTTTACGCAAGGTCTCCTTGGAGTTCCTAGCATAAATCCCCCCACTAGTCACTTAGGACTTTTGGGTTTTATTTTGCCGGTTATAAGCCGTTGATGCCAGTATATTACTGTTGATGCCAGGATATTCCTGTTGATGCCAGACTTTGTCTGTTGATGCCAGTATTTTACTGTTGATGCCAGGATATTCCTGTTGATGCCAGACTTTGTCTGTTGATGCCAGTATTTTACTGTTGATGCCAGGATATTCCTGTTGATGCCAGACTTTGTCTGTTGATGCCAGTATTTTACTGTTGATGCCAGGATATTCCTGTTGATGCCAGACTTTGTCTGTTGATGCCAGTATTTTACTGTTGATGCCAGGATCTTCCTGTTGATGCCAGACTTTGTCTGTTGATGCCAGTATTTTACTGTTGATGCCAGGATCTTCCTGTTGATGCCAGACTTTGTCTGTTGATGCCAGTATTTTACTGTTGATGCCAGGATATTCCTGTTGATGCCAGACTTTGTCTGTTGATGCCAGTATTTTACTGTTGATGCCAGGATATTCCTGTTGATGCCAGACTTTGTCTGTTGATGCCAGTATATTACTGTTGATGCCAGGGTCTTCCTGTTGATGCCAGACTTTGTCTGTTGATGCCAGTATTTTACTGTTGATGCCAGGATATTCCTGTTGATGCCAGACTTTGTCTGTTGATGCCAGTATATTACTGTTGATGCCAGGATATTCCTGTTGATGCCAGACTTTGTCTGTTGATGCCAGTATTTTACTGTTGATGCCAGGATATTCCTGTTGATGCCAGACTTTGTCTGTTGATGCCAGTATCTTACCGTGATGCCAGAATTTTCCTGTCGATTGAGGACCCATGCTTAATGACCGTGATGCCAACACAGGAGTAAGGATCTACCAGCGTTGGAACCACCACCAGAATTAGTAATAAGATTTAATGAATATTATATTAGCTTTAAAACCAATAAAAGGATTGGACCTTCTTCATAAACCGAAGTTTTACGTGTTTTCTTTGGTCTACCCTGGACCCGACGAGCATACCCCAGCTCTAGAGAAAAAAGCACATCACAGTATAGTATGGCAGATCTGATGCTTGTAGTCTACCTCTGACTCGTAACAGTCCCACTTCATCGAGGAATGCGGCGAGACCTATTAATGCGCTTTTTTTGTGAATTTCCTTTTGATCCTTAAGTGCACGGATGTCCGTTATAAATTCTTGGCTTTGTATATTCTTTAATATTAGTTGCATTTTGTTTTCTAACTCTTGAGTTGATTACGGCCAGACTCTTTTTATAGGCTTCCTTTTGCCTTGCTTGAGGGCTTGTTTTGTGTCCTTGATCTTGCGATTCTTTATAGACTGAATGAATGGAAGGCAGTAGGCTGTTATTCGCTGCATTTTTCTGAATGAGTTAGAATGTTTCATTTCTTCAAATATGTTAGTTGAATGATTACTCGTAGCTAAAGCCACTACCTTCTTGTATGGTGGTGGCCATAGTGCTTCAGTACCATATACAAATTTTGTACCATATTTCCGTAGTAAGTGATCTTGAAGTTTTCCTGGTGAAATCCCTCTCGATAAAACATCTGCTGGATTGAGCTTCAGGATGCTTGCAATTCTACGTCCAACAAATGATTGAAATGATTCAGCATTTGAATTTATCCCGCTCACTACAATTTGAGAGTCTGTCCACAAGAATCGGCTTGCGTCTTTCAATTTGAGATCCAGCTTCACACGGTTTGATAATTCAGCTGCTAGTAGAGCTTCACATAATTCCGAGGAATAGTCATAGCCTTCGCCCCTGATGCTGTTTTGGTAGTTGGTGCGACTCGAGATTTGGAACATAGTAATCAAAATATGACCGTACCATTTTTGTTGATGGACCTAAGATACACCGCTGCGCCGTAGGTCTTTTCTGATGCGTCTGCGAAGATATGTAGTTGAATTGATGAGGGGATGTTGTTCCCGAAAACATGGCGCGTTATGGTAAATTTGTCTAATTCTTGAAGTACCTGATAGAACCTTTTCCGCCTTGTGTACATTTCTTCCGGTAGAGCTGCATCCCAGTCGTACTTAAGCTCCCATAGTTGTTGAAGAAATAGTTTTGCCACAATTACCACCGGTGCTACTATTCCAAGTGGATCAAACAGACGAGCTATATCTGAGGCCACTGATCTCTTGGTAATTTTTGTCGATGTTGAACAGTTTGTTTTGATGCAGAAAACATCTGATTTGGGTCGCCAGATCAATCCAAGAGTTTTTACGGTTCCTTCATCATTGTTTTCTGTAAGCGGAACTTCCTGGTCTTCTAACGGCACATTTGAAAGGAGGTTTTCGTTGTTTGAACACCATTTTTTTAATTGAAATCCTTCCTCCCAAAGCAAGGATGATAATTGCTTTTGGATAATCTTTGCTTCGATTAAACTGTCTGCACCTGTCATTGCGTCATCAACGTAAAAGTCTCTCTGCAGCACTTGTGAGCCTAATGGATATTTTGATTCATATTCCTTGGCTAACAACTGGAGATATTTCATGGCCAAGTATGGGGCTGAGGTTGTTCCATAAGTTACGGTAGAGAGCTTATAGCATTTTAACGGTTTAGTTGGGTCTGATCTCCACCAGATTAGTTGAAACGTTTGGTCTTCTTCTGTTATGCGTATTTGTCTGTAAATTTTTTGAATGTCGGCCTTCATGACGTATTTAGGAAGCCTAAAACGCAACAATATGGTAAACAGATCGTCTTGAATTTTTGGTCCGGTGCACAAAATGTCGTTTAAGGATATATTAGACGATGTTTCACAGTCAAAAACGACTCGCAATTTGGTGGTGCTGCTTTCTGGTTTGAGTACGCAAAGGTGCGGTAAGAAGTAGTGTGGTATTTTAATTGTTTTGTAATTGATGTCCTTCAAATGACCCAAATCGAGATATTCGATCATAAAACTAGAATATTCGCTCTTCAATTCTGGATTTCTAGTCAGTTTGCGTTCTATAGCATAGAAACGACTTAAAGCTATATCACTTGAGCAGCCTAGCTTTTCAGGGCCATCAGAAAATGGCAAACGGGCCACAAATCTTCCTTTACTGTCTCTGGTAATCGTTTGGTTGAAAAGTTCTTCGCATTTTTCTTCGGCCAGCATGCGGTTTGATGTGGAGCTTGATACGTCCTCGGTTTCCCAAAATTTGCTGATTGCCTTTTCAAGGGATTTCTCTTCTGCATAAACTCCGCAGATGTTTGTTGATGAGGACGGTTCCCCACACTTTTTGCCTGTGACAACCCATCCCAGCAATGTATTTTGTAAAAGCGGGAGCTGCTCTCCTAGTTTGATTTGTCCAACGCAGAGAAGTTGGTGGAAGAACTCTGCTCCAATAAGTAGGTCAACCGGCTTTGGCGTATTGAACAAGGGGTCTGCTAGTTGTATGTTTCTTGGTATTTTCCATTTGGAGATGTCGAAAGTCTGTAATGTTTGAAGAGACACAATCTGACGTAGAACAATTGCTTCTAGTCTTGTATTGAAGTTGGTCACTTTTGATTTAATGCTGATGTTGGCTCGGCGATGTGACTCCCTTTTGATTTCTCCGATTCCTTGGACTCTCATGGGGTGATACGTGAGAGATTATCCCAATTTCCGTATCATCTTTTCAGTATGTACATGGTTACCATACTATGTGTTTTCCAATAACACTGCAGTACATTCAGAAACAGGGTACTCACCATTTGAATTAGTGTTTGGACGACAATGTACGTTACCTTCAAATTTGACGAAACAAGTAGATTCCAGGTATAATTATGAAGATTATGTAATTGAACTACGAGAAAAACTACAAATTGCTCACAGAGATACGAGAGATGCGCTGTTAGAAAAGAAAATTGTAAGAAAAAATACTTACGACAGGAAAACAAAAAGTAAAGCCACTAGTTTTGAAAAAGGAAACTTAGTCCTATTAAGAAACGAAAATAGAAGGAAATTGGACCCTATCTTCGTAGGGCCATATGAAGTATTGTCCGAAGACGGTGTAAATTGTGGAAAGAGAGTTAAGGTATCTACACAAACATCGTTTAAAAAAATTCTATATATACATACTAAAGCAATGCCTATTTGCATTGAATTAATATTTTTTTTTTCTTTAAGAAAAAAAAAAGAAGGGAGAGACCCTTGCGTGCACATACAGTAAGAAAATTTTAATACATACACTAAGAAAATTTTAAATACATACATTAAGAAAATTTTAAATACATACATTAAGAAAATTTTAAATACATACATTAAGAAAATTTTAAATACATACATTAAGAAAATTTTAAATACATACATTAAGAAAATTTTAAATACATACAGTAAGAAAATTTTAAATAAATATAGCCCCAAGCAAATACATACAGTAAGAAAATTTTAAATGTATAAGTTTAAGTAAATGTAGCATTAAGAACATTTTAAATTAAAATCCAAAATGTAACATGTAAAGCTATTGATAATTATATTACGCTATTATATATTAAGAAAAATTTCAAATATGTAAAATCCAAAATGTAACATACAAAGCTATTCGTAATTATATTACACTATTACATATTAAGAAAAATTTTAAATATTATATATATAGCAGTTAGTACAGTAAGACACCTATAGCTGTAAAATTAATTATACATGAAGAAAATTATATTGAGCTTACTACATTTATAACAAACAATAAGAAAATTTGAAAAAGCAAACATATTTAATTACGTAACACATGATATAAAAATGAACATAACAAATGATCCCAAATTGTAAAAATGACACGGAAAAGAGGAAACCTCGCGCTACGAGATTTCATCTTTTTCCCCCAGGAGGGTGGTGTGAAGGGATCGCACAAGTGATCATTTCTCATCTCGTACTTTGATAATTGAACACTCCCAACATGCCTCATATGCACAAACATACATATTCTTTAAAAGAGCTAATGACCTAAGGCAAGCGCCAACAAAGTATGTACATATTGAAAATATTGTTAAGGATAGCTAAAAAAAAATTCCAAAAAATTTTTGCTCAAAAAAAAATTATTTAGAGGTCTATCAATCGTGTTTTATATTTCTTAGACCTAACTTTACTTGAGCGTCAGAACTGTTTAATTATTTTGAGCGCAACGAATTTAACGACAAATGCTTTTGTAGAAAATTAAATTTCCTTTAAAAAAGGTCTTTATAAAATTTTTTCTCAGACTAACCGTTTCCGAGGATTCAAGCTTTGAAAAATGGTATGTTTTTTCGATTTTGCCCTTTTATTTTGGAGTTTCTTAACTCACGTACAAATCAATATGTGAAAAATTGCAAGCATGGTTCTTAAAGAAAATTTAATTTTCTAAAAAAAAGGCCTTCTCACACTTTTTCGCAAAGTGCTTCCTTCAGAAGTTATTCATTATTAAAGTTGAAAAAAAATAAAACGTTCTCGTTTTTTTACGTTGTTGATTCTTTCTTTTTACTTAATGTAGCAAACTGATAGTCGAGATCATGGAAAATCAGCATTTATGTCTTTATTTGACGGTTCAGTACCAATAGATGTAAAAAAAGTGGTAAATAATATTATAAATAAACTTTGGCGCCCTCTACTTTTTGCATTTTTGGACCTAGCGTAACGTCACCGAAAGAAAAAATTTTAACAATTATGTCCTCTACAATTTATGTTCACAAAATTTTTTCATACGACTCACCGTTTCCGCGAAAATCCAAAAACTTTTTGAGTTTTCCAAAATTGCCAAGGGGGGAGGCATCCGACTTTTTGGTTTTAAGTTAGTTACGGGTACCACTAACGATGGGTGAAATTTGTACCCTGTACGATTTTTTAAAATTTTTTTTGCCAGATTTACTGTACTATTATATAATAACTTAGCTAACATACTGACCCTAAGCGGGTACTCTAAATTAGTCAATATCTTAATTCTAATACCTTTCGGCCTACAGATAACTTACGGACTTACAAGCTAGAGTTATGGATAAAAACTAAGAAAATTAAAAAACAAAAAAACTTAGTTTGCTGGATCATTTTTTTTTTTTTTTTTGATTTTTATTAAAACTACTTAAAACTACTTAAATCTATTCAAAACTACTTAAACCTAGAGCAGCCACAGTAGCTTTTTTTTGTTTTATGATTCGTTTTTTTTTCGAATGTTTTATAATTTTTTTTTGGAATTTTTATGTTTTATGATTTTGTTGTGATTTTTGTAATTTTTTTTTTTTTGGTTTAAAAATTTATTTTTTTTTGGGTTTTTTTGGTTTTTTTTTTTTGTATGCCACTGTGCCCATCCCCTATACCCTAAGAACTAACACGCTAAACCTGTGTAAGCCAGCCATTGGCGACTTGCTATCAATATCAATTTGAGTTTCGTGCTCAGACGACCACCAGAACATATTTGACATTTTAACAACGTTACGACGATCGCGATCTGAGACCGCCCTACTGAACCGAAGGGGCTCTTCAACGTCTCCGCCTACTGCGGTGACGTCTCGGTTATATAGGAGCCGTCGTTCCACGGACTTACGGCAGACGTGGTAGATTAGCGGAACCGCCAACCTATCCTGAATCAGCCCTTCCATATCAAAATAGAGGAAAGCCTCCGGTGGGACAAATCCACTGATGCGTGTTCTTTCCAAATACTCTCTGTTGGCGTAATAAGCCCCAAAAATCAGGCCATTGATCGAGGTCATCGCTCTTGCTGTGTGACCATGAGTCAGTTTTATAATGAAGTTGTCGATCCTGTTTATTTGAGCCCCGTTGTAAAGGACCTCATTGGGATAATATTTTTTGTACTCCGACTCTGGTGTTCTGTGTAATTCAAGACAGGTACGCAGAAACTGTCTCTTAAACACTCGAATCTTTTCCATTTGAGACGCTGTAACATTGAACCACATGGGGCACCCATAGACAATCATTGGCCTTATGAGGGTCATGTAGCAAATCACTTTCACTCTGCTAACAAGTTGTCTGCTGTGAAACAGTCGCCTTGTCAGAGCAAAAGCTCCTCTAGCCCTGGCCAGAGCCGCATCCATATGTTAGTTAAAATATAGATACTGATCTAGCCAGAGGCCGGGGTATTTCACTACTACTTTGCTTGGCAGTGGGTGTCCATGTAGATCAACGATCACCAGCTTTCGCCAGTTCTTTCTCGTATCCCATGGGGCCCGAGCCAACGGTGTTCTAAACACAATTGTTTCCGATTTTTAAAAGTTGATTTTCAACTTCCAGTCATCGCAATATTGCTGGATATTATCGAATCACGCTGTCAGTCATCATCGTCAGCGTACGCTATAGCATGGTGAAGAGAACCAATTAGATCGTCGGTGAAAATGCTAAATAATATAGGCGAATTCACCGCCCGCTGTTGTAGACCGTTCTGTATTTTAAAAGTTCTGGTAGAAGTTAGCAACTTTTCACAACAAACGTTCTTCCATGAAGCATGTCATTCAGAATATAAAGCAGTGGTTTGCCATATCTGATCAACTTATAGAAAAGAGCGTCTAACCAAACGGTATCGAAATCCTTCTCCAAGTCAACCAGACATGCACCCGTACACTGATTTTTAGCTTTGTTCCATTGAATATCTGATACTAGTTGAGACGCGGCATGTATGGTATGATGGCCCGCCTTAAAACCGAACTGATTTTCTGGAATAATATTTTTGTCCTCAGCCCATGTGGACAGTGCTCTATTGAGAACTTTCTCGAATACCTTACTGTTACTCGGAAGAAGACTAATTGACCGAAGATTTTCTGGATTGGAACCATCCTTCCCTTTTTTAAGGAGAGGATGGACCACTGCCATCTTCCAAGGCACTGGATAATATGCATTATTCAGCACATTGTTGAACAACGTGGTGTATATGTCCACCGCTTCCGAAGGGAGGTTTTCCAGCACAACATTGGGTATGCCGTCGACTCCTGCTGACTTCTTTTTCTATATTTTGTGAAAGATGTCCACGAGGTCCATCTTAGAAACGAACAGGGTGTTATCCCCGTTTCGCTGGGCGATGACTGCATTTGCAAGTCGGTCGTCATTGAACCTAGGGAAACCAGGATTCTCGGATCGCCAATGCGAGATCTCGTCTCTAAGATAGAAGTGTCCAACGAAGGCTCTATTTTCAAGGTCGTAATTCGGGCGAATGCACTCATTCACCTTATTCACATTCACAGCACCCACCGTCTCTACCTTCTCTTGAGCATCTTCCACTATAAAGAGGTCATCATCCAAGATGGCCTCATCCGGATCAATCCCTATTGTCAAAAGTAAGTTTTTGTTCTCTGTCGTCCTTTGGAGTTTAATACCCTGAAGGTCATTTTGATCTTTTCTCCAAAAAATTTTATTTATTTCCGGAAACATACTCGGGTTGTTGGACTGTTAGCCCGAAATTTGTTGTTCCAGAAAAGAGATATAGATATTCTGTAATTTTTTTTTATTAACTGTTGGAGATTTTTGATCTGTGACTTCAGAATTCTAATCTCCAAATCGTGTCGGTCAGTAAACCTCCTGTGCAAGAGTTTTAGTCTTGACAGGAGTCTACTTTTTTGTTTGTAAAGTGCGTCTATTGTCGCGTTTGTACATGTTCGTAGAGTCATGTTGCCTATATTTAGGAATTGTCCTGTCCATTTTACTACGGATTGCATCCTCCATACGTTGCAGGTACCCATCGATCTCAACGTTCGACAGATTCCTGTTGCATGGCGGCGCAATACCGTTCGAACGAATTTCCCTTGAGACGGCACCATAAAAGCACGGCCAACGTGTCTTACCGTAGTTGTAAGAGTGCGTTGGCACGTACTCCTCCAGTTCCACAAGGTCGTTCGGAAGCAGTATGACGGCGGCAAGTCCACAGTGGTCACTGTCGTACTCAACCGTCGTCAAACAATTTTTCGTCCGTCGAAGAACGTCGTCGGTCAGTTTAAGTCTCGAGTCTAAAAGTAATAGATCCAAATAAGAGCCACTTCGAGGATATGAAGGCCTGTCAGTAGCCAACAGGTCGACTTTACACTCAATGCTGTGGAGCCCCAGCCAATTGAATAGCTGGGTCCCCCTTGGATTGGCTAATTGATTTTCCCAATCTTTGTGTTTAGCATTGTAATCACCGGCCAAAAGGAAATAGTTTTCTTCTGAGTTCAGTTTCTGAGTTCGAAAAAGTGATTCGAGCTCTGTTATAAAACATGAGGGTTGAGAAGCCTCCGGCGCATAGATCGCGACCACATACAACCGCCTCCCCTGTTGAAGAGGGATGCATACGATACACGCTTCCAGCAACCGGAATCGGCGTACTTCACCACTATATATTACTTTGTGAGCAATGCCCTTACGTATGAAGATCGCAACCCCACCCGCGAAAGTCGAGTTGGGTCGGTCTCTCCTTACGATAATGTTATTGTTATTCGTCATTTTGTGATGCTGGCTTAGCCTAGTTTCGCTAACCATACATACATCTTGACGTTGGTCTTTTAACAACTCAAAGAGGTTGGTTCGTCGTTCTATCCTAACTAGCGAATTCACATTCACGGCTAGGATCTTGAAAGGCCTCTCCGGCAGCGCGCCCGTTAACCTAAAAATTGCGCAAGCGTAGGCATTGCACGGTAGATCACATCTACCCTACGCGCCTGCTCACTTATTTGCCGTGACAGATCGCTCATTTGTGCCTGAATGACACGCAAAGCGACCATCATCTCTGACTCCCCAGCAGCTGCCTTAGACACAGATGGCTATGCGGCTGCTTTCTGGGGAGGCTGTACCGTTTTCCCAGCCCCCCATGCAATTTGGGCGTAGGAAACTTCCGGAACGACGGCCTTTGGAATTGGTCTGGCTGGTTAACTTCCCTCATCCTTAGTTGCTGTTGGAGCAGCTTTTTTTGACTTTTTAATCGTCTGGTCCGATAATTAGAAGGGTGTCCATCTCCACCACAAAGAACACACTTCAGCAGGGTCTTGTCCTCGACCCTTGCCTCCCCGAGCTTACACTCTTTATTATTGTGGTTCTCTCCACACTTAACGCATCTCGACTAGGGTTGCAACATCGTTGTAAAAAACATCGATGTTGGAAAACATCGATGGTCTCCGACTAACATCGATGTCAAAAAAACATCGGTCATAACAACGATACATCGATGTTTTTCCGATGTTTTGCCAATTTTTTAATTATTATCTTGTCAATAATGAAAAACATTGGCTTTATTTACGTGTACTGTAGCTAAATATGCAAACTTACTAGTCTTACCAGTTCCAAATTCAAAAGACAAATTCAAATCGACAGGATTCATTTGCATATTGCGAAACAAAACGTTTATTTGAACGTAATTAATATTACAAATATTCAAATTATTTGATCAAATCCAAGAATTTTGAGATCGGATCAAAAGAAACTTTGATAGTCTTGTCCCCAGAAGTCTATTTCTGTCCTGAGTAATTCTTGCCCCAACTCCCGAGAACAAACGCTCGCTTGGGACTTGGAACAGATGTGGCTACGATGGGAAGATAAAGCATTACAATTTTTGCTTGCTTTTTAAAAATAGATTTCATATGATCTTCTTTGAATACACTTAACTTAACGTAACTTTGACAACTTACAGGTCGCAGCTCAAACGAAACATGAGTGAAGTACTTTGCATTCCTCTTTTCTGCTGGAAATTGAGTTTTAGAATTGATGAGTATATGACGGGTAAAGGAAAGACAGTAGACAAACTTACTTAATTACTTATCTATGTCGCACTGTCCCGTCTCCCACGACAAAGCAGACAAGGAATAGTGCACTCATTTAAAAATTAAACTACAATTGTCACGAGTTATGTACGTCTTATGTCTGTGTGAATAAATCCTTGAGCTGATTCTTACAAAAATATTTTTCAATGAACGGGTTGCACTTTTCTTAGAATTAGTTTTCATAACTACTAACTTTCAAAAGATCTACAGGCTCTTGATTTTGCTGTTTTTCGTTTGTAGGTAGATTGTTGTTGCAATTCAGTGATAAAAAAACTTTTTTGTTTAAGAATTACACTTTACCCATGTAGGGAATGTTCAAGGAAATGAATGTGCGATGCCGATGCTTTTGCCGATGTTTTCAGTTTTGCCTTCGATGTATCGGCGATGTACCGTTTTTCAAAACATCGATGTTAACATCGATGTCTATGACCGAAACATCGATTTTTTGAAAACATCGATGTATCGTTTGCAACCCTAATCTCGACTGCATATGGCAGTTGAACGCGGCGTAGCCGAACCTTTGGCAACGAAGACATTGATGTCCCCGTTCCTGTTTAATTTTTCCCATCTTACCATCTGGTAGTCCAGGACGGAGATTTTCCTTAGACTCTCCAGACGGCTGCTGGGTGATAGGGTGACGAGGAACATCGGCAATAGCCGCTTCTCTGGTCTTGCCTTGGCCGTGGTGAACGACTTAACCCCCACAAACTCGAGATCGTCGCCCGCCAACCTGCGGAGTTCAGCTAAGAGCTCCTCTCGATCAGAAGAAGGCTCTACCCCTTTCAAAAGCATGCATTTAGGTTTCTCCTCTTTGGGAGTATACGAGAAATGTTGAGTGGTTGTCTTTGCTAACAACTCCCGAACAGTCTTATGTTCACCAATGCTATTGCATTGGATCGCATGTCTATCAACCCCGAGTCTCTTAATAGTAAAATTATCGCCAATGGCGGACTTACATAAATTTTTTGTGTCGTTGAATACCATCCTTAGAGTATTTATTGGGGGCACCCTGCTCTTGTTAGTGGTCTTCTTTTGGGGCTGCTGCTGCTGTTGTTGCGCTGGCTGTTGTTGTTGTTGCTGTTGCTTCGGCTTCTGCTTTTCTGCTGGCTGCTGCTTCTTGCTGGGGATCGATGGCGCGGCTTTTTTAGCCGCGGTCCCCCGTGGCTGCTCATGTGTAGTAGTTTTCTTTCCCTCTACAGCTATTTTAGCTGTGGCTGCGGTTGCATTTTTATTGACAGCAGCCTTTGTTGTTGCTGGCTGCTGTTGCTTGGCAGTTTTCCCTGCTGGTGCCTGCCGTTGTTATTTTGGCTGCAACGGTTGCTTGGCCTCGCATTCCGCTTTCCTGTGGGCTTCTTTCTTCGCTTTTATAGCCTCGATCTCCTCAAACAGCTTCCCTATTATTGTATTTAACTCTTGCAGTCGCTTTTCTTCGTTCTTATCTGTGTTTATGTTTATTTCGTCATTTACACCGCCTCCGTCTGCTAGTGCAGCGAAGGAGTTGCCGCTACCGTTGTAACGGCCTTCGCCACCGTTTGACTCATAGTCATATTTAGAGTTCAAACTGACTATGGACTCTGTGCTGGTCGACATTCCATCGTCGTCGACCTCCGCTGCTGCTCCCTTCTTTGCTTTTTGCTTGGGCATCATGTTCAGCCTAGCTTATAAGCGCCGCCTCCTCTTAATTGCAGTTGTTGCTACTGCTGTTGTTGCTGTTGATACTGCTATCAGGTCAGCGGCTATTGCCGCTATCTGATCTGTGGCTGTTGCCGCTTCTGTATTTGTTGTTGTTGTTGTTTCCGCCAACTCCAACGTTCTTGATAATGATGGACCGGACAGGTCCATCAAAGCACCACTAGCCTCCTCAAATTCTTTGAGGAGCCGCTCCCTCTCCTTTTGTTGGGCGATTTTCTTCAATCGGAATATGTGTACTTTTATGTTTGCGTCGGGATCGAAATCGTGTCCCTCCACACCGAAGAAATAAGAAAAAAACTTTCTTTAATGCCACTGATGGGAGTGATCCTGAGACCCTCTGCAACGAACTCAGACACTCTTTAGTTAGGCTAGTGCCCTTGTTAAAAATTCACTGCTTTTATTACTTGTTAATCACAAACCGAATTTATTAAATACTTCCAAATTTGCCAACACGTCTATGCGCTCTTGCAGTTGCTGAACGACTGAAAAAAAAAAAACCAATGGGATATCCCCACTCCCATACAATTCCCATATCTCCTATCTCCTAAAGGTCGACCTGTACTTCACCATTATGTTTGGCTATACGCCATAGCCCTGCCATACATGTTATCTACCATCGAGCTCTACTGATGGTCATGTTGCTCACTGCTTGTGCATGGGGAGTTTGGCATTTTGGTGGTGCGTATTGTACTTCTCGATATTTACCAATAAAAGTGCTGGGGAAGACTTTCCCCACACATGGTAGAATACGATCTCTTGTTACCTGGTAGCATAAGCTTTCCCCACATTACAAGCTATTAGGTGCCCTAGCTGCACAAATAATTTCCGGTTAGCGCATTGGATAAGCGCGTGAATAATTTCCGGTTCATGAATTGGGTAAGCGAGTTCCTTCCTTCTTTCGGCCGCTAGATGACGTGTTGGAAAGATTAAAGCATGTAACGAAGTCTTATTAATGCTTCGTTACAACATACAATAGCATTGTTTGCACGGTCCTCAAGAAAGGAGACCCTCTGAACTGCGCCAACTACAGAGGTATCAGTCTTCTTAATATCGCATACAAGATCCTCTCTGCCGTATTGTGTGAGCGTTTGAAGCCATTCGTCAACAACCTGATAGGTCCTTATCAGTGCGGCATTAGACCAGGAAAGTCCACCAAAGATCAAATCTTCACTCTACGGCAGATTTTGGAAAAACCCAGGAGCTTCAAATCGATACCTACCACCATTTTATCGACTTTAAGGCCGCGTATCTATAGAGAGAAGTAATACAGGGTGTCCCGTAATTCGTTTTACATACTTTGGGATATGATTCTTGGTCATATTCTAGGAAAAAAATTGTTCTACAGTAAAGTCCGTTTCTCAAGTTTGACATCACTTTTTGACAATTTAAAAAATGGCTAACTTTGGTGTACCCTGACCTGTGTTAAATTCGATATCTCTGTCAATACTGATGATAGAGACCTAATCTTAGACTCACTTTTTTGTAGAAATAACAACCTTTAAGACTGTATTTAAATTAGGCTTCCATTGGTTTAGGGTTGCCAGATATTCAATTTTAAGTGGTGTTCAAATTTTCTTCCCAAAAACAAAGTTTTGACTTTGAGGTCATTTTTTTGGAGAAAAGGCCTGATAAACATAGAGTTTCTTTATTTTTTACAGATGAACAAAACAATAATAAAGAAAAAACTCAGCATTAAGTTAACTCAAAAACCCATACATTTTATGATACTTGGAAAAATACAAAATGGGAAAAATTTAAAATAAAATAAAAAAAAAGTTTTTGCTTTGAAGTTTGTTTGAATAAAACAATAATATGATCACTTTTAGTAGTTTTTTTTATGTATTTAATACAAATACAATTATAACAAGTGCTCAAAGCGCCCTCCTTCGTTTTGAATCCATGCCAGAGCCCGTTTTTGGATTTCATTGTGGATGTTTTCTTTAAATTTGGGGTATGAATATTCAATAGGTAAATAAGTCGTATAAAAGAATAAGAAAACAAATTTGTTCATTAGTTTGTCAAATAAAGTCACGATTGCAGTTTGATCAGAGAGTTTTTTGAAATGCTTTCATTTACGAGAGAAGAATACGCAGACATTTTTTTTTTATATGAGTTTTTAAATGGAAATTGAAGAAAAGCGCAACAAAGGATACCAGGAACTTTATACTAACTGAAAATCTGGCAACCCTTAGCCTATAGGAGTCAAATTTAAATACAGTTTCAAAGATTACAAGACTACAAGTAAGACAAGAGTTATCGACAGCAAACACCCACAATGAAATCCAAAAACGGGCTCTGGCATGGATTCAAAACGAAGGATGGGGCTTTGAGCACTTGTTATAATTGTATTTGTATTAAATACATAAAAAAACTACAGAAAGTGATCATATTATTGTTTTATTCAAACAAACCTCAAAGCAAGAACTTTTTTTTATTTTTTTTTTTATTTTTCCCATTTCGTGTTTTTCTTAGCATCATAAAATGTATGGGTTTTTGCGTTAACTTAATGCTGATTTTTTTCTTTATTATTGTTTTGATCATCTGTAAAAATAAAGAAACTCTATGTTTATCAGGCCTTTTCTCCAAAAAAATGACCTCAAAGTCAAAATCTTGTTTTGGGAAGAAAATTTGAACACCACTTAAAATTGAATATCTGGCAACCCTAAACCAATGGAAGCCTAATTTAAATACAGTCTTAAAGGTTGTTATTTCTACAAAAAAGTGAGTCTAAGATTAGGTCTCTATCATCAGTATTGACAGAGATATCGAATTTAACACAGGTCAGGGTACACCAAAGTTAGCCATTTTTTAAATTGTCAAAAAGTGATGTCAAACTTGAGAAACGGACCTTACTGTAGAACAATTTTTTTCTTAGAATATGACCAAGAATCATATCCCAAAGTATGTAAAACGAATTACGGGACACCCTGTATAGAGCCATATCTAGTTTTGGCATCCCTTCCAAACTTGTCCGATTGTGTAGGATGACGATGAAGGCATGGACCTTGTCAAAGGCAGACGAGAACGCTTTAGGATGCTTCGAGAGAAAAATTTTTCGGGTGATTTTTGGTCCCGTCTGCATAGATGGAGAGTAGAGAAGAAGATTTAACGACGAATTGTACGGGCTGTACAGCGACACTGACCTTGTAAAACGAGTCAAGGTCCAGCGGCTTAGATGACTGGGTCATGTAGAGCGAATGGACACCAACGATCTGGCCCGGAAAGTCTTCGAATCCAATCCCAAGGGGCGGCGGCGCAGTAGAGGAAGACCGTGACTCAGGTGGAGCATGCAAGTAGGAGAGGACCTCAACCAACTTGGCGTGCAAAACTGGAGGCAGCTAGCTAGGAACCGAGCTGGCTGGAGAATCATGTTGGTTAAGGCCCTAGTCCGACCCAGACTGTAGCGCCAGCTTAAGTAAATAAGTATACAATTTTTTTTTAATTCCTTCCTCGATTTACTTACGGCCAATTTCTTCACACAGAACTAACGTTAGATCTGTTACTAGTCCTAAAAATAACAAACAAATCGGTATCAACTCATTTCTTCACATCAAAAATTAAAATAAGTTCTGTCAGTTTGAATCCGAGTACTATTTAGGACCCGGTATTAGCTAGCTCTTCAAAAACAACAAAAAATGTAATATTATACCAGTCATTAGTACTCAAATGAGTATCAACTCATTTCTTGACAAAACATAAACACACTAGTTCTGTCAAATTGATGCGAAGTATTAGTTAGTACCCGACCAAAATTAGAACCATAAAGTTGGGGTCTAGCATACAAAATCAAGTCGTATCGTCAGAGAAAAATTTTAAAGTTTTTTGCTTTGAATCGATTGGGAATAATTTTTTGTATATGTTTCCATTTATTGGAATTAATTTATACATTTAGTATTGCACACTTTTTTTTGTGGTTTTTTAGATTAACTAAACCAACATTTCAATTTATTCTTCAATTAACTACAGAAGAATTAGCACACACGCAAAAACGGTGTTGTAAATATTATTTGTAGAGCATTAAAGCTAATTTTGAACTGGATTTTACACAGACCTCGTTTTATATCACCGGAACAGCACCTTCTCGTTACTTTGCGTTTCATGGCATGTGGATCAATGCAGTTAGCAGTTGCCAGTTGCTGATTTCATGCATGTGTCGGCCTCTTGCGTTTGTCGCATATTACCAAAAGTATGTATGGCATTAATATGATATTTGAACTAGTTTATGAAAATGCCAGAACAACAGAGAGCCTCATCTGAATTTTGCAGGATTGCCCAGTTCCCCCGAACAATTAGGGCCATTGACTTAGACTTAGGAGTTAGTACTAATAGTACGGCTGAGCTAATTTAAACAGAGTGAAGGGTTTCGTAGCCACAAATGTTGGTTTTCCTTAAATGTGCAAACAATATCGTCGACCGATTTAAAGATATTAAGTGTTGTTGATCGTTGGGCTAGATCTGTGCATGATCAAACCATTTTTTGAAATTCGGAGGTGCGAGCCAAATTTTAAGTAGGTAAATCTGAAAACTACATATATGTATTGTATATTGATTGGTGACTCTAGTTATGCAAATACGAATTATTTGGCAACAACATACACCATTAACAATCCGTAGGTATATTTAAAATAAACTTTTTGTAGCTATATGCAATATTATACGTTCTATTCCTTGTAAAAAACAAACTACATACATAAATACGACGGTATTTACCAGATCATTTACATACATATGTACATATCTAATCAACTCAAAAATGAATTCAAAAAGTCAAACCAACTGTAACGACAAAAATTTCAAAAAAAAAAACTGAGAAATTTGAAGTTAAATTCAAATTTATAATTTTAATTGTCAATCAAATGTCGTAAAAAGGATACGACCAGTTTTAGACTTATCAAGTCACTAGTACTGCAGTATCATTGATGTGAAGAAATGGAGAAGTATTAAGTTGTATGTAGGACCAGGTATTACAGCTAGTACCCAGTGCCGTAACTAGGGCGGTGCCAGCAGTGCCCAGGCACAGGGCGCATACCCTGGAGGGGCGCAGAAATGACCAGACTAGTATCTAGTTTTGTCTCATGCATGGAAGCTAGTAGGTATATTTTGTCTTATTGCAAACATGGTGTAGACGCGCCCTACTGTACTATCTATATCTATATCGCATTTTTCAAGCGATCTTGAAACAACAACACACGTAAAGGTGGATTATCTGTTTCATACATTTTAATTATAAATTCATATTTACTCTCCAAATTTGGGGATACAATTTTGGTATCTGTTGACAAAGTGAATGTAGCTCTACAGTCTAAGACTATGACTATCGACAAAACTTCTGAACTTATCAAGGGAGTAACAAGCCAGATACAAAATATTCGCGAGACTGTAGTCATTGTTTTCGAAAAGGCAAAAAGAATTTGTGAACAATGTGACAAGACAATTTTCCTGAAAAACGACGAAAGCGAGTAAAAAGACACGATTTAAGTGAAAGTTCAGACACCGGCCACGACATTACTCAGCAACAAAGTTTCAAAATACAGATAAAAAATGAAGCAATAGATACAATCATTTCTGAAATAAAATGGCTATTCGAAAAACTACGTGACAAACAAAACTCTTTCGGTCTTAGACCTTAAAACACATTACTACATATTCGGTTGAAGAACTAAAAAACATGCAGCTGATTTGAGAATCAAAGATTCTGCAGATATAAATGCCACAGAATTTTGGTCCGAAATAGAAACTTTGAAGAGTCAAGTTGAAGCGACTACATTATTTGATAAATGTTCTCAAAGCTATAGTCGAACTGGATTTAAAGGAAATGTTTCCCAATGTAGTAGTCGCCATAAAGATATTTTTAATAATAAGCTCAAATTAATAAAAACGTACCTGTGTTCGACGATGGGTCAAGAAAGATTGTCTGGCCTAGCGATTTTGTCCATTGAATGCGACGTAGCACGGCTCCTGTCATATGAAAATGTAATCAAGGACTACGCAATGAGAAGAGCGTGGAAAGTAAATCTTTAAGTAATCTAAGTAATTACAGCCTTGGGTTGCTATCGAGTATTTTGTTTCATTTCTGTATTTGAGAGCAAATATTTTTGAATAAACAATTTTTATCTTAAAGAAATATACTAAGCAGGTACTTATATACTTTGGTAAACAATAAAAAGATAGATTTATTTGTATGCACATTTGTCCATTTTATTTTCAGAGCCTGGTTAGAGCATTTTTCAGGGGCGCAGTTTTGAAAGCTCGCACCGGGTGCATAAAAGGCTAGTTACGGCACTGCTAGTACCTAGTCTAGCTAGACCGGTTACTAGATCGCCTTATTTCTAATGTGAAGAAATCGGCCGTTACGGCCAATTTCTTCACACAGAACTAACGATAGATCTGGTACTAGTCCTAAAAATAACAAACAAATCGGTATCAAATCATTTCTTCACATCAAAAATTAAATAAGTTCTGTCAGTTTGAAACCGAGTATGTACTACTTAGGACCCGGTATTAGCTAGCTCTTCAAAAACAACAAAAAATATAATATTGTACCAGTCATTAGTACTCAAATGAGTATCAACTCATTTCTTGACAAAACATAAACACACTAGTTCTGTCAAATTGATTCGAAGTATTAGTTAGTACCCGAACATAATTAGGACCAATAAATTGAGGGTATAGCATACAAAATCGTCGTTTCGTTAGAAATTTTAAAGTTTTTTGCTTTGAATCGATTGGGTATAATATTTTGTATATGTTTCCATTTATTGGAATTAATTTGTACTTTTAGTATTGTTTTTTGTTTTGTTTTTGGTTTTGACAAAAACAAAATGGATATAGTTTTCGGTGGAGATAATTTATTCATTTACTTTGAAAACGTCGAAAACAATGAAGAAGTGGTGGGAGTTCTTCGTGTATATCGAAAGCCACAGAGGAATAACTCAAGTTGGGATAACGTTCACTATTTTCAAAGTTTTAAATTAACAAAACCAACATTTCAATTTGTTTTTCAATTAGTTACAGAAGTATTAGCACACATGCATAAACGGTATTGTAAATATTACTTGTAGAGCATTAAAGCTAATTTTGAACTGGATTTTACACAGATCTCGTTTTAAATCACAGGAACAGCAACTTCTCGTTACTTTGCGTTTCATGGCATGTGGATCAATGCAGTTAGCAGCTGATTTCATGCATGTGTCGGCCTCTTGCGTTTGTCGCATATTACCAAAAGTCTGTATGGTATTATTATGACATTTGAACCAGTTTGTGAAAATGTCCGCAATATTTGCAGAACAACAGAGCCTCATCTGAATTTTGCAGGATTGCCCAGTTCCCAAGAACAATTAAGGCCATTGCAATCACCTGGCGGATAATTAGTTAGTAGTAATAATACGGCTGAGCTATTTTGAACAGAGTGAAGGGTTTTGTAGCCGTTGTTGGTTTTTCTTAAATATGCAAAAAATATCATCGGCCGATTTAAAGATATTAAATGTTGTTGCTGGTTGGGCTGGATCTGTGCATGATCAAACCATTTTTTGACATTCGGAAGTGCGAGCCATTTCAGGGCTCTATATGTTTATCTATATTTAAAATAACCTACATATATTTACAAACATACATTCTATTTCTTATAAAAAACCCAACTGCATACATGAATACGACAGTACACACCAGAGTATTCACATCCATATCTAATCAACTCAGAAACCAATTCAAAAAATCAAACCAACTGCGCGTGTAACGACAAAATTTTCAAAAAAAATTGAGAAATTTGAAGTTCAATTCAAATTTATAATTTTAACTGTCAATCAAGTGTCGTAAAAAGGATTCGACCAGTTTTAGACTTATCAGGTCACTAGTACTGCAGTATGAATTTAGATCTCGTATCTATGATGTGAAGAAATGGAGAAGTACGAAGAAGTTTTATGTAGGACCAGGTATTAGAGCTAGTACCTGGTCTAGCTAGACCGGGTACTAGACCGCCTTAGTACTAATGTGAAGAAATGTGCCGTTAAATAGACAAAATCATTTATTTATAGTCAATCACTTATTACATAAGTGTAACTCAGATAGTGCATGTAACTAAAAATCTGTCATCATTTTACCACGTTGTTTAAATTCCCCCACTTGTCTTCGATACGACTGAAGTTTTTTTTATTGTTTTGAAAAGAGAAAAAATCGAAAATCATAATTCGATAGTTCAGACTTTAGATTTTCGAAAATATCTCCATTAAAGAATTTTTCAAAATTCAAATTATTTCCGAAATTATAGCCGTCTATTGGCGTGGAAACTGATGAGAATTTCACTTAACGTGAAACTTTAAATGCGTTTTTCTCAGAACATACTTTTTCAATATGATACCCACGATTCCTCGAGTTCTACTGGACCGATTCACTTGAAATTTTAAGAGAATCTTCTTCATAGACTTCTGGCATGAACCAGCCTCATCTCCAAATTTAAATTTTTACAGCTTTTAAAAAATTCGAGAAACTCAAAAAAAAGGTTAAAAAAATGGTATTTTTTTTTTTTCAAACAGTCGCCGTTTTCACAAAAATTTTATTTTATTTATCGTTGGTTCATGCGATAGCGACATCATTGCAGATTAAGAATCATTTTTTCTTTTTTAATTCGGATGACTAGGAGGGCTGAAATCATGGGTATGGTCATGTTTTTGCGGTGAAATTTACCACAACAAAAACCATCTTACGATAGTCTGTCTTGAAACCTTATTCTTTTGCTTTTAGTCGCAGCTGCATGGTTCTGGGTGAGTTGAGGGCAGCCATGGTCCCATCAACCAGTGGCGTACTCCAAAAGCAACCAACCACTTGCGAGCAGAACCAACGGTTCTGTAAAACTCTTTACCCTTCCTCTTCACTTCCTGATTCCTGATACCTACCCCATCTTTCCACCTGTTCCCTATTTCACCAACTCACAAATTTGTAATTACAAGTGCTTTTTAACAAAGTTTGTGAGTTTTTGTAAAAATGTTGCTTCACCAAACTTTGTTAATTACAATATTGTATTTGTATTTTACAAAAGGAAATTTGTGGAAAAATTTCCTTTTCGGTTTCACAAATACAAAATTAAAGTTGTACTCTACAAGTAACAAACTTGTTAATATAACACTAATTTGTGAGTTTTCATTTCACCAAAGAAAATAGACTTACAAAATTTGTAAAGGTTGTAGGAATATTCTACAGGTGAAGTTAGACGTGTAATTTTTGTAACAAATTTGTAATTCTTGTAATTCTATAATGTCTTTACGACAAAGCCATAGCAGCGGCGATAGTAGGCAAAGTGATGATAGTAAAAAAAGATTTATCGCCCGCGTGTAAATTATGATATATTTGAGTTATTTCATTTTAATGAAAAATTTCGTCTCTGTCGATGCAAGGCAGAGGAAATAATTTTAATTATTGGACCCTAAATAGCTCACTCGAGTGAAAAAACTGTGCTTTTTCACTAAGTCAGCAGTTTCTAACAGCTTTGCGTTGGCTAGGGAATGGAGGACAATACCATGGAATTGCCGATATGCACGGGATTTCTAAGTCAACCGTTTTCGGATGCGTACATAGAGTTTGCACCGCAGTCGTCAATTTAATGTTCGAAAACGTAATATGCTGGACTAACGAACATCAAAATTTCTAGTCTTTATTGATGAGAAGCGCTTGAGACTGCAAAAAATTAAGAATGTTTTCCCATTCTCTTACTTTGTCTGAATGTATCGAGTAATCGGAAAACTTTCCGAACAATATATCTTTTTTGTCTCTTATCAAAGAGGCTACAAATATTATATTTTCCTTGTTCACTTTGATGTCTATGCAGCACATTGTTCAACAATATTGTGAATTAACAAGTTATTTTTGATGCCGGTGCAACAGAAATTTTGAACGCTTGTGGCCTACAAATCTTTTTCCTACAATATTATTAGGATCGATCACAAGTTTGTGAACTAAAATCTTGCAATTGGTGAAACAAAAAACGGGTTTACAAATTTGTAATTGTGAACTACAAAAACAAATTTGTGGTTGTAACTTTCATTTTGGTGAAATAGGCCACTGGTCATCAATCGTGTCGAGCCAACAGGTTGGTTGGAGACTCGCACGCAACATCATGTACGCATATTGCTAAAGGACAGAAGGAGTCTGTTCCCTATAATCACATACACAAACCTACATTGATACATAATCATCATCATACGTCCATTCCATGCATAATAACACTGATCCATACACATCAATCATCACATACACAAACCTACACTGTTCAGAAACATTGCATACACACACTTACACTGATACACAAATCATCCATCACACATATACACACAAATCAGTCATCATCCACACACAGGTTAGGTTAGGTAAAATGGGCTGACGGTTGATCTTATTACCATCACACTTAGATCAATGTAGATCCGTTGTGATACCCTGACGTATTGTAACGTCCCAGAAACCTATGATTTTATGTCTGTTCAGTATTTAACCATTTTGTGTTCTTAGTGAAGTTTAACAGGCTGCTCTTTGGAGCGTCTGATAATTCTTCTAGTTCATTAAAGAAGTAATTTCCTAGAAATTTTTTCCTAGTATGACAGAGTGCTGGGCATTGACAAAGGAAGTGACTAGTGTCCTCATGTTCATCTTCGTCATTGCATCCTCTGCATAGGTCATCGGTGCAAAGACCCATTTTCTTTTTGTGATAACCAAGTAGGTTATGTCCAGTTATGATACTGATAAGCGTTCGCAATGAAATTCTATTCAATGATAGCAGCTTTTCAGATTCTTTCTTATCATATTTCGGCCATAGTTTCCTGGAAGTAACACAGGAATCTAGGCATTCCCATCTTTCATTGGATTTTCGCATTATTTTGTTACCAATGATCTGTTTCATTTCACAGGGTGGGATCCTGATATATTTATCAATGAGAGAAGGGTCAAGTGCTGATCTTTTCCTCGCTAGTTCGTCCGCTTTTTCGTTTCCCGGTATACCACTATGACCGGGGACCCAGCAGAGTCTAACGTTATGCTGTGTGCCAAGAACCCTTAGCTCTTCGCGACAGCAAGAAACAAGCCTTGATTTGACAAGAGTGGCAGAAATCGCTTTTATTGCTGCTTGGCTATCAATGAAAAAAGTGATATCAGCATGTGATAGCGCCATCATGGACACCTGTTTTGCAGCGTTTGTAACTGCCAAGATCTCGGCTTGGAAGACGCTGCTGTGATTAGGAAGTCTGAATGAACTGGCAAGTTTTAGGCTTTCTGAAAAGAAACCTGCCCCTGTTCCAACTTCCATTTTTGAACCGTCGGTATAGATTGCTATAGACGTTTCGTAAGGTGTTTCATTCTCCCAATCTTGTCTATTGGGGAAGCTAGTTGTGAAGGATTTTTTAAAGTCCAAGTATGGAGTTATGTAATCCGTGCAGATATTGTTATCTACGTATCTTGATAAAATCTGTGCGTGTCCTATTTGGCTGGTTTTCCAGACATTACATTGGTTTAGTCTAAGTGCACTATTTGCTGCCGCTTCTTGAACGTAGAGATCAAGAGGTGTGAGATTGAGGATTACTTCCAAACTCGCGGTCGGTGTAGTTCTCATTGCACCAGTTACGCAAATACAGGCAGATCTTTGAACTTTGGTTAGGGTTTTTAAATGCGTGGATTTTTCCAACGCCTTCCAAAAGACCAAGTTGCCATAAGATAGGATAGGTCTAACAATGGCAGTATACATCCACAGGATGATCTTGTAATTTGGTCCCCAGTTTTTGCCAAAAATCCTGTTGCACGAATACAGTGCTATCATAGATTTCTTATATCTTTCTTGTATATTGGGACTCCAATTTAGTTTTTTGTCTAAGATCACACCCAGGTATCTGGCTTGATCAGAGATTTTAAGAGGGGTCCCATTTAGTCTTGGTAACTCGAAAGTAGGTATTTTTCTTCTATTTGTAAAGAGTACCAGCTCTGTTTTGAGGGGGTTCACTGCAAGGCCGCACCTTTTTGTCCAAGCGCTTACCTTGGTTAGTGTGTAGTTCAATTGTGCGCTAATAGTGGAAGGGAATTTCCCCGTTGCCAGAAGAGCTAGATCATCGGCATAGGCGACCACTTTTACGCCATCATGTTTGAGAGCTACGAGGATCTCATTCATGACCAGGATCCAGAGCAGGGGTGAGAGGATACCTCCTTGTGGGGTTCCCCTTGACACACACTTTTTCAAGTTTGCACCTCCCAGTTCACTGTGGATCTGACGTTTTGTTAGCATATTCATGATCCAATTTGTTATTGTTTCTTCAACTTCTAGATCATTTAGGGCCTTCTTAATTGCACTGTTCTGTACATTGTTGAAAGCTCCTTCAATGTCCAGGAAAGCTGCCAGAGTGTATTCCTTATCTTGCAGCGTTTTTTCTATGGTTCTTACTACACAGTGAAGTGCTGTTTCCACACTTCTTCCTTTTGTGTAAGCATGTTGAAAGGTGGATATTACTTCCGGTTTCATAAAACTACGGATATGTAAATCAAGCAACCTTTCAAAAGTTTTCAGTATAAAGGAGGTCAGACTTATAGGTCTGAAGTCTTTTGCTTCTGTATGGCTGGGTTTGCCGGCTTTCGGTATGAAAACGACTTTAACTTCCCGCCATATTTTGGGAATGTAACCCCATATGAGGCTACTTTCAAAAATGTTCTTGAGATGTGGGATGACTTTTTCTCTGCTTTTTTGAAGCATCATAGGAAAAATGCCATCGTGACCCGGAGATTTAAAAGGGGAGAAGGAGTTGATAGCCCATTCCAACTTCTCTTCTGTTACGATATCTGTCGGGATTTCTTGTCTAGAGTAATTAGTGGTATCTACTTCACTGTTCTCTATAGGGCTGCATCCAGGGAAGTGCGAATCGAACAGATGTTCCAGACTCTCTACCGGGGATTCAGTCCAGTGGTTATCCGGTCTCTTCAGAGAACCAAGAGGTATGGTCTCCTTAGAGAGGATTTTCCGTAGTCTGGCCGATTTGTTCGTACACTCAATTTCGCTGCAAAAATTTCTCCATGAGCAGCGTTTTGCTCGTTGAGTTTCATTTTTGAATTTCCTTTGGCTGGATTTGTAATGTTCCCAGTCATTTTCGGAGCCGGTTCGTTTGGCAGCATTGAAAAGTCTTCTAGTTTCTTTCCTAATGCTGCTCAGCTCGTTGGTCCACCAAATTGGTTTTTTGTTCTTTTTTACCGTTGTGATCAGAGGACAGCTTTTATCCAGGGCATTTCTCAGAATCCCTGTGAGTTCTGCAGTCAACTAATCAAGGCTTTGCGGTTCAAGGTACCTATTTGTATTTAGGGAATCTATGTTATCGTCTACCTCCCTACTAAAGGTTGCCCAATCTGTTCGTCTATTATTACGAAATGGTTTGATTGGGCGATCTGTAGTGGGAATGATAAAATTTATCAGACGATGGTCTGAGAAAGAGAGTTCTTCTAGTACTTTCCACTGCTCTACTGGACAAGTGTCCGAGTTATTAGTGAGGGTAATGTCAAGTACTTCTTTACGGTTTTTTGTAACAAAGGTAGGTGTGTTACCTCTATTGATAACCAAAAGATTGTTTCTTAAAATAAATTCAAATAAGAGTTCCCCCCTAGAATTTGTGTCGGTGCTTCCCCATTGCACATGGTGTGCGTTGGCGTCACAGCCCATAATAATATCTAGTCTACTCTTACTTGTGTATTCTACCAGTTGGTAAGTAATATTCGCTGGTGGTCCTTCAATTCCATCATGTGGCATGTAGATGGAAGCTAAAATTAGAGGTGGGAGTCCCTCACGTTCCATCATCCACATACAACAACACTGATACACAAGTTGATCAACACCAAATCATCAATGGCAAAGTACCCAACGAACATACTTTTCTATGGCCGAGTGCCTAACTTTTAACCTTAATTCTAAATTTTTACTAATCGCCACTTAAATTTTGTTGCAAGAAAACCCCGTTATTTGTCAGTCTTCCCCTGTTAAAAATCTGAACAAAAGTCCACCAGACTAAAAATACGCGTTCCCAATTTTTCCTCCTTCTCTTCGAAACATTTTGCTACATCGTTACTAGAAAAATTGTCTGCAGACCCGTTCTGCACATAACTTTTCCGACCACCGATGTAGCTTACCTTTTAGTTGCACAGAATGGTGCATGTCTTCGATTTATAGCTTTCGCTACAAAAAAGGCACTGAACTCTTCCGTCAGCTGTAAGCCGACCATAATATCCCAATATCGTGGAAATGTGGTGGCTAACGGGAATATTGAGAGACAGTAGGGTATTCCAAATAAAACGGTAGTCCTCTCACGCAAAACGCTGATTTGCGCCAAATATCCGTAATGGAACCCACTGTCACTGAATGAACGGCCAAGACAAACGACGATCATGAAGAAGCTTGATGAGAGAGTTGGGGAAGTCACTTCATTGTGGGCTATGGGAGATAGAGGTTTTGGAAGAAAAAGCGATAAAGCGAATTTGAAAGAGTTTATATTTGAGCCATATTGGTTAAGATTTTAAATATTGATTTAAAAAGTTCTAAGTTACAAGTTTGGTGACTTGTTTAAAAATTAGTAATTTTCTTTGTAAGAATTTAGTATTTTTTTTTCTCGAGTGTGGATAAAGGGTTCTGGCAGAACGGGCCAGCAACAGAACTTCCCAACCAGAGGAAAAAAAAATTGGAAAAGTGTCAGCTAAGGACACCGAAAGTGAAGGAGGAGTACAGTTAAAACTGTTGTGTAAATTGTGCGTTGAAAGCTGTTGAATTTTGCTTCATTTGTGAATTTATATATTTCTGGTTGTCTTTTGTGCCGATAATTTCCCGTTTCTTGAGGGACTCGCGACCTTTTTCATTGCCATACGGCATATTCAAGACATCACGATAACGGGCTTTTCTTGCTTTGTTTTGGCGAATCTACTGTTTGCTCCCTTTTGCTTTTCATAATCTGTTAAAAACTATTATAACTTTGTTATTCCGAAAAGATATGGGTTTTTAATTCTGAATTTTAAGGTTTTCCCAACACCCTTAGTTGAACATTAAAAATTTTCATTTTCATACATTGCAAAATTATCTTTTGTTTTCTACTCACATTCGTCATATTCTTTGGTCGTATTTTCCTTTTCTTTACTTTTCAGCAAAGGTTTGAAAATTCTTTTTAATCAAAAATTTTCTGGCGCCCACTAATTCACGTTGGCTCTCGTACTAACGAGAACTTTTGATATTAACTACCCATCCACTTAATATATCCAATAAAATAATACCTACCTACTTACCTACCTCAATTAATCAAAACAATTCCATCGAACGCACCCCCAGCTGAGTGGCCGTGGTATCAGCACAAATTATTGCTGGACGCGCTTTTCAACTTCCAAGGGAACAAGCACACCTTTTTCCCCAAACGTCATTCTATCGAGATTTTCCCCGCGTGCACATCGGTCTTGCAATTTGTTTTCCTTATAATTTGCTTGGAATCGTATATTCCTTCTATTTTATTAGTTCGCGGTTTTTAAGTACGAGCGTTTTCATCCTAAATTGTTAATTTATAAAGTAACCTATAAGATTGAAAAAATATAAAATAGTTCTGATGGAAGAAAAAGTGCAACAATGTATCAATTTTTTGAGATGCCCCACTTCATCACCTGCTAGAATTCAAAGTTTTTTTCTACACTCTTTTAACATTAATAAATAACTGACAAAAATATGTATACCAAAGATATTGATTGTCTTTTTTTACGACACTTTAAAGATTACTTAAGATTCATGTCTAGACTAAAATACCCCCTTAAATGACAATTAATTAAATCATTTGAAGTGCAAAAGATATCCACATTATTTATAGCGGTGCATCCGATTATTTATAGCGGTGCATCCGATATTTGGATAAGTGAAATAGCAACTGACCCAATGGGAATAGTAACACAGTAACAGATTTGTTTAACAATAAGTCACAAGAAATATAAACAAAATTAACAAATGTATGTCATTTAAACACTTTACCTTAAACTCATTTGTTATGTTCCAGCAGTTGCACTCCCACCCAGGAACTGCTTTTGAG
The DNA here is from genome assembly GCA_949752695.1 of Melanostoma scalare. NCBI lineage: Eukaryota > Metazoa > Arthropoda > Insecta > Diptera > Syrphidae > Melanostoma > Melanostoma scalare. Next base: position 98,849,675 of record OX456986.1, read on the forward strand.
GTAGCACCATCTTTTATATGTTGGTCTCTTAATGCGGTTGATGTTTCCACTTTTCGATTTTTAAAATTTTTAATTTCTGAAAGCTCTGCAGCGGATATGGCAAAAAAAATTATCGCTAATAAGTTAAAAGTTTTCAGAAAGCGGAGATTTAGTTTCCGCATTATTTTAGAAAGTATTATAAGACTTTTCATCGTATCTGCCCAACAGGTTTTCGTGTTGACATTAATTTTGGAAAGATATATAAATAAATATCAGCTTTATTTCGAGTCAACTTTAATGCTCTGGTATTGTGGTCTGAAAAGAAACAAAGTTTTGCCATAAATTGATGAAAAACTACCATATTTTCTAAAAAGATATTTGTTTTATGAAACCCAACTGCGGTGTAGTTAAGCCCATAGATAAACCTGGTTTTTCTTTTAAAATTGATTGTCCTAGACAAATATAAAATTTTTTAATACTTTTGCTGTTGATTGAGCTAATGTAATGTATATAAATTTTAGATAATTTTTGAAGTGTTGTAAAAAAGCAATCAATATTCTTAGTATTCATTTTTGTAAATCTATTTATAAACATTTAAAAAAAAAAACAGAACAAATAAAAAAAAAACTTGCAAATTTAAAAGACATGGAGCTTTCATTTATTATTTGAGGTGTGATTCTTGGTCATATTCTAAGAAAAAAATTGTTTTACAGTAAAGCTGAATTCTCAACTTTGACATCACTTTCTGACAATTTAAAAAAAGGCTAACTTTGGTGTACCCTGACCTGTGTTAAACTCGATATCTCTGCCACTACTAATGATAGAGACCTAATCTCAGACTTAATTTTTTGTAGAAATAACAATATTTAAGACTGTATTTAAGTTGAGCTTCCATAGGTTTAGGGTTGCCAGATTTTCAATTTTAAGTGGTGTTCAAATTTTCTTCTCGAAACATAGTTTTGAATTTGAGGTAATTTTTTTTTACAGAAAATGCCTCATAAACATAGAATTTCTTTATTTTTTACAGATGAACTAAACAATAATAAAAAAAAACTTGAGAGGTGTCAAGGGACACCCGGATGGAACGAAGTTCCTTTCGATTAATTTTATTTAAAAAAAACCTGTATACACTCAACAAAAATAATCGTCGCGAGACCACACGGTTCAATGCGAAATAGAAATGAAAATATCTGGCTTGCTTTCTATAAGAGAGAGAGAGAGAGAGAGAGAGAGAGAGAGAGAGAGAGAGAGAGAGAGAGAGAGAGAGAGAGAGAGAGAGAGAGAGAGAGAGAGAGAGAGAGAGAGAGAGATAGAGAGAGAGAGACAGAGAGAGAGAGAGAGAGAGAGAGACAGACAGACAGACAGAGAAACATGCGACGCCGCACAGCATACAATAGCTTACTATAGCAAAAAGTGTCGTGACAACTTTTCGTAAGAATTTTTTCCGTCTAACCCCCTTTCACAACGCGCGATAAGGAACTTTGTTCCAAAAACTCATAAATAACTGCACTCAAAAACCCATAGATCTTATGATATTTGAAAAAATACAAAATGGGTAAAATTAAAAAAAAAAAAAAGGAATTTTAAATTTGAAGTCTGTTTGAATAAAACAATAATTTGGGTACTTTTAGTAGTTTTTTTAATTTATTTTATACAAATACAATCATAACAAGTGCTCAAAGTGCCCTCCTTCGTTTTGAATACATGCCAGAGCCCGTTTTTCGATTTCATTGTGGATGTTTGCTCTCGATAACTCTTGTCTTACTTGTAGTGATCCTTCGGCAACACGTTGTTCTAATTCAGTTAAGGTTATTATTTCAGATGAGTAAACAATTTCTTTCATTCGTACCCATACAAAAAAATCCAGTACAGTGAGATCGGAAGATCGTACAGTCCAGTGAATTGGTCCATTTCTGCCTATCCATCTACCACCGTATTTTTCATCCAACCAGTCTTTAACTTCACGACCATAGTGGGCGAGAGCTCCATCTTGTTGGAAATACGATGAAATTCGCTGACGCAGTGGAACATCCTCCAAAAGGCCCAGTAGATCATTTTGCAAAAACTCCAGATAATTAGTAGAATTAAGTCGAGGTGGTAACTTGAAAGGTCCGATTAACTTATTTCCAATAACACCTGCCCACATATTGACACAAAATTTGCGCTGAAACGATCTATGCCGTCTTGAATGTGGATTGCTTGAAGCCCATGTATGGAGGTTATGGAAATTGGTGATACCATCTCTTGTGAACTGGGATTCGTGTTTCCAAAGAATTCTGTTTATAAAGTGGTTGTCATTCAAGCAACCAGTTTTAAAAATTCGAATCTCATCACAAAATCATTCGGAAGTAGTTCCTGTACAGGTGTATGGTGATATGGATGCATATTTTCGCCATGCAGTATTCTGAAGACTCTTTGTATAAGAACATTAAACTGTAGAGCCAAGCGCCTTATGCTAATGGATGGATTGATTTCAACAGCTGCCAGTATTCTTTCATCGACTTCAACGGTAGCTCTTCTTGTCGTTCCAGCTCCTGCGTTAAATCTTTCAGTTAATAATGATCCAGTTTCTCGAAGCCTTCGAAAGATTCTTCCAAAAACACTTTGAGTAGGAAGTCGTCTGTTGGGATAAAGTTCCTGGTATCTTCGTTGTGCTCTTCTTGAATTTCCATTGCAAAACTCATATACGAATAAAATGTCTGCGTATTCTTCTTTCGTTAATTAAGGCAATTCAAAAAACTCTCTGATCAAACTGCAATCGTGACTTATTTTGATAAACTGATGAACAAATTTGTTTTCTTATTCTTTTATACGACTTACATCTCCCTGAAAAGAGGTAATTCAATTAGGAATTTGGTAGCAGGTGAAATACACTTGAATCCCTTTTCATCAGTGCACAGTCATTAAAATTGTCTTAAAACAATCAATTCTGGGAAAACTACTCCCCTTGCAAGCTGTTGCAATAAAAGTCCGTAAAAAACCCGAAATTAGGTTTTTTACCTGTTTAAGTTTATTCCAAGGATCATAACATCTATGATTTTTTGAGTGCACTTATTTATGATTTTTTTTTATTATTGTTTAGTTCATCTGTTTAAAATAAAGAAACTCCATGTTTACAAGGCATTTTCTGAAAAAAAATTACCTCAAAGTCAAAACTTTGTTTGGGGAAGAAAATTTGAACACCACTTAAAATTGAAAATCTGGCAACCCTAAACCTATGGAAGCTCAACTTAAATACAGTCTTTAATATTGTTATTTCTTCAAAAAATTAAGTCTAAGATAAGGTCTCTATCATTAGTATTGGCAGAGATATCGAATTCAACACAGGTCAGGGTACACCAAATTTAGCCTTTTTTAAATTGTCAAAAATTGATGTCAAAGTTGAGAATTGAGCTTTACTGTAAAACAATTTTTTTCTAATAATATGACCAAGAATCACACCCCAATGGATAATACACGAAGTACGGAACACCCTGTATATGCATTATTTTTCTTTCGATTAACGTCAACACAGCTCCAGGTTAAAAATCAATAACAAGTTCTTTGTTATTGTTCTAATAATAAAAAGGAAAACAGGGAATATTCCCCCAAATTTCGATTACCTTCGCTTTCGGTTCGTTTTTGTGGATTGGGTTGTAAGTGTGCAGCGATTTCTCGATTTTTTCCCACTGATTTCTGGCATTATATGTACATAACCACCACTTCCTAACAACGAATGAAGTATGTCATATCATCACTGAGTTAGAAGTAAAATGTAGCTGACGCTTATATCTTTTGAGAATATCCAGAAATGTCCACTTGTCCATAATGATCTCAATGAATAGATTCACGTTCATTGGGCTTTCTTCAAACGATTTGATTTCCTTCAGTGCCCGTCTGAGATCAAACCACTGTTCCCGAAATGTTGGGGTTTGTTGAGGCGCTCTTTATTAAATTAAATACATTTTGTCTGTTAATATTTGAAGTGAGAGCTTTATTCCAATTGTTTTTTCTTTTGAAGGAACAGTTATAGTTCAAAGTGATCTCTCCATTAGTGTCGACTTTCGCGCGACAGACACCTTGACGTGGTGCGGAAGCTTAAGTTTTTCAATGACTCACCTGCTTAACCGATCTAGTTAAATTGGGATGAGCAATTGAGGAGTTAAACGAACTAAGAGCTGCCAACCTTTTAATGTAATGGGTGTAATGCGATCTGTGCCCTTTGGTTGGTTTGCAGGAAGGGGTTTATACCGACTGTGGTATAACGGAACCTTCGTGACACCAGGTCGCATCACGAATTAACCTAGACCTTACTGTGCTATGAAAACTCCTCAGAGGCATCTAGACTTAGGAATATCCTATCAACGAATCCAAACATACCAAGTTCTATAAAAGATGAAAACGGCAACTATACCAACTCATATTAAGAAACACTAAACTTGCTACTGGATACTCATTTCCCTGGTAGCTCGTTGACAGTAACAGACGAGGAGCACTTGCCTCGACTTGCAAACCTGTCAGGTAAAGGTCTTATTCATAGAGTTATACTGTTGTGGGCAATAAACAGCTTTGACCCTTTTAAATCACCAGGGCCTGACGGAATCATCCCTGCGGAGCTGCAGCTGGTTTCAGACATCATCATCTATAACTTAGAGATGATCATGAAAGGATGCATCAGCTACGCCTATATTTCCAAGGCCTGGAGAGAAGCTAGGGTCGTCTTCATACCTAAAGCAGGCAAAAGCTCCCACGTAAATCCAAAAGATTTAAGACCTATTAGTCTATCATCCTTTCTCCTTAAAACACTGGAAAGAATGATTGACATACACTTAAGACAAGAAATTAAACTTAGTCCGATCTCAACGGCGCAACATGCTATAAAAAGGTAAATCAGTGGAAACTGCACTCCACTCTCTGGTTCGCACCATTGAAAAATTCCTGCACTACAAAGAATACTCTTTCGTCGCATTCCTAGACATAGAGGGTGCATTTAACAATGTTAACAATACAGCAATCACTAATGCTCTTGATGGGCTGCTCATAGAAGAACACATCAAGAACATGATAACAACAATGCTCAGCAGCAGAATCATTAGTTCCGAATTGGGGAACTACAAAACAAGCAGAATGGCCAATAGAGGAACCCCGCAGGGAGGAGTTCTATCTCCCCTTACCCCTACTGTGGAACCTGGTCGTTAACAAATTGTTAATCGACCTAGAGGACGAAGGATTCAAAACCATAGCCTATGCCGATGATGTAGCAATTGCCATTTCAAGCAAGCACCCACAAACCCCAGCTGAGCTGCTACAAACAGCACTTAACAAGCTTAACAATTGGGCTATAGATTGTGGTCTGAACATCAATCCCCACAAAACGGAATTAGTTCTCTTTACGAGGAAATACAAAATTCCGGACTTCAGACCCCCAACTAGTAAAGGGGTAACTCTCACACTGTCAAATAAGGCTAAATATCTAGGTCTCATTTTTGACAAAAAACTGACCTGGAAAACCAATATTGAGGAAAGAGTAAATAAAGCCAACGTGGCACTCTTCTCCTGCAAAAAAGCCATTGGTGGGAAATGGGGTTCCCCCCCCCCCCAAATTACCCATTGGCTGTTTACCTCGGTAATAAGACCGATACTCACACACGGGGTGATAGTCTGGTGGACCGCACTAGACAAGATGATCAACTAGATTAGATTAGATTAGATTAGATTAGATTAGATTAGATAGATTCTTTATTCCATCATTAGTTTTAACAATAATGTTTTCTAAGAATAAGGACATGGCAAAACTGCCGTCTGCCTGAAATTTTCGTGTGATTTTTAAAGAATAAAAAATAGGGAAAATGTAAAAATACTACTAAAATATACATACAATAGTTACTTAAAATAGATTAAGACTTGGTATTATGCATTTTTTATTTAAAAATGTATGAAAATAAAAATTTTCGAACGATTTGAAACTTATTAATGTAGGTAAGCATTATATCATTTTTTACATGATTTGAAACACAAGAAAATTATTAATTAAAGAACATAGTTTGGTATTTATAATAGAATAAAGTTCTACAATTTTCGGGATTTGAAGCACAAAAGAATTTAATCAATTTTATTTTTAATTTCAAGATTTTTAACAGTCAATGAATTTTACGTGATTTGAAACACAAAACAAAAGTAGTTGTAAATTATTTGGAATATAAAATGTGTACAAAAGAATTTTCAACAACTGAAAAAGAAAATTCGCTGACTTATGGGAAACTGTTGCGATAAGTAAGCGCATGTTTGCAAAACTTAAACAAAGTAGTCCATCCCAGAGACCCATTCAAAACCTCATATGGTCGCGATAATGTCATAAAACTATCCTGGAAATATATAAATAACTTAAACAAGGGTGCCTATTGATTCGCACATTTTACTACGCATTCTATTATTTTGTTTTTGACACAATTATTTTTGTTTACTTCGCATTGCCTGTTTTGTTTTTCTGTTACTTGGATTTTCAATCATTTCGCTGCACACTTACTTTGCATTTCTTATCTCGCTTACCATTTTTACCGCGTTTCCATTGAACTTACAAAAAATGATTATTTAGACTTTATTTATCTCGATAACTGTTTTTTCGCATTATGTCTCTACGGTAATCTATTGTTTTGGCATTCAATTAATTCGCTCATTATCAGATTATTATTGTTTGTGAAATCGCGCGGTTCGGTTTTTCAGAAATTAAATAAATATTTCGAAATTTGATATTATTTCTGACTAATTGGTTCTGAAAATGCTTCTAAAATATGATATATCTTTGAAGGTTCTAATCAATTTTCAATAAAGTTTGATGAGAAGCTAAGCAAAATGTTAAAATACAAAAATAACCGGTATACAGTTCAATTTTTGATTGTTTCGCCATCGTTTGATTGGTATTTTGATTTTTGTGGATGAAAAAAGAGGCTAGAGGTGTAAAAATTCGCGCGAATTTTTACACCTTTAGCCTCTTTTTTCATCCACAAAAATAAAAATACCAATCAAACGATGCCGAAATAATCAAGATCTATATAAACAAAAGCGAACTAATCGAAAAACGAAACAATAGAAAGCGAAACGAGCCAAATATAAAGTAATCAAAGGCTAAATAATCTTTAAACGAAACGAATGCAAAGCGAAGCGAGAAATATCGAAATATAGATAAACGAAACAAACGAAAAACTTAACAACAAAATGCGAAACAACAAAATGCGATACAACTTGGGCGAAACAACAATAAACGAGATAAAAATGACGAAACGTACCATACGCCATACCCCTTAGACAAAGTAGTCCATCCCAGAGACCCATTCAAAACCTCATATAGTCGCGATAATGTCATAAAACTATCCTGGAAATATAAACGGCGAATTTCCTGTAACATTGGACAAATAGCCAAGTTGTGATTAATATCTTCTTTCTCTCTTCTGTTGCATAGACTACAATTTTGCGGTAGATCATCTCGGTGTCGGTATGGTATGTAGTTAAGATGTAAAATTTCAACTCTAGCTCTAACAATGGTCCTTGCATCCGAAGTTATTTGGTGATTTAACTGCCTGTAGATAAGATTCTGGACGGAGACGAATTTGTTCCAGAGTGATTTTCTATAAAAAATTTGATGATCAACTTTTGCGATCACATCTGCAAACTGAACTTGCCAATCATCAACGTTTAATTCTGTCAAATATAGAGAAGTGTCATGGCCTTAGTGGTTTGAAGCAATCTTATCAAAATTATTGTGTGAAGACAAGTATCATTTCTTTTCATTACTTTAATAATGAAGTCTGCGTTAGCCTTAAGGTTTTGTATATATATATGTGTTATACCGGACTCTATATACAGGGTGTCCCGTAATTCGTTTTACATACTTTGCGATATGATTCTTGGTCATATTCTAAGAAAAAAATTGTTCTACAGTAAAGTCCGTTTCTCAAGTTTGACATCACTTTTTGACAATTTAAAAAAAGGCTAACTTTGGTGTACCCTGACCTGTGTTAAATTCGATATCTCTGTCAATACTGATGATAGAGTCCTAATCTTAGACTCAATTTTTTGTAAAAATAACAACCTTTAAGACTGTATTTAAATTAGGCTTCCATAGGTTTAGGGTTGCCAGATTTTCAATTTTAAGTGGTGTTCAAATTTTCTTCCCTAAACAAAGTTTTGACTTTGAGGTCATTTTTTTGGAGAAAAGGCCTGATAAACATAGAGTTTCTTTATTTTTTACAGATGAACAAAACAATAATAAAGAAAAAACTCAGCATTAAGTTAGCTCAAAAACCCATACATTTTATGATACTTGGAAAAATACAAAATGGGAAAAATTAAAAAAAAATAAAAAAAAGTTTTTGCTTTGAGGTTTGTTTGAATAAAACAATAATATGATCACTTTTAGTAGTTTTTTTATGTGTTTAATACAAATACAATTATAACAAGTGCTCAAAGCGCTCTCCTTCGTTTTGAATCCATGCTAGAGCCCGTTTTTGGATTTCATTGTGGATGTTTGCTTTAAATTTGGGGTATTAATGTTCAATAGGTAAATAAGTCGTATAAAAGAATAAGAAAACAAATTTGTTCATTAGTTTGTCAAATTAAGTCACGATTGCAGTTTGATCAGAGAGTTTTTTAAAATGCTTTCATTTACGACAGAAGAATACGCAGACATTTTTTTTCTTATATGAGTTTTTAAATGGAAATTGAAGAAAAGTACAACAAAGGTTACCAGGAACTTTATACTAACTGAAAATCTGGCAACCCTTAGCCTATAGGAGTCAAATTTAAATACAGTTTCAAAGATTACAAGACTACAAGTAAGACAAGAGTTATCGACAGCAAACACCCACAATGAAATCTGGCATGGATTCAAAACGAAGGATGGGGCTTTGAGCACTTGTTATAATTGTATTTGTATTAAATACATAAAAAAACTACTAAAAGTGATCATATTATTGTTTTATTCAAACAAACCTCAAAGCAAAAACTTTTTTTTATTTTTTTTTAATTTTTCCCATTTTGTATTTTTCCAAGTATCATAAAATGTATGGGTTTTTGAGTTAACTTAATGCTGAGTTTTTTCTTTATTATTGTTTTGTTCATCTGTAAAAAATAAAGAAACTCTATGCTTATCAGGCCTTTTCTCCAAAAAAATGACCTCAAAGTCAAAACTTTGTTTAGGGAAGAAAATTTGAACACCACTTAAAATTGAAAATCTGGCAACCCTAAACCTATGGAAGCCTAATTTAAATACAGTCTTAAAGGTTGTTATTTTTACAAAAAATTAAGTCTAAGATTAGGTCTCTATCATCAGTATTGACAGAGATATCGAATTTAACACAGGTCAGGGTACACCAAAGTTAGCCTTTTTTTAAATTGTCAAAAAGTGATGTCAAACTTGAGAAACGGACTTTACTGTAGAACAATTTTTTTCTTAGAATATGACCAAGAATCATATCCCAAAGTATGTAAAACGAATTACGGGACACCCTGTATATTGCATAATTTGGTGTTGTGTTTGGTAGCCGAAATATGCATTTAAAGAAATGTCTTTGTAGACTTTCGAAAGCTTCCATTTTAATATATCCAAACACTTGTACACCATAGCACATACATGCATTAACAGTTGAATTAAAGACTCGGTGTCTGTTTATTTGCAACTGCAGTGAAAATGGGGTGTCAGCACATAACCAAATTGTCTGCATATAGCAAGACTTTTATCAACGTGTTAGCAAAAAGAACTCCGCTAGGAAGAAGGACTCTGATTTCATCGATGAACAGGGCGAAGAGTAGTGGACTGAAGACACATCCTGGAGGAACACCTGCTGTATTTTTTTTTTTTTTTTTTGTATTTTGTATTTATTATCTTAAAAATAATTTAACATCATACTTCAAGATTGATCTTATAATTAAGTATTTAGATATTTAAATTACAATTGTAGTTCATCACAATAAATTTGTCCAGTAAGTGAATGTTAAGAAAAAGAATAAAAACAGCGAAAGCAATTAATAATTAAAAATTAAATTAAAACCATTCTTCAAACACTAAAGAATGGTTACAGGAGTAAACCAAAGAGTTATATGTAAAAAAAGGTCACAACAAAGATTTTACTAAATGCGATTTCATATTCGGAGACAGTAACTTAGTTGAAGTTCTTAGGGTACGTAATCCACTGTAGCCTCGCCTAATTGTTTCTGATGTAGCATTGCAGCAACTCAATTTACTATTAATTTTAAAACCAAGGTATTTTACTTGTTCAACATAGGGCAGAGAAATTTGGTTTAGCTCAAGCAAGGGTAAATCCTCCAAAGATATACTTCGTCTAGAACAAACAATACCTAGTGATTTATTTGGGTTTAAGAGAATTTTGTTTGACTCAGCCCAAGAATCAACTTGAGATAAATCTTCGTTTACTCTAGCAACGCAGTCTTCCAATAAGCCAAATCTTCCTGCTGTTGTTTCAAATGTACTCGAGAACTCAGACCCATCCCAAACCTTTGCATTTGACGATGAAACTAGTTAAGAGTACTATTTTTATAGAACTCAGCTGGAATACCGTCTATGCGTGAAGCTTTATTATTCTTCATCTTATGCAATGTTGCTTCCAATTCGTAAAGCAAAATATCCGCGTCAAATTCAGCAACCGCTAAATTTGGTAATGCGTAGTCAAAAGTCTGAAGGTCCTCGTCAACTGACAGTAGAGTTTTAAAATGAGCTGCTAGCTTATCAGCTTCCAAGGAGTACTTCATACAATGGCTTCACCCACCAAGCTCACGAACAGTATCTCAAAAAAGTTTGGAGTCCTTACATTTTCTAAGCTTCCGAAGCTCTCTACAATCTTTATCAAACAATTTGTTTATAAGTATAAATGTATTTGTGCTCAAGAGTGCGAAGGGAGCTGAAGCTTTAATGACTTGAACCAAATTTTCACACGTCTCCTCAATCGTGTTAGTTGATTGATGCCTCAGGGATTGGGAATTGGGAGTGATGGCTCAAAAGTCTTTAATAAATAGGTGCATTTTTATCATACCATCTTAGTTTGTTCGTGTTGGAAGAACTAGCTTGCATGACTGTAGTGTATGCGAAGAAAGAGGAAAGGTAAGATTTACATGCACTTGATAATCTAAATAACCTTATCGTGTACATGCACTATCACTATCTCAAGCGATGCCGATGTAGTGTATGCGAGAGGTAAGATTTACATTCACTGGATTATCTCAATAATCTCATCTGCAAAAGAGTACATACAAGCACGATCATCATCTCGAGCGCACGTACAAGGCAGTCGATGTTTGGATCTCCTCTAGTGTGGGTGCGTGCGTTGGCGAGCCGGTGAGTTCGATAAGTGAATGCTACAAGTGGCGACGAGGATAAACCGATGTAAGTGCTAAATTAAATAAATTGATTGATAAATGTGTAGCTAGATTAAACAACAGAAGTTGAGAACTAATAGCAATGACATTGCGTTCGGTTAATCGATTTTAAAGAAGTTTGGAAAAAAATTTAAAAGAAATTTGGTAGAAAACTAACCTTCATTCGATTGAAAATAGAATTTAATATGAATGGAAGAAGTTGCCCTCATTAAATTGAAAAGTTTGTCTGGCATAAGAGAATAAAGAGTTTAGTTATAAAATTAAAAGTCTGAGCTGACACCAACATTAAATTGTTACACTCATATGCTTCATTTTGGCGGGAAGAATATGCCTTCATTAAATTGAAAACAAGGTTGATATGACAGTGCATACTCTTTCACATAACCTGGATCTAACTACCCAGTAGGAAATTTGCTCATCAGTGAAAAAAAAGGGATGAATTCCTCGAGGAATTCATGTGGTGCTTTCATAAGGGAAAAGGTCATCAATGAATTCACTAATGAAAAGTCATGCAATTGGTAGGTAGTCTGTAGTTCAAGTTGAATCTTGTGCGTTGTTTTCAAAAGAAAAAAAGAAGAAAACACGATGCATAGCAAAATCCTCTTTGAGAAACCCTAACCAGGTAGCGACAAAAATAAGTATGAGAAAACAACCCTTTCTTTTCTCTTTCTTCCATTTGTTTAGAATGTCTATTATTTTTCGCCGACGCTTATTTTGTTTTTTCAATTCATTTCTTTTGTTCTGGAATGATTAAGTTTCCATTTTGTGATTAAAGAAGACAGTTGTGCAGTTTGTATAACTCACAGTAGATGTAACAAATAATAAACAATGGATAAAACACGAACGTACATCTCTCAAATGCATTCTTTATTTGCATTATCTATGCATTTACCCAAATGCGTTCTTTTTTTTACAACTGAAAAGCATACTCCTAAGATATGAACACATTTCAGTAAAACTCCCATAGCGGAAAGCATTACTTACCAAGCACTAGTTTTTTCACTCACGAAAGAGAGGCCATGAAAACGAAGATGCCATGGGTGTGGTGATTTCCTTACATCTCATTCATCGAGAAAGTGTGCAGGTGCTTCTTGCCAATGACAAGCCCATGTTAAATTCAGCTAATGATTCAGTAGGAAATTCACTAGTGCAGCTACCTTTCCCTGAGGAAAAGGCAGCATTTTCAGTAGTGAATTTTTGGAAATTTCCTACTGGGTACCTCGAATGAATTTGAAAATGCATGTACATATATACAAAATAATATATGCATGTGAATACATATACGATTCATTACTTCCCAGTAGGAAATTTCCAAAAATTCACTACTGAAAATGCTGCCTTTTCCTCAGGGAAAGGTAGCTGCACTAGTGAATTTCCTACTGAATCATTAGCTGAATTTAACATGGGCTTGTCATTGGCAAGAAGCACCTGCACACTTTCTCGATGAATGAGATGTAAGGAAATCACCACACCCATGGCATCTTCGTTTTCATGGCCTCTCTTTCGTGAGTGAAAAAACTAGTGCTTGGTAAGTAATGCTTTCCGCTATGGGAGTTTTACTGAAATGTGTTCATATCTTAGGAGTATGCTTTTCAGTTGTAAAAAAAAGAACGCATTTGGGTAAATGCATAGATAATGCAAATAAAGAATGCATTTGAGAGATGTACGTTCGTGTTTTATCCATTGTTTATTATTTGTTACATCTACTGTGAGTTATACAAACTGCACAACTGTCTTCTTTAATCACAAAATGGAAACTAAATCATTCCAGAACAAAAGAAATGAATTGAAAAAACAAAATAAGCGTCGGCGAAAAATAATAGACATTCTAAACAAATGGAAGAAAGAGAAAAGAAAGGGTTGTTTTCTCATACTTATTTTTGTCGCTACCTGGTTAGGGTTTCTCAAAGAGGATTTTGCTATGCATCGTGTTTTCTTCTTTTTTTCTTTTGAAAACAACGCACAAGATTCAACTTGAACTACAGACTACCTACCAATTGCATGACTTTTCATTAGTGAATTCATTGATGACCTTTTCCCTTATGAAAGCACCACATGAATTCCTCGAGGAATTCATCCCTTTTTTTTCACTGATGAGCAAATTTCCTACTGGGTTAGTGAATGTTCAACTAATACTCATTTTTGTATGAAAAGAAATGAATGTGTAAAATGAAAATGAAAATTTCTGAAACCAATATTTCATAAAAAAATATTTTTCTCTCCAGTGTTTCCCACTATTTCTTGTAAGTAAATGGCAAGCACATTACCTAATTTGGATGTCTTCTCTCTGGAAGGAGACTCACTATCGGTGGGTTTAAGATGGGAGAAGTGGAAGAGGGCCTTCAACATATATCTTGACGCGGCATCCATTGACTCTTCAGCAAAGAAAAGAGCAACACTTCTTCATTTTGGTGGATTAGAACTGCAAGAAATTTTTTATAATCTTCCAGGAGCAAATGTCGACATTTCTGATCAAAACGATGTCTTCTCAGTAGCCGTAGAGAAATTAGATGAGTATTTTTCTCCAAAACAGAGTAAGGTTTATGAGAGGCATATATTTAGGTTATTAAAGCAGAAGGAAGGTGAGAAGTTTGAAAAATTTTTACTTCGACTGAGAAATCAGGCGGGGAAATGTGGATTCCAAGACCTGGACAGTAATTTGATTGACCAAATTACAAAAGCAGATGCGATAAATGAAATTTCAAATAAAAATGACAAAAGGTCGGGTAGAAACCGAGAGTACGATAACAACCAAACGAATAAACTTAATTCACGTTCATGTGGAAGGTGTGGAAATAGGAAGCATTCCTCTCAAGACATGAGATGTCCAGCTAGAGAAAAAGAGTGTCACATTTGTGGCCATATTGGACATTTTCGATAGTACTGCAAATCAAAGAAGCGTAGTTCGAGTGGCTTCTCTAGGCAATATAATGATCCCAGTAATAAAAGGATGAGGAAAGAACACGAGCAAATTAATTGCGTCAAATCTGATCAAAAAGAAATAGAATATGTATGTTTTCCATATAGATGAAGATGTTATGATTGACTGTTTATTGGGTGGAATCAAAACAAGATTACTGGTTGATATAGGGTCTAAATTCAATTTATTAACAGATAGATCGTGGGAGGATCTGAAACAAAAAAACATCAAAGTCTACAATCAAATTCCAAACCCAAATAAAACATTTTTTGCATACGGGAGTCAAACTTTATTGAAAATTAAAGGGTCTTTTGATTCCGAAATAGAAGTGAATGGGAAAACGCAAATGGCTACATTTTTCGTTATAGTGGGAGGAACTAAAGATTTGCTTGGTAAAATAACTGCAATCTCTTTAGGAGTTTTGAAGATTGGAATAGACATCAATCAAATTAGAACCACTAAAACTTTTCCAAAATTTAAGGGAGTACTCATAAATATTCCAGTAGATGACTCGGTTCATCCCATGTCACAACCTTGTAGAAGGATTCCCATTCCTCTGGAGACTTTGGTAAAGGAAAAGTTAAAAGAACTACTACAATCGGATATCATTGAAGAAGTACATGAGCCTTCAAAATGGGTTTCTCCTATAGTTCCCATCCTTAAACCAAGCGGAGAATTACGACTTTGTGTTGACATGAGAAGGGCTAATACCACCATCATAAGAGAAAACCACCCTTTACCAACAATGACGCAAATGCTACCAAGATTCCGGAAAGTTTCCCTATTCAGCAAATTAGACAATAAAAATGCTTTTCATCAGTTGGAAATTCACCCCCAATCCCGTCACATTACAACTTTTATCACACCAAAGGGGTTGTATCGATATAAGCGGCTGATGTTCGGTATAAATTGAGCCCCCGAAATTTTCCAAAAAACTCTTGAGAGACTCCTAATAAGATGCGAGGGCGTAGTTTATTTCATAGATGACATCCTTATTTTTGGAAAGAACGAGGAAGAGCATAATACGAGATTAAAATGTGTGCTGGAAACCTTAAGAAATAATAACGTTTTACTAAACGAAGAGAAGTGTATCTTCAGAGTAAATAATGTTCAATTTTTAGGCCACAGTCTTACGCCAGAAGGTGTTGAGCCTCAGAACAAATACATTGAAAGCATCATACATTTCAGAATACCCAAAACACCAGAAGAACTGCAGAGCTTTCTTGGACTGGTAAATTATATCGGCAAATGGATACCAAACTTGGTCACTGCAACTGAACCTTTAAAAGTTATTTTGAAGAAAAAGTTGGAAAAAAAATACCAACATAGGAAATTTTTGGGGAAAAGAGCAAGAGTCAGCATTCGAAAATCTAAAATCAATATTGAAGAAAATCCAATCATTAGGATATTACGATGCCAATGACAAAACGCAAGTTATCGCGGATGCTAGCCCGGTTGGATTAGGTGCTGTTCTTACACAAATTAATTCAAAAGGTCCTAAAATAATCGCATATGGGAACAAAACACTCACCGACTGCGAACGTCGTTACAGTCAAACCGAGAAAGAAGCCCTTGCGTTAGTGTGGGCAGTAGAGCACTTCAATATCTATCTGTTCGGGAAAGAGTTCGACCTTATAACGGACCATAAGCCCTTAGAAGTAATTTTTGGCCCCAAATCAAAACCGTGTGCCCGCAATGAAAAAGGGGTCTTAAGGCTACAATCATACAAGTTCAAAACCATATACAAGCCAGGAAAACTAAACATAGCCGACCCACTCTCCCGTTTGTACGTATGCTCTAAGCAAATACAAGTTGGAGGAGATTCTCATGTACATCACGTCGTGGAGCATTCGCGACCACTTGCAATTTCATTAAAAGAGATCGCTACGTCGTCGTCTAAAAGTGGTCCTGATTTTAAGCTCGTTGGAAAGGTATTTACAATAATAAATGGGAAGATTCAGTTAAGGGATACAAGATTTTTGAAAACGAACTATGCTTTTATGACGACATACTATTGCGAGGAAACAAAATTGTTATTCCATGAAACTTGCGAAGAGACGTACTGAAAGTAGCCCACGAAGGACACCCAGGGATAGTTGGAATGAAAGGTCGCTTAAGGGCAAAAGTTTGGTGGCCTCGTATAGATAAAGATGTGGAGAACATGGTGAAATCCTGCAAAGGATGTACTTTAGTAGATATGCCAAACAACCCATTTCCACTAAAAAGGAGAGAACTTCCAGCAGCACCATGGGTTGATATTGCTCTTGATCTTTTGAGACCTCTTCCTAGTGGGGAGTACTTATTCGTCGTTATAGATTATTTTAGTCGATACAAAGAAATGAAGATTTGCAGATCTATAATAAGTTGCCAAATAATAAAATTGCTTAAGGAAACCTTCAGTCGATTAGGTTTTCCAATTTCAATTAACGCTGACAATGGTAGACAATTTGTTAGTGAGGAGTATAAATCTTACTGCAGAGAATGCAATATAAAATTATACAACACGATTCCATATTGGCCTCAATAGAATGGAGAAGTGGAAAGACAAAATCGAGACATCCTTAAAATACAAAAAAAAATCGAGGGAAAAGACGTTAAAGACAGCTTATTCGAATACCTCATGATGTATAACAGCACACCTCATTCTACCACCGGAAGCTCACCCTCGCAACTTTTCTTTAAAAGGCAAAATAGAGACAAAATCCCATCCATAGAATCGGTACATAGCCAGATCCTTGATTCGGATACAAGAGACAGAGACAAAGTTCAAAAGGAGCGAGGTAAAGAATACGCCGATAAAAAAAGAAAAGCAACTGAAAGTGATATTTCCCAAGGCGATAAAGTATATATAAAGGCAGCTTGGCAAAAATCCTCGATCGAACCCTCCAAGTGGGTGCCGGGCGGGCAATGTTCACTACATATACTTATCAGTGTCTGTACGATGTCAGACGGTTGTAGGAAACCATTGTTTTTTTTTATATATATTACAACTACAGTTTTCATGTATTTTTTTTTTTATTCTAACATTCACACTTCCAAGTTCAAATTCAAATTCAAATTCAGTTTCCAAATTCGAATCAGTTCAGTTGGTTTGAGGATTAGGTTGAAGTAATAGCAATCGCTTATAGAAGGATGAAGGTAAGGTAGTGTGTGAGGTGTGGAACGTGTTGGTTCGGTCATTAGATGAGAGAGAGGAATGAACATCGTCGAGTATTGAACAAATCGTTAAATTACGGGGAAGAAAACTAAATGCAACCCTTACAAATAAATCTAAATAAAACTACAGATAAATATGAGAAAAAAAGCTAAAGTAAAAAAAAAAAAAAAATGTAAAAGAGGAGCAGCATACGGAATTGATCCCGGACCCCAAAAATCAATACATCATGGTATGACGGTCATACCAATCGGGCCACGTAAGCTGGCAAAGTTGATATGACTAAGATCGCTCCACGTAATATGGGAGCATGCAAGATAGATACTTTTCGAAGTTCGAAACACCTTATCATTTAACACCCACGAAGAGGATCGGCGTCCCCAACACAAGCGCAGTTCAGTTACGCGTTTTTTTTTTATTGACGGATATTTTAATCAAAAAAGCAGGATAACGTCACACCTATTTTTCTAAAATCCTAAAGAAAATTTTGAAACGAAAAACAGAATTTTCCGAATAAAATTGCCGAAAATATGCCGAAAAAAGGAAGTGCGAATAGCCACCATCTTACATTTTGCGAATGTATTGGAGAGGGAGTTTTCGTAACCCAACAAGCTGACCCGACGCTATATAAGGCAGTGCACGACCTATCTTCCGCTTTTTTCTTTCGTCAGACGCCTCGGTGCGGGTATTCCGTCGCTGTCTTCTTGAACAAAAATAAAAATCAAACGTGGTAAACTAAAAATATAAAATCAAAAGAGTGTGGTGCAAAAACAAAAGAACAATCAAGTGTAGTTTGAAAAAAATAAGCTATAAAATAAAAAAAAAAAGGCCATTTGCGAGAAACCCTTCCCTCCCATTTTAAAAAGTAAAAAAAAAAAAAGTGATGAAAAAGAATAGGTACCACAAGAAAGATACCTGACCAACACCTCTTGCAAAGCAAGAACCCAGGAGAACGCTGAAGGGTAAGTTCGCCTCTTTTCCGAAAGAAAAGGTTTTGTAAAAACATAAGCAGAATTAAAATTTTCTTCATGTATATTAAATACTCAGGCGCAAATAACCTAGGCAGAGCACATGTACTAACCATCGTAGGCATACATTTAGTATACACGTGCCTAGCTAAATTAGAAGTAATAGCACGCCTAAGATCGACCTACAAGAAGCCACCCGCTACACATAACCCACGCCAGAAGAAAAAAAAAATCAAGAAGCAGCCCACCAGACAGAAGCCCCACCAGAAAAACAGATCGCCTGCCGTACAACAACAACACCTCTGACGCCAAAGATAAAGCCCCAACAGCAAAAACACCTACCCAAAGAAAAAAAAACTCACAGATCAGCATCAGCATACGCAAGAGAAAAAAAAATCATCTGCAGCAGCCATCCTCATATCATCGTGATCATATCAATAGATTTGATCAGCACCTTACGTTTCATCCCAATCACAACACCATCCATTCATCCGTCTCATCCGTCTTCCCATCTTTACTCATCGCATTCAACAACAACCACAACCACAGCAGCCACCCACAGTACGCTTCACCCTACCTCACGTTTTTTTTTGTTTTCCTTCTTCTACCTATTTACCTACTGAAAATTTGCTCTCGCCAATATTAAATTGTGAAAAGTTAAGTATCCAATAGTTTAAAGTCAATACGATCGAGTGTGTTAAGGTTGTTCAAATTTTTCTTCTCTTCTTTTTATCGTAATCTAGCTAAACAAAAAAAAGAGAATCTCATATGTACGTAAACATATGTATGCCAACAATTGTCAACACTTTCTTATTATGATCAACGCCATACCCTCGATGCTGTGCACACCATCAGGAGGAATTTCAACGTCGATTTAAAAACGCAAGGCAAATATGAGATTTTGTTTGTTGTTTATGCGGGGTAAGTGATTTGATTTTATTAATGTCATTATTCCAAATTTGAACGATCTCTTTGATAGTGTCAAGAGAATATTTTTTTTTTAATAATTTTTATATCAAATGCCAGTATTTTACGTAATCCTTAAAGTATGCTATAAAAGATTTTGAACCAAAGACGGTGGAACTTTTAACCTTTGCTTAAACGAATTAGAATATTCTGTGAAAAAGAAATAGAATGAAAATATATATATATTAAATAGACCCATAGAGAAAAAGGAAAAACCTATAAGAAAAAGTTCAATCAAGTCTGAGAAAAGAAAAAAATGAAATTGTTACGCTCTTTTTTTTTTTTTTTTTTTTTTTATAATTAACGCGCACATCAAGGGGTTATGACTACCCTTATAATGTTATTAAACACAGTGCGACCAGTGGCAGGCTGAGTAAGCGCAAATGCTAGTGAAACTTAAAGCTCACATACTTTTAGAACATTGGATTTTAAAGTTGAAGTTGGATTTAATTATCGTAAATCTTTTTTTTTTGTTCCTTATTTACAAGTTTGACTTAACCTAACATAATCGCATTTTATATGTAGCTTATTATTTTTAGGACTTATTTTTGCTGTTATTACCATGAATCTCTTATTAAATTGTTTTCTTATTAAATATGAAATGAGCTAAAGCTTTGGAAAGTATTTTTTTCTTTTTGTGCATTTCGTCGATGATGGTTTTTATTGATCACAGATACACAGATGCTGTCGTACCTTCGAATGAGTGACCGTGTTCCGATTCTTTTTTTTTGATTCCGACTTTTAGTTTGTTTGCTTAATATGATTATGAAATAAGAACCGTATAGTGGATGTGACTTTGCCAAGGACACCCGGGTCGTAAGATGGTCGTAAGATGGTAGGCGACGCGTGAAGTGATGGAGTAAATCAGTCGTTTCATGTGGGGGTTACTATAAAAATGAGGACATGGTAATCCAGGATGGTATCGTTCAAGGATTTATATTCTTTGGTATGATACCGAGGGAGGGAAAATCCTCAGACGAGCTTATACATCGGTGCTCTCCTCACGTTATATCCTTATAGGAATTTTTTGGGATGAATAGGACTATTCAGGCTTCGCTCGATTTTCCGTACAGCAACGGCATGAAAACGTAACGGCCGTCCATGATTCCGACGCAAGAACCCCCCTTCCGACGAGCTAGTTTTGGCTATGCAAGCATGCCAAGCGGTCGTGAGTCAATGGACAACCATCTGAATTGCTATCAGGACTTTCTTAGTGTCCCTGTAGCGCTGAGGAATAACGATAGTGTGAAAGGTGGATGGTCTAAAGGTAATATCTTGGGTTGGGTTGATGACATCCTTATTTATGGTAATGTGGGTGTGATTGGGTCTCAACTCAGATGTCCTTCCTCGAATATCACCTCGAGGGTACGTTACACGGTGACAGCCAAGGTTAGGTTGGATCGCTGGGTGGTTGTGACTTCTCAATAGCACAATCCTTAGAAATCCAATCTCACCATAGATACGAGGTTCCTAGTTTCAGTGGTGGTGTGAGCATTTATAATCCGTGCCGAAGAATTAAAGGTTGGGGGATAAACCAATCAATAACGAGCTCTTCTGGATGCTTGGCAGGGTCCAGAATAGACTAGCCTTACCCCGGTACACGGCTCTGCCGGGGCTGACCTTTTCCTTCCGTAGTTACTCGTGGGACTTTCTATGGAATTTTTAAAAACTAACAAACAAACAAACAAACAGACAAAAAAACGAACAAAAAGACAAAAAAGAAAACTGGGGGGAGGCAACGAAAGTTGTAAACATTCTCCGATTTGGTTGAAAAGTCGAAGCAGGAATGTGAGCCAACGGGCATACCTTCCACCAGTGGGATACAAGGTTCGCACACAGGCTCTGAACCAGCTGCAAAGTTCAGGTCTGTGCAGTGGGAACCAAGAATCCCGACTCTGGTGAGCAGCACAGCCCGCTGGAAACTGGTCAAGAGCATGCTGCAAAGCTAGTTCTAGCCAGTGAATCGGAGGGCAAACGGACTGCCACTGCTAATAGAGGGGATGAAGTCCCCAATATTAGCTTTGAAAACAATTCACCTGCTTTGGTGCTTGATGATAGCATCAAAGCAGGACGAGATGAAACTTATAAAGAGGGGAAATGGAGGGGTGATCAACGACTCCGTCTCCACCTTGAATGCCCTTAAAATAAAGGACACGGGGAGGGCCGTTCAGACTGGCAGGGTTGGAGAGGCGAATAGCAACCCTACCTCTGCGGGTCGGTACGTACCCTCGTCGAGTACAATGAATCCTCCAATTGGTGGAGCGGGATAGGTGATTAACAACTCCAGCTCGGCCAAGGGGGGGGGGGCTCAGATCAAAAAAACGCCCGCTCAGATACGTCGCCAAGCCAGAAGGGTAATTGAAACGGTGGGTGGTAAACCCGCAGTGGAGAGAATCCCGGGTGAGGTTGATAAATTGAAGTGGGCAAGTAAAATTGCAGAAGAGACCAGCCAAGACTCAACGTCGAAGCGAAACAGGTCGTTTGAGGTTGAAAAACCTCAACCAAAAAAGCCAAGAGTCGGGGTAAGCGTTCCATCGACACTGGTGCCGGGGCAATCCTTTGGTGATGTGGTAAAGGGACCGATTGTTGTCGCGGTCATCGACGGGAGCAATATGGATGGAAACATCTCTGCCGACAGGTGGGCGGACGTCAAGGCTCACCTCGCTTTCAGGTTTATACCTGTTATCGAGGCAAATCCGGGACCCCTCCCAAGAATTAGCGACGCTGGCTGGCATCAAAACCGCGTCAAGCTGATCGCCTGCCAAGACAAGAGATCGCTTCACCTATATAAACTTGCTGTCAGCGGTTTAGGTGAGATCTGGCCAGGTGCTAAGCTAGAGGTTGTGGCAAGGGAGGATATCCCAAGCAGACCGAGAGCTCGTGCTTTGGTACCGGCCCTACATGAATCGCGGGAGATGGTTCTCCAGTTGATTAAATACATCAACCCGGATCTGCCCACTTACGATTGGACGGTTCCGGTGATTGAAAAAGAGTCGGTGGGTCGTTATCGGTCGGCTCTTGTCATCCTGAATAAGGAGTCATTAGAACCCCTGGCGGCACGCGGGGGTGTTATTCAGTACGGCTTTGACAGCCTAGTGCTGAAAATATACAAAAAAGATGAGGACGCTGCAAAGCTTCCAAAACAAGCGGCTGAATCCGAAGCCAAGGAGTCCACTGCGAGCGTCGAATCTTCCTTCATGGAGACAGACGCGGCAAGTTGCTCTGATTCTTTGGAACAGCTGTCTTGCTCGAAACTGGTCGAAAAGACTACAATAATAGTGTCTGATCAAGACGCAACTGATAACAAATCGTCCGATAAGGACGACAACAACAAAGGTGGAGTCTTAGACTCCGACGATGAAATGCTTGGGGTTCTCCTTTCTGAGGATGAGTTGCTAGACTCCGCCTCAGATATGGAGGACCTTAATGCTACAGTGTTGGAGATTAAGCTGGATGATTGTAGCAATGCTGCAAATACTCCAGATTAATCTCCAACACTCCATCAAAGCCTCGGCCGGACTCCTTCTTCGACTATGCAAGTCCGGCGAGGATATAGTCCTGATCCAGGAGCCATGGATTAATAAATCCGTGGTAGAAGGACTCAGGACGAAAGATTATTCTCTGCTGTATGTGACGGACAAAGGTGAACCAAGATCCTGCATACTGGCAAAGAAAACACTTAACGTATTTTTACTACCTAATTACAGCAATTGCGACACCACAACAGTAAAACTGCAGACCAACAGTGGGACTTACTGGCTCACCAGTAAGCCTGTCTAGGCCATGACCAACCGGGGCCGCTACCAGGAGAGACGCTCGAGCGCGTAATAAAAAGCGCAACAAAGCTCAAAGTGGATCTCATAATAGGAAGTGACGTCAACGCACATCACGCAGTATGGGGGAGTACGGACGTAAATGAAAGGGGTGAGTCTCTTTTTAATTTTATGCTAAGTACTAACCTTCTTATCTGCAATATCGGTAACGAACCAACCTTTGTCACAAGAAACAGACAAGAGGTTTTAGATGTTACCTTTGTATTTCAATCAATCTATAACAAGATTAAAAATTGGGCTGTATCTAAGGATCACTCCTTCTCTGATCACAGATACATCCAATTTAGTCTAACAGATGACACATCAAAACTCATAGGCTTCCGTAATTATAGGAAAACTGACTGGGTAAAATTCAGGGAAATCTTCAAACACTGTTACAACTACAATGACAATAGCTTCCCTTCAAACCCCAAGGATCTTGACAGCAAAGTCGACGATCTAACTAGTGCTCTTAACCATGACTTGTGTAACTCCTGTCCTCTTACCATAGTAAGAGGGAAGAAGAAACCACACTGGTGGACCAAAGAGCTAGAACCGCTCAAGAAAAGTTGTGCGAAGCTTTTCAATCGAGCCAAATCTTCCAGAAATCCCATGGACTGGGATCTATATAAGGAATCCCTTAGGATTTACAAAAAGAGGTTACGAATAAGCAAAAGATCCTCTTGGAAAGAATTCTGCAATAAAATTGAAGACTCCTCAGAGGCATCTAGACTTAGGAAAATCCTATCAACGAGTCCAAACATGCCAAGTTCTATAAAAGATGAACACGGCAACTGGACCAACTCATATGAAGAAACATAAAACTTGCTACTGGATACTCATTTCCCCGGTAGCTCGTTGACAATAACAGACGAGGAGCACTTGCCTCGACTCGCAAACCAATCAGGTAAAGGTCTTATCTCTAGAGATATACTGTTATGGGCAATAAACAGCTTTGACCCTTATAAATCACCAGGGCCTGACGGAATCATCCCTGCGGAGCTGCAGCAGGTTTCAGACATCATCATCTATAACTTAGAGATGATCATGAAAGGATGCATCAGTTATGCCTATATTCCCAAG
Organism: Melanostoma scalare; assembly: GCA_949752695.1. NCBI lineage: Eukaryota > Metazoa > Arthropoda > Insecta > Diptera > Syrphidae > Melanostoma > Melanostoma scalare. Next base: position 98,873,924 of record OX456986.1, read on the forward strand.
GCCTGGAAAGCTAGGGTCGTCTTTATACCTAAAGCCGGCAAAAGCTCCCATGTAAATCCAAAAGATTTAAGACCTATTAGTCTATCATCCTTTCTCCTTAAAACACTGGAAGGAATGATTGACATACACTTAAGACAAGAAATTAAACTTAGTCCGATCTCAACGGCGCAACATGCTATAAAAAGGTAAATCAGTGGAAACTGCACTCCACTCTCTGGTTCGCACCATTGAAAAATCCCTGCACTACAAAGAATACTCTTTCGTCGCATTCCTAGACATAGAGGGTGCATTTAACAATGTTAACAATTCAGCAATCACTAATGCTCTTGATGGGTTGCTCATATCATAGAGGAACACATCAAAAACATGATAACAACAATGCTCAGCAGCAGAATCATTAGTTCCGAAATGGGGAACTACAAATTAAGCAGAATGGCCAATAGAAAAACCCCGCAGGGAGGAGTTTTATCTCCCCTACTGTGGAACCTGGTCGTTAACAAATTGTTAATCGACCTAGAGGACGAAGGATTCAAAACCATAGCCTATGCCGATGATGTAGCAATTGCCGTTTCAGGCAAGCACCCACAAACCCTAGCTGAGCTGGTACAAACAGCACTTAACAAGCTTAACAATTGGGCTGCAGATTGTGGTCTGAACATCAATCCACACAAAACGGAATTAGTTCTCTTTACGAGGAAATACGAAATTCCGGACTTCAGACCCCCAACTATTAAAGGGGTAACTCTCACACTGTCAAATCAGGCTAAATATCTAGGTCTCATTTTTGACAAAAAACTGACCTGGAAAACCAATATTGAGGAAAGAGTAAATAAAGCCAACGTTGCACTCTTCTCCTGTAAGAAAGCCATTGGCGGGAAATGGGGTTTCTCCCCCCAAATCACCCATTGGCTGTTTACATCGGTAATTAGACCGATACTCACATACGGGGTGATAGTCTGGTGGACAGCACTAGACAAGATGATCAACTACAACAAGCTGGCCAAAGTTCAAAGAACGGCTAGTCTGTGTATTAGTGGCGCACTGAGGACAACCCCATCGGACTCCCTCAATGTACTACTAGATCTCACACCCCTAGATATCTTCAGCAAACAAGTCGCATCTAGCTCAGCTACTCGACTCAGAGCTACATCACAGTGGACCAATAATCAAATTGGCCACACTACCATTCTAGATAACTTCAGATTCTAACCGAATCGATCCGACTACACCACTCCCAAGTTGGTGTTTGACAATAATTTCCAAGTAACCATACCTTCAAGAGAAGCTTGGGAAAATGGCGCTCTTTTGGAAAATGAAGCAATACACTTCTACACCGATGGTTCAAAAACCAGCGAAGGTGTGGGAAGTGGAATCTACTCAGAAAAACTGAATCTCAGTCTTTTCTTACACCTACCCGATCATTGTAGTGTGTTCCAAGCGGAAATTCTGGCGATTAAGGAGGTGCTGTCTTGGCTCAAAGAAAACGTCATATCCTATACGGATATTCGAATCTTCTCGGACAGCCAAGCTGCCCTTAAATCTCTTGCCTCTGTCTCTACAAAATCCATCACGGTCCAAAATTGTCAGATGACTCTGAGGGAGATATCAAATCAGTTCAACATTCACCTTTCATGGGTGCCAGGGCACAGGGACATACCAGGCAACTGTATGGCAGACGAACTAGCCAAAAAGAGCACGACCACTTCCCTACGCTCAGAATGGAACAACATAGGTGTACCTATCGCTACATGTAAACTCCTACTCAGACATGACGCTTCAAGGATAACAAACACTAGATGGACTGAGAGTTACAACTGTCTTGCAACCAAAAAAGTTTGGCCGTGTGTAGACTCAAAACGCTCGAAGAGTTTGTTGGCCCTGAACCGTCTGTATCTAGGTTCTACCATAGGTGTTCTTACGGGACACTGTCTAATAGGGAGACACGCCAAAAGACTTGGTGTGTTTTCCAATGATTTCTGCAGAAGCTGCATGGACGAGGAGGAGGAAGAAACCGTTCAACACCTTCTTTGCTCATGCCCTGCACTACTTCATAGGAGGAAAACTCATCTCGGTGAATTCTTCTTCGATGATACTAGCGACCCAGCTTACATAGACCCTAAAAGTCTTTCGAAATACATTAAAAGTTCCACGTGTTTCGACTAGCAGGTGATTAACCGGCTAGTCCCGTAATGGAAGATTAATAAGTGATCAACTCGTTAATCTTACATCGGGCTTCTGAGATCAGTAAGTGATTAACTTGCTGATCTCTGTGGTATCACAATGGGCCCTTGCGGCCTAAGTGTGTCAGGCAATGTACTCATTGACTGACAGCCACTTCCACCTAACCTAACCCTATATAAAGGCAATGGATAAGCCAAATAAGCTTAACTCAAATTTTGAACAAACACATCATACTGTAGAAGCTTCTAAAGGGGGAGATATGACACTTAGAAACGAAGAAACCGGAAAGTTATTGAGAAGAAATGTCATTCATTTGAAAAGAGTGGAAGGCAAATGGACAACCCAAAATAATGAGGAGGATGTAGAAAGCAGTAATATGGAAGAATTTTAACCACTATTTATATTCCATTACAGTTATCATGTTTTGTTCTAAAAAAAAAAAAAGTTTTGTTTTGTTTGGAAAAAATTTTTTTGTTTTGTTTGAAAAAAAAAATTGAAAAAAAAGGCAAAAAATAATATAGTATTTTTTTCAAAATAAGGAAGGGATGTAGTGTATGCGAAGAAAGAGGAAAGGTACGATTTACATGCACTTGATAATCTAAATAACCTTATCGTGTACATGCACTATCACTATCTCGAGTGATGCCGATGTAGTGTATGCGAGAGGTAAGATTTACATTCACTGGATTATCTCAATAATCTCATCGTGCAAAAGAGTACAAGCACGATCATCATCTCGAGCGCACGTACAAGGCAGTCGATGTTTGGATCTCCTCTAGTGCGGGTGCGTGCGTTGGCGAGCAGGTGAGTTCGATAAGTGAATGCTACAATGACCATTTCAGTTAACTTCAATTTGACACCTATCGGAAAGTGACCCGAGAAGTTAACTTCGAAATCTTCGAACGCATTCAAGAAATTATCCGTCAACGCAGCAAAATCAATAACTGACTGCCCCTGACCACTAACAAATGTAAGTTCACCTGAGGCATCACTATTTGAAGCCCCATTCAGAATAAATAACAAAAATAATTCAAAAAATTCCATTAATTTTCGGCCATTACTGTTGAAAATTTCATCTTTAGAGTTTCTGTTATTGTTTAGCGCCACTTGCAATTGTAAGCAATGTGAAAGAGATGAATTCTGATTTTTACCAATTCTAGCATTTAAGTCCCCAATGATCATTGCATTTTCAAATGTTGTGCTATTCATAAAATCTACAAGATCATCAAATTCGCTTTGCCAATTGTTGCAATTTAGGTACCCAAGAATAATATAATAATTTAAATTAAAAAAAAATTTTCTTTCAACAATCTTAAATTTAACACATTTGCCCAATAAACGTTTTTTGATTCCATATAACATACCCCCCCTGGCTCACCCATGCAAATTTGTTCTTACTGCAGGTGTAAACATTATCTTAAAGTTTTTAAAATATTAAAAAAATTGATTTTAGTTGTCTTGCTCTACAAAAGTCTCTATAAGAATGATAATATCAAATTGCTGTAAATATTTAAAAAAAAAATCAGCTTGCAGCAATTTACTTTTGAGGCCAGTAATATTATAAGAGCATTATGTCTAGATTTAAAAAATTGAATTGATTTTGGCAGACGACAGTATTTATCTATTGTTTTTTAACAGCAACATGTTCTTTCATTTTCATCCGACTGACAGGTGGTGCGCGTTGTGGTTCAGAGCAAGAAGGGCCATCTGAAACCGTAGCCAACTTGATTCCCTCCTCGTAGCAACTGTTACCAAACGCTTCCTTGACAAATGTCAACTCCACTGCGGTTTTGACAACCAAACCTAGCGATATTTTGTCAACAAAGATGTGGTTGTTTATTTCAACTTTGTTGTCTCCTTTTATTAAAATTTTCACTTTTCTATTGATCTGCATTAGTTTGTTTTTTAAAGCAACTAAAGATTGTCTCTTTTTGCGGTACACAAGTGATTGCTCGCGAAATACACTTATTTCGGAACCTGACGATCAACTACAACAAGCTGGCCAAAGTTCAAAGAACGTCTAGTCTGTGTGTTAGTGGCGCACTGAGGACAACCCCATCGGATGCCCTCAATGTACTAATAGATCTAACACCCCTAGATATCTTCAGCAAACAAGTCGCAGCTACTCGATTCAGAGCTACATCACAGTGGACCAATATAATCAAATTGGTCACACTATCATTCTAGATAACTTTAGATTCTTACCGAATCGATCCGACTACACCACTCCCAAGTTGGTGTTTGACAACAATTTCCAAGTAACCATACTTTCAAGAGAAGCTTGGGAAAATGGCACTCTTTTGGATGAAGCAATACACTTTTACACCGATGGTTCAAAAACCAGCAAAGGTGTGGGAAGTGGAATCTACTCAAAAAAACAGAATCTCAGTCTTTTCTTCCGCTTACCCGATCATTGTAGTATGTTCCAAGCGGAAATTCTGGCGATTAAGGAGGTGCTGTCTTGGCTCAAAGAAAACGTCATATCCTATACGGATATTCGAATCTTCTCGGACAGCCAAGCTGCCCTTAAATCTCTTGCCTCTGTCTCTACAAAATCCATCACGGTCCAAAACTGTCAGATGTCTCTGAGGGAGATGTCAAATCAGTTCAACATTCACCTTTCATGGGTGCCAGGGCACAGGGACATACCAGGCAACTGCATGGCAGACGAACTAGCCAAAAAGAGCACGACCACATCCCTACGCTTAGAATGGAACAACATAGGTGTACCTATCGCTACATGTAAACTCCTACTTAGACAAGACGCTTCGGGGATAACAAACACCAGATGGACTGAGAGTAACAGCTGCCTTGCAACCAAAAAAGTTTGGCCGTGTGTAGACTCAAAACGCCCGAAGAGTTTGTTAGCCCTGAACCGCCTGTATCTAGGTTCTACCATAGATGTTCTATCGGGACTCTGTCTAATAGGGAGACACGCCAAAAGACTTGCTTTCCAATGATTTCTGCAGAAGATGCATGGACGAGGAGGAGGAAGAATCCATTCAACACTTTCTTTGCTCATGCCCTGCACAACTTCATAGGAGGAAAACTCATCTCGGTGAATTCTTCTTCGATGATACTAGCGACCTAGCCTACATAGACCCTTAAAGTCTTTCCAAATACATTAAAAGTTCCGCGTGGTTCGACTAGCAGGTGATTAACCGGCTAGTCCCGTAATGGAAGATTAATAAGTGATCAACTCGTTAATCTTACAACGGGTTTCTGAGATCAGTAGGTGATTAACTTGCTGATCTCTGTGGTATCACAATGGGCCCTTGCGGCCTAAGTGTGTCAGGCAATTGGCTGACAGCCACTTCCACCTAACTTAACCTACTGTGTTATGCAAAGCTCTGACACATCTTCTATTTTCTCTTGCTAATCGTGGGAACAAATGATGAAAGGTAATAATAATAAAAGCTGTAAAACTTTTTATATCCCGCAGGGTACATCTGCAAGGGAAATGGCGGATCGCATGGAGAAAGACCTCTGGGGTGACAAACCTGTCATCAGTGATCGAGCCTTTAGTAGGGATCAACCCAGCACCGTCAAGAGGAGGTCTTCCGAACTAGTGCGTAGGGTGATCCAAGTCGAGAGGAAGAAGTCAGTGGGCGTCACCACAGACACTTGGAGAAACCCTTTAGTCCAGTATACTAGTATTCCGAAGTATGGAAGAGAAAGTCCATCCCTCGTCCGGCGCTGGCCTGAGCGAAGCGGGATTAAAATGGTACCTCAGATTCATCAAGCAGGGTATCTCGCAGATAGAATCGAGGAAGAAGGTCGACGAGAGAAGGTCGGCTCATGCAGAAGGCAGGCCAGTGGAAAGTAGCGGGGGTAGGAGAGACAGCAAACACATATCTCCCCCTCCCCCCAACAGACAGCCAAAAAAAGAAGGAAAACGTAGACCGAAACATTAGAAGGTCTATCCATTAGAAATACGAAGGTGATATGGGATAAACAGTCAATTTCTCCCAGAGCAGTAATTATACATAGTAAGAAATCATATCAACCAGTTTTGCCTTTCAGAGTTCATGACGATAGATCTGGTTGCCATCCAAGCCTCAATCAACATCGAAGGTCAAACCAGGTGGGTGGTAATAGCATCAGGGTTCTTTCTGAGAGATGAAGCGAATATCCTTCCTTCTGAGGTAAAGAATCTAGTGGAATACTGCCAAAAGAAGAAGCATAGAGATGATTTATTGTCCAATTTTTTGGATATAAGTTCAAGTGGAAATCTGTTTTCCGTCGGCTTTTTTGGTCACTGTGATTTTTGTAATGAAACAATTAAGTTACACTAACTTTCCCAACGTTTCGGCAGGGGTTGCTGCCTTCTTCAGGGGAACTTTTATTTGAACAAAAATATACAAATATATATGTTAATAAATTAATTGTTGACAAAATAACAATAAGTACACTCACTTGTATAAAAAGGAAAAAAGAAAAAAGAAAAAATGATATGTTAAATCATTGATATAGAAAAACTTAAAAAGCACTTCTAATAATGAAGTTGAGTCGGTGTTAACTGAGACAGAGAGATTTAAGATGATAGGAGAGAACAATAAACGGCCGAAATGTTTTGTGTGTCTTGTTTTCTATTCATGCTGTTGTTGTTAAGAACATGTAATGTTTCTAACGTGTATCGTTTAGAAACATGTTTCTCCGTCTGTAAACTTTAACGCCATCAAAGTCTGAAGAATGGCCTCTCTCAATACTGTGATACGCCAGAGCTGTCTTGTCCGGATTTTTGAGTCTTATGTCTGACTTGTGATTAGACAAACGTTGTCGTAGAAATTGTTTGGTGGTTCCAATGTAGCAAAGATTGCACGGTTCATTAGGTTTGCCACTGCAATTTATTTTGTAGATGACATCAGTTTGTCTTTCCTTTTCTGGTTTTGTTTTAAGTTTTGTGAAGCATTGGTCTAGCGTTTTATTTATATTGAAGGAAAGACGAGTATTTGTTAAATTTTTAGTAACGGATTTCTTGAAATTTTCAGTCAGCGCTGTTACGTATACCATGCTTTTATGGTATACATTGACTGGTTCTGCAGTATTGTTGCTCAGTGGAATTTTTATTTTGTGTCTCAACAAAAGACTGCGAATAAGTGCAGCTGGATAGTTACTATCCCTAAGGATTTTTATGACTTTTTGCTCGTTTGTAGAGTGGAATTGTGTGTCGCTAATTTTGAACACTTTGTTAACAAGATGCAGGATGCAGTATTAATGATGATATGTCTTGCTTGATTAGAGCGAAAATTAATCAATCTTCCGACGCTGTAGGTTCTTGGTACCAATCAAAGAGTAAGCGACTCCCATCACGGTGGATTTCAATATCTAAAAATGGTAGTGCTTTATTATGTTCGTTCTCAACGTCACAGTCGCGATGCAACGTAATGAGTATGAAGAGAAAATGTGCGAATTATTATCAGATCGAAACACATACAGAAAAATACAAAATAACCCAACCACTAAACTGCAAACTCGCAACAACGATTTAGTAAAGTGGCTTAAAAACAACAACTGCATCGATGACCGAGAGAAAACGAAGATGACCACCTACACAGCACAGCTTCCATCTATTTACGGTTTGCCAAAAATTCAAAAATCACAGTATTGAGAGCGGCCATTCTCCAGACTTTGATGGCGTTAAAGTTTTACAAACGGAGAAACATGTTTCTAAACGATACACGTTAGAAACATTACATATTCTTAACAACAACAACAACAACAACAACAACAACAACAACAACAACAACAACAACAACAACAACAACAACAACAACATCAACAACAACAACAACAACAACAACAACAACAACAACAACAACAACAACAACAACAACAACAACAACAACAACAACAACAACAACAACAACAACAACAACAACAACAACAACAACAACAACAACAACAACAACAACAACAACAACAACAACAACAACAACAACAACAACAGCAACAACAACAACAACAACAACAACAACAACAACAACAACAACAACAACAACAACAACAACAACAACAACAACAACAACATGAATAGAAAACAAGACACACAAAACATTTCGGCTGTTTATTGTTCTCTCCTATCATCTTAAATCTCTCTGTCTCAGTTAACACCGACTCAACTTCATTATTAGAAGTGCTTTTTTAAGTTTTTCTATATCAATGATTTAACATTTCATTTTTTCTTTTTTCTTTTATTCCTTTTTATACAAGTGAGTGTACTTATTGTTATTGTGTCAACAGTTACTTTATTAACATATATATTTGTATATTTTTGTTCAAATAAAAGTTCCCCTGAAGAAGGCAGCAACCCCTGCCGAAACGTTGGGTAAGTTAATGTAACTTAATTGTTTCATTACAAAAATCACAGTGACCAAAAAAGCCGACGGAAAACAGATTTCCACTTGAACTTATAAAAGAAGAAGCTACCAATACTGGTAGGCTGCGATGCAAACGCACACAATAGCATCTGGGATAGCACAGACATAAAACAAAGGGGTGAGTACCATTTATGGCACTTTCCATTGGTTTCACTCGGGGAAGCACTCATTTTAAAACCAATGGAACACCCAAAATAATTTCTGTTCAGTTTAACGTAATTGCCTTTGTGTGAGTGAAACACCTATGGCTCTTAAAAAATATTCCTTAAAGAAAATTTTCTTTTTGACATTTGAGTAACATGTGTTAGTGCTTTTTGAGTCGATTCTCATTTCATATCGAGAAGCGGCTGTCACTCCTCAGAATCATGAGAAGCGATCTTTTTGCACCAATGGAACGGTTTGAGAATGCTTCTGGACGCTCCTGGACGGTTCTTTTCGTCCAATGGAAAGTGCCATTAGAATTAATTTTAGAAAAATGTCTAAAAAATTTACAATATTATCAGAACTTGAATGTTGGTTATTACAAAAACTGAATAATCTCCCAATCAAGTATGAAACAGCAGCTATAAAAATGGAGTTGAATTTGCAGAAAAAGCAAAGAACTTCAAAATAGCTAGCAATGAGATTCAAGTTTCATTCGATGTTGTTTCATTACATCCAAATGTTCCAATTGATGAAACTTTAGTTTTTCTGAAAAAGTGGTTAGTGTTGTGTATGCAATAATCAAAACAAGAGACCCTTTTCAACAAGACTTTATTACTTGGCTGCTGTATGACGAATAAATCTACACATGACATTTGCCACCTGTTAAGCAAGTGACAGCTCGCATTTTGGGTGCATTCAACATCTCCCCCTCAAGATTACTGTACGTAAGTATGGGAATCTGGAAATCCAAATATTTTTGGTGGAGCCCGATTTCGCACTGGTCGCTGGTACTCATTACGAATGTTTTGGGTCCGTTGGTCATCTGGGTGTACTTGATGTTTCGAAGGACTTCTTAGGTTGGCTTGGTGTTCTTGCCTTGTCGATTCTATTGGATTGTCTGATGAACTCGGAAAACTATCGTCTCTTGAGAGTGGTGTGCGTTGTGAAACCGGCGTCTCGCATTGCTGAAAGTTTAAAAGCAAGTTAGAATTGGAATTCCGATTTACCGAGATTCTGGACTTCAATTGATTCAGATGACGTCTCCAAGTTTTGTTCCCTACTTGAACTGCATACATAACCTTCCCAATGCTTGTAAGTATAACCCCTGGTAACCACTGATTTTGGTTGCTGTTGTAATTTTTTGCGAAAACTAAATCATTTGGTTGAAATTGCTTTCGTTTGACTCCATGTTTACAATTAAACTGCTGTTCCATCTTGTTATTCCTTTGACCAGCTTCAACAACCGATGGTTTAAGTAAATCAAGTTGTATTTTCATCTTTCAAATGGACTGCGGGTGAAATGGTACCGTACGGATGTGCTCAATGCCGCCGCTATCACAAAATTCCTTAAAACTTCCAGACGTAAGCTGCGTGCCGTTATCTGACACAATTATGTCGGGGAGTCCGAACCTTGCAAAGACTTCTCGAAGAACAGAAATAGTGGCAGATGTTGTTGTCGACTGCATTCGAAAAATTTCAGGCCACTTTGAATATGAGTCCACAATTATTAGAAACATGGAATTCTGAAAAGGGCCTGCGTAGTCAAGATGAATTCTTGACCAAGGCTTGGTCGGCACCGGCCAGGACGATAATGGAACTTCGATTGGTGCTGGTGCTGCCGTTGCACACGAATAGCACTCCTTTACTACTTGCATGATGTTTTTGCCGATGTTCGGCCAGTACACATAACTGCGAGCAAGCGCCTTCATGCGAACGATCCTTGGATGTCCGGTATGCAATTGTTTTAGTATTTGCTTCTGCAATGAAATTGGAATTACAATTTTATTTTGTAATAATATACAAACTTTTGCTTCGCTCAAAGCTTCTCGGCGATTATAAAACAACTTGAGGTTTACATCATGTATAATATTGGGCCATGAAGTAAGGAGAAGCTGGCGGACTTGCTTCAAAATCGGATCAGCTGCCGTTTCTCTTTGTAAATCAGTTAACTTAACTGGTAAATTTTGGACAAAATCGTATAGAATTTTGTTGACTTCATCTTCAATTTGAATTGCATCGATCACAAAATCCTCTTCCTTATCAACAGCTTGACGATTTATTAGACGAGATAATGCATCGGCGTATCCAAATTTTAAGGTGTTTACATATTCAATTTTGAAATTATATAAAAGCAGTGTAAGAGCCCACCTCTGCAATCGATGAGCAGTGTAAACTGGAACCCCATTCTTAGATCCGAAAACAGTTAGAAGAGGTTGATGATCTGTCTGCAGTAAGAATCTCCTTCCATAAATCCATCTGTGAAACTTCTTCACACAAAACACCAGTGCCAAAGCCTCTTTTTCAGATTGGCTATAATTCTGCTCGGTCTTAGTCAAGGCTCTTGAAGCATGCATAACTGGCTTTATGGACCCATCCGGAAATTTATGAAGCATAACGCCGCCAATACCATCTTTCGATGCGTCCGCTGCGATTATGATATCCTTGGCAGGATCGAAGTGAATTAGGAGTAATTCCGATTGAAGTGCTTCTTTAGCCTTGTTAAACACACTGCCACATTTATCCGACCAGAAAAATTTTACATCCTTCCTAAGCAGGTTATCCATAGGGCCGCGTATTTCACGTATATTTGGAATAAACTGCGCAAAAAATTTATCATACCCAAAAATTAACGTACCTCTGTAGTTTCCTTGGGCTCAGGCATGTCAACAATCGCTGTTATTCGACTTGGGTCAGGCCTTCGACCGTTTTTGTCCATCACAAGCCCCAGAAACTTCACCTGTGGTTGGAAGAATCTGCATTTATTGTAGTTGAGCTTGAATCCCCAGTCCTGGATACGCTGCAAAACACGCTCAAGGATGTCTCTATGCTGTTCAATAGACTCTGCAGCTATGATGATGTCATCAATAAATGGTATAACACCATTCAATCCAGACAACATTGTGCTTGTTATCTGTTGAAATGTACCTGGCCCAGTTTTTACTCCAAGTGGTAATCTTTGATACTGCAACAGACCTTGATGCGTATTGACTGTCAAAAGCTTTTGCGATTCTTCACTCACTTTAACCTGTAAATATGCATCAGACAGATCAATGGTAGAAAAATATTTTCCCCTTGCAGCTTAATGAAAATTTCTTCCGGCAAAGGTAGTGGAAATTGATGTGGCTCCAACGCATCCTTCAGCCCTGTAGAAAAATCTGCACAAATTCTCACCCCGCCGATTGCTTTCTTCACAACTACAATCGGGGCAGCCCAATGAGAAAAATCAACTCGTTTGACAACGCCCTGTTCCTCAAGACGTTTGATCTCATCATCTATCAGTGGAAGTGAAGCAAACGGTACCGGTCGCTTATGACGGAAACATGGTACAGCTCCCTGTTTCAGCTGCAACTCTGCTTCTGCCTTTGTACACAAGCCTATGGAGCCATCGAATAAATTTGCATATTTCGTTTTCAGCTCACCTACTTCTCGGTTTATGGCACCTGGTGACACTTGTGTTTCTTTGCCTGTACCTACTACTTGATTGCAAACAGCATTTATGGGAACGTCGAATAACTTTAACTCATCAATCCAATCTATTCCCAAATTAGCTGCGAAATGCTGGTTATATAAGCTATACCCTCGAACTTCTTTTTTCTAAAAACGACCTGACACAGCAATTCTCCAGTCAATAGCAATTGCTGTCCACTAGCATTCCTAGCAGAATGTTTTGTTGGCTGGAAAGTTGGACTTCCTATACTCTTCCATGTGTCCACCGAAAGTATGGTTATGTCCGAGGCGGTGTCGATCTGCAGTTGAACTTCATTCCCATTTGTTTGCAAACCTATAAATTTCCGCCTGCCTGCATGGTCTACTTTGGAAACTGAAAATATACTTTTAGATTCGCAATTCGTTTTTGATTGCTTAGAAATTTTATTTTTAAAATGTATTTTCTTCTTGTTATTCCTGTTCCCACTTTCGCAAAACCATTCCTTATGACCTTCACGTCCGCAATCAGTGCACTTATGTGACTTCTACCAGCATTTCTCAGCAGCCACCACAAAACCAGCATGCACTCTTCGGCGAAGTTTTGGCCTTCGACTTTCCTTGGTGTACTGCTTGAACTTGAGCGATGTTCTCAGACCGACCTTCTACAAGTGCCACATCGTGTTTCAACATAATTATTCGATCGCATTCGGTAGCCAAATCTTGAAGTGTCAACTTCGAACTTCCATCTGCCTCCAGCCTAGCCAACAACCTTGTTCTGATATCCATCTCGCTTGCACTCGTCAGACCACACACAAACATCAAGCATTTAAAAGCATCCGGCGTAATTGATGAGAGCTTAAAATCTTCACATTTCTGATGAATAATGCCAGCGTATGCTTGATAATAATCGTCACATTATTTCTTTTCCATCTTCAGACAGTTATAACGGAGTGCAAAAAGCGGGGTCTTACGGGAAAATATCTCCTTTAACTTTGCTACTGTATCAGTAAAATTCAATTTAAAGTATCGATTGTACGTTGTCTCATCCAATTTTCTTAGCAGCAACCTCACCTTTGATGCATCATCCAAATCCTTTCCATCGACATTAAAAACATCTTCATGGCGACCAAACCATTCAGAAAATGTCAGCCCATTCTCGGGGTCATAAATGAATTTGGTCAACCCACTCGCCAATGTCTCCATAATCTTCTCTGCAGAGGATTTAATTGTTGTAGATGTATTACCTAAGCTGTTGTTGAATGATCCATCCAAAAATGACCTCATTAACTCTTGTTGCTTTTCTTAAATATCCTTCTGGTTTTTTAGACATAAATCAAATTGTACTTTATCCATTGCACAATGAGTTCGTACTTCGTATTCTTTACTTAAAAAAAAAAAACAAATTACCTTGTCGCCACAATATGTTGTGTATGCAATAATCAAAACAAGAGACCTTTTTCAACAAGACTTTATTACTTGGCTGCTGTATGACGAATAAAGGCCCCGTCCCATAGAATCAGTTGCGTCCGTTCGCTGCCGGATTCACCTGACAGCTGTGAGTTTTGCCGGACACAACGGATTGGGGTGACCCATAGAATCCGTTGCGGTGTCTCAACTCAACAGGACCACTCATGTTAGCAGAAGAGAAAATTTCAAATTGGTTCTTACTGCGCATGTCATCAGAGAGAAAATTTCAAATTGGTTCTTACTGCGCATGTCTCTCTTCTGCCGGAAGCAAAAAGTTAAAAGTTGAGCTACTTTTTGCGTTGCGTCCGTTGCATCCGATGCTTATGGGTCACCTCTCATAAGATCGTGTGTATTTAATCGAGCTGTCAGGTGAATCCGAGAGCGAACGGACGCAACGGATTCTATGGGTTGAGGCCTTAAATCTACACATGACATTTGCCACCTGTTAAGCAAGTGACAGCTCGCATTTTGGGTGCATTCAACAGTTAGTAAGAAATGCACTTAAGCCAGAAGAAATAAATACATTTGTAATACTTACTAAACTGTGCATGGATGAAAATTGGTTCCAGTTTAATGAAAAGTTTTACAGACAAAAATTTGGCTGCAGTATGGGATCACATATGTATGAGCTCATTTTTAGCAAATTTATTTATGTGACATATAGAAACTGAAATGAAAATTCAAGTAAATTTTCCAAGAATTTGGTTAGGTATGTAGATGAAATATGAGCGATAATCAAAAAACATGAACTCCGACAGTTCATTAACTAATTAAAAATAACTAAATACCCATCAATTTAATTTTATATGAAGAAGAAATTGAAGGGAAACTAAGTTTTCTGGATTATAGTATAACTAGGAATGGAGACAATTTCTTTTGTATATATACAGAAAACCAACGAATACTCTGAGATACATTACATCAGACTCGTTCCATTTCTTTGAACATAAGATGTCAGCTTTTCACTCAATGATTTTTAGAGCTCTAAATATTCCAATGACCATAGAAACAAAAATAAAAGAATTCCAAAAAATCAAAGATATAGCCAAAATTAATGGATATACTGAAGATTTAACAATTGCACATAGAAGAAAACAGGAATTGAGAAATTATACAAACTTTAGATCTAATAAGGAATGAAAGAAATGAAGAAAAGAAATATTCAAAATTTTATTTCAATCCAGAAATAACATCTAAGAAAAAACCAATCTTTAATAAATATAATATCCGTATGAGTGAGTGCAGCGAAATAAAAACAAAAAATCTGATTGGAGGATCTAAAGATAAAATTGTACAGCTTTAAAAATCAGGAATTTATTCTATCGGACGTAATGATGCAAAAGAATATATAGGACAGACAAGACGACCTATTCTGAAAAGATTTAAAGAAAATTTTGCACCTCTTAAATTCTTAAAAATAGAAAGTCAAGTGTTGCAGAACATATGCTAGAAAATAGTCATAGTTTTAGTTTGTAAAATTTAAAATTAAAAAAGAAATGTAAATAGCAACTATGAATTAGATGCTTTTGAATCATTTTACATATTTAAAAACAAAAGTAATCTAATGAGTAGTGATGATGAACCAATCAAAGATTCAATATTCAAAAAATATTTTAATGGATTCAACTCAACTCAACTGCAATTTTATTTAGAAACATTTTTGTTTTTTATTAGCTTTTATACAAATAATTTAATTTAATTTATAAAATGAAATGTACATCTGACGAAATATAAAAAGTTTTTAACTGTTAAAAATTGTATTAATCTTTTTATTTAATATAGGGAACACTCCCACCTCTGTTACTAGAAATAGGAAAGATATCGCTTTCGGGTCTAAAGGTTTGAAAAACTGTATCACTAACTGGAAAGTTTCAAATGAGCCCTCTCAGATCACAAATTCAAATTCAAATTCAAATTCAAATCACTTTATTTTATAACTCACACAGTAAGATACAGTATCTCATTTAAAAGTGCAAGCTTCAAAGATAAATTATATAAAATATTCAGTGTATGTGTAACATTTACAAAATTTTAATATTTCAATGAAAACCTAATGTATATGTATATGTTTATGAATATAAATACAAAATTCACTTTGTTTCTTAAATAAAAAAAAAATAAAAAAAAACAACATCAGCTTTTAAAGGAAGCGAAATAAGAAAAAAGAAAGAAAAGAAAAGAAAAGGGGGGAGATAGAAAGGAGAGGAAAAGGAAAAGGAAAGAAATATGGATAATCAGAAGGGGAAAAGTTGAGAAGAAAACTTAATAGAAAGAAAGAAAAAATAAGAAGAAATATCGAATCATCAGCGAAGTGCTTCCAGGCGTTTTCTCAATTATTATATCGCATTGGAATGAGATTAAGAGTTCTAATTGACTGAGTGAAGTATATCCTCTTTTATAGGTATTCTGGTTGCTGAATATTTCACATCCAAAAAACATTATTGGTATAATTAGCGTCTTCGCTAGGACTAGTCTAGTTTTTAAGGGTTTAACTCTGTGTGTAGCCCAAAGTGTGCGGAGACCTGCATATACTCTACCTAAGGAGAACCTGATGTGATTGTTCCAAGAAAGTGTTCTATTGAACACTATACCAAGGTTTTTTGGAGAATCAACAAACTCAATACGACTGTTATTCATGTATAAGCTTGGAAAATATGAGATATCAACCAGCTTCTTGGAGATAACCAAACACTTTGATTTGGATGGGTTGAGGTGGAGACCATTAGCTCTAGACCAATGTAAAATTCTGCCGAGATCTTCATTTACTTCATAAGCGGCGTTTTCCAAAAGGCCCAATTTAAAACTCTTCCGCATTTGAACGTCATCTGCATACATGTCAACTGAAGATCTCGAAATACATTTAGGTAAGTCATTAATATACTTTGTAAAGAAAATTGGTCCAAGAATCGAGCCTTGTGGAACACCTGAGTTAAGTAGGAGAAAATCTGAAATTGAGTTGCTTACAACAACTGCTTGGGATCAGCAGTTTAGGTAAGAGGCTACAAGATTAGTAGACGAAAGAGAAAAATTTTATTGGTTTCGTAATTTGCTGCAAAGAACATTGTGGTTTACAGTGTCAAAAGCTTTTGAAAAATCAAGTAAGACAAGGAAGGTTATTTCATCCTTGTCTACGGCTTGCCTAATGTCTTCAGACACATTTAATAAAGCAGTAATGCAGATATGCTTTGGTCGAAAACCAGACTGATTGTCACACAAGAGTTTATTGTTTAGCAAAAATCTGTGTATCTGTAAACTCACTAATTTTTCAAGAACTTTGGAGTGGAATGGCAGTATAGCAATCGGTCTGAACTCATTCGTGTTTTTCGGTACCGGTATAATTTTGGCACGTTTCCAAGAGAGAGGGTAGACTCCTGTCACTAGAACGGTGTTGAAGATGTACGTTATATATTTTAATATATAAGGAAGGATAATTTTTACAGAAACAGGGCTTATCTCATCAAAACCGGTCGATTTAGATTTAATGGACAAAATGCTTTCTAAGACATCACCATCATCAACAGCCGAAAAACTAAAGCTAGGGTAGTTGAAGTTTTCAGTATTCAGTGTTGCATTGCACAGGACAATTGAATTTGTCCTAGATGAAGTCTTATGTGGAAATACTCCTAGTAGAAATCCTAAAAGAACCAACTGGGATCTTTACAGAGATAATCTAACAATCAATATGGCAAATATAGCCACTAATAAGTAACATAAAAATCGTCGTGAGATTGAAAATGCGGTAAGCGAGCTCAATAGAGCTATGACTGATGCATATGAATCAATCTGCCCTTTAAGCTCCACAAACAAGAATTCAGATGCCCCTGGTGGAACAATTATTAGAAGCGCAAAGGAAGACAGTAAGAAAACTCTTCAACAATGCGAAAAGTAATGGCAACCGGCATACTTACCATTAGGAAGTCACAGCTTATAGCAAAGAAGTGAGGAAAGCAAAAAGGAGAAGCTTTGTAGTCTTCTGTGAAAGCATAACCACAACCCCAGCAGCAGGCCGACTGCGTAAGGCTTTTTCAAGGGAAAAGGCACACACTACTATGGCTATGGAATACTGGTTGGAAATATGAGGCTACAAACTGTTTATTTAGTGCGTTTACGTCACATTCTTCACCGCAAATACCTTTCTGTTTTGAAATACCAAGTGACTTGTTCGTCTACGTAAGAGAGGGTATATATGGTGTGTAGGTTAAAGTTCAAAACATTAGTTACTAGATGCTGCATATTTACAGATTTGAAGTCTCTATATGAGTACGTTTGACTGTTAAAATTCTGAATAATATCAAGATCATAAAAGGCCAAAATAAGATCATGCTTCGAGAAACCAGGCACATCAAGCTGTCCGTAAAAGTTAACGTAGTTAAGCTGGTTAACCAAGAAGACATCTAGTAGTGTTGAGCTTGTTGAGGTGAAATGCGTAGGAGAGATCTTGTATATAGGAAAAATGTCAATGGAGGCTAGGCTGCCGTTGAAAGTTCTTACTAAATTATCATTAATGTCTAAAAGGTCAACATTCAGATCACCTGCGATAAAAACATGATTGTAATTCACTGTGAGATCTTCTAAAATTTGCGTTATAGTACCCGTGTTATTGATACTTGGTGAATTGTAGATAACACCAACTAGAAGTTTATCGGAACCTATCAGAACTTCCATAAAAAGAAATTGTATGTGACTGTTGCTTTCGAATAGTCTGATAACTCTGCAGGCAAAACTTTTTTTAATAAAAATTGCAACCCCACCGCCCCTAGATATCACTCGATCAGATCTGTATACCTTATAGTTGCCAGTATTTAAAACACTGTTATCAATATGTTTTGACAACCATGTTTCGGATACTCACACTATGTCGAAGGCATAGTTAGTGGCCACATTAATGTGGCAAAATGTTCAGCATTGTTTTTGTTTTGCTAAAGTTATTTAAGCTACCAGCCTGGGAAAACCCTCTATTATCAATTAGTGACATGTTGGCAGTAAATAAATTTTAACAAATTTGCACGCCAACGCCGACCAAGTAGACCAAGCAACCTCAACTGAGAAAAAATAGAAGCCAGTGTTACCGCTTCAGTTGCCGAAGAAAATTTAAAGGTTCCTAAATTCGATAAAAAGAATTTAAAATTGAATAATAATAGGAATAGGAAAAAAGAATGAAAGAGAAAGTTATGGAAAAGTTGTGAGAATAATATAAGATAGTATTAAGAAATTTATATCCTATCAGGTGACAGCGCTGGTATGTTGTTTTCATGATGAGTTGCATATTCATTATCCTCTCCAAGCTCTTTTTCGTGATGGTTATTTGAGCAGCAGTTGTCGAGAGTTAGTTTTCCGGAATGAAGCAAAAGCCTTCAGCGTGTTGTTTTTGTCGTGTGCGGTGAAAAATTTAACAGTAATAACTGAGTCGTCCCACGAGTTGCGGCGGTTGAAAATTTAACAAGTGGCATATATTGTTGAAAATATTTTTTAATATCTCTCCTGGTTCAGATGGGATACCAATTAGGATTGCATCAGTTGCCAGAGTTTTTACATTGAGTGCCTCAATCTGTGATTTTAAATTTTCAACCTCAGTGAAAACGGGGTTGTTGTTTTTCAAATTTCCCTCAATGGTGTTTGTGGTTGCAGCTTTTATTTCTTTTACTTCTTCGTCTACATTACTGGCCCTATTTAAAAGTGCTTCCAGATCAGTGACACGATCAGTTAGTTGCCTTAAGCTTGTCCTAAACGACGAACATGCTCGCCGAGCATGCTCGTGCTCGCCGTATTTTCATCGTCTAGGGGTTGGTTGGCGAGCAGTTGGCGAGCCGCTCTCTGTTGGCGAAAATTTTCGATTTTGTCATGTTCGTTGGCTTCGTTGTTTGCCATGTAGGGCCATGCTCGCGAGCAAACCAGTTTTTTACTATGAAGCAAACCTCATTTCTGCTGTGGACGTCGTCGTGTGCATGTGCATATCGCGGATAAAGTAAAAAGTCAACAGACAGCCACAATTTAATAGAAGAATACACACGTTTACGCTGTAGGGAATCAACATGAAAGGAATGCGTTCGTCGTCTATGGGATAATACAAACGAGCATGCTCGGCGAGCATGTTCGTCGTTTAGGACTAGCTTTATGTCGCGGTCCATGTCGTCAATTTTTTGCATTTTAAGCTCAATAGCTGACATTCTTAAACTTAAATTGTGTTCTATGTTTCTTATTTGTAAGGAGATGGACTCACCCTAAAACTTTATTTTTGCCAGTTCATCAGTGACGTCATTTACATTCGATGAGCTCGAGGTGAAATTTGGATTAGCACGATCATGTGGACTAACGTTAGATGTTGCGGTTTTGTTAATGTGCATTTTTGGTGTTTTTTATGGTTGTGGGTGTATTACGCGAACCAGGTAGTGTAGAAGATGACGAAGCAGAAATTTTAGAGAAAAACAGTATATAGTTTTCCTTACTGAAAAAAAAATAATAGCAACAAATTCGCGCAAATTTTTTTGCTATTATTATTTTTTCAGTAAGGAAATCTAAATACATTAAACACTATACACTCGCCTATTTAGTTTAATGTATTTAGTTTTTCCTTACTAAAAACATAAAACTAAAAAGGCGAGTGTATAATGTTTAATGTTAAAAAATTCGGGGGATTTTGTTGCTGTTATTATTTTTTCAGTAAGGAAAACTAAATACATAAAACTAAATAGGCGAGTGTATAATGTTTAATGTATATAGTTTTCCTTACTGAAAAAAAAATAATAGCAACAAATTCGCGCAAATTTTTTTGCTATTATTATTTTTTCAGTAAGGAAATCTAAATACATTAAACATTATACACTCGCCTATTTAGTTGAATGTATTTAGTTTTCCTCACTGAAAAAATAATAATAGCAACAAATTCGCGCGAATTTTTTGCTATTATTATTTTTTCAGTAAGGAAAACTAAATACAATAAACATTATACACTCGCCTATTTAGTTTTCCTTACTGAAATAACAATAATAGAACACTGTTATATTACAACATTAGAACTTCGTGTAAAAATGTATGTACCTACACAGTTAGGTATTCAAATATAAAAGTAAGTAGTTCTATCATTTATTCCAGGTTTATCCATTCATTTACATTCTCATGACTAGTAAAAGCGAACAAGCATATCTTCACGTATTTAAATATATTGAAGGAAATTTGTTCAAACTGAAACCAAATTCGTTCGTTTCGGATTTTGAAAAAGGTTTAAGGAACTGTCTACAAAATGTTTACCCTATGGCGAAATGCACTACGTGCTGGTTCTACTATTGCCAAGCTCTTAGAAGAAGAGCATCTAAAATATCAGCATTTCTGGGATTCTTGAACAGAAACAAGGAAGCCAAAAGACTGTTCCGTAAGTTTTTAGTGCTTCCACTTTTGAGGCCCGTCAACATTTTGTCCGCTTTTAAGCTGTTGGAGGAAGAGACAAGTGGGACGCAATTCCGAAAAAATAATGAAAACGTTTTCGCTGAATTTATGGTTTACTTTAAGAAACAATGGATAGAAAAGGTAAATTATTTTCGTTTGTTTTGAAAGTATACAATAACTGTGTATATTTCGAAGTAAAATTGATTTTAAAACCTTTTATGGTATATTTATCTATATATGTGCAGGAACCCCATCAGCCATTTCAGTTTTCGGTGCTCCAATGAAAACAGCCGAAAATTAGCAAAACATGGCAACTTCTTTAAGTTATTAGATTGCCTGCTCTACGAAGATCGGATAAGATCCAGAGAGTTCATCATGTCTATAGATGGAACTTTTGACATTTTTGAACCGCCTAAAAAAGCGCTAGTGGATGGGCGTTGTACTATTCGGGTAGACTCTGACTAGTGCCAACTTGGCGGCGGGCGCCCAGATGTTGCAACTTATAGTACACGTCAATTGTGCTTACTATACCTCCAAGCGGTATCCACTGGGACCTGGGATGCTCCGTCCAGAGCTGACCTGCTAAACTAGTAAGTGCGAGTGTTGACAAAAGAATGCGGAACAAAAGAATTGTGATCGATCAACACTAAAACTGCTCGGCGAACAATGACTGACTGCACGAATCTCAGTGGTCTACGAGAGCTTTCGCGTATATGTCCCAGCGAATGAATTCGAATGACAGAATCGACGGTGGATTTTAGCAGTCAAAAAAGCAGAAACCCCTGAAGGAGCTACTCCAACATATTTGGTTTAAAGGTTTCTCAGGGTATTTCAATACTAGGACAGGGTATTGAAGTAGAGATGGTGGCGGATGAGCTCCTGGTGAGCCAACGGCAGCACTCACACCCCGTACTGACACTGGATATTCCAGCCCTTTGTGTCCGAAGGGATCCAAAAGGACCTGGCCCTCCAGGTTGGGGGTTGTGCGTAGGGTTAACTACCCAATCACGTAAAAAAAATTTGTTCCGAAACAACAAATAGCCTCGGATAACGATAATGATTTCAAGTTGACGATCCAAGCAAGCGAAAAAAGGACAATGCCCTCCGGATCTGCACGTGGAACGTAAGATCTCTTAACGGACTACGTGCAGCTGGATAATTAGCGGACGCCCTGGACTGCTGCAAAGCAGACATAACCGCCATCCAAGAAATGCGATGGAGTGGACCGGGCATAAAGAAGATGAAAAACTGTGACATCTACTATGGCGACTGCTACAGACAACAGAAACAACGCTTATTTTGGTGCGGATTTGTCGTTAGAGGAAGACTCAGGGATGAGGTGATTAGCCAAAATCCAGTTAATGAGCGTATAATAACCATCCGCATCAGGGCTAAATTCGCCAACATTAGCCTAATATGCGCCCATACCCCCACAGAAGAGAAAGACGACAATTCCAAAGACTGTTTCTACGAGCTCCTCGAAGAAACATATGAGTAGTGCCCTAGACACGACGTGAAAATCAATCTTGGCGATTTTAACGCAAAACTAGGGAAGCAGGACATCTTTGGAAATACAATCGGTAAGAATAGCCTCCACGACAAAACCTCCGAAAACGGACTGAGGCTAATCGATTTCGCTGTGGGCTAAATCTTGTTGTAAGCAGTACACGATTCCCGCATGTCAAAATTCATAACGGTACATGGCGATCTCCAGATCAATTAACCGTCAACCAAATTGACCATGTTGCGATCAACGCAAGGCACTCTTCCAGTGTGTTAGATGTCCGAACTTTCCGAGGGGCCAACTTTGACTCGGACCACTTCCTTGTTGTAGCCAAGGTACGAATGAGGATATCATGTTCACGAACTAACGCTGTGAAGAGATATATGACGTCGGAAAGCTACAATCGCAAGAGATTGCCAATGCCTTTTCCAATCGAGTGTCCCTTCAATGATCCTTGAATACCATGCCGCCAGCATTAAGCATTGAAGACCAATGGCAGCAATGCCAAGAAGCCATCAGAAGCGCTGCCTCTGAGATTCTGGGTTTCACTCGGCCACCAAAATGAAACCCATTGTTCGATGAAGAATGCAGGCAGGCAAATGCAGCCAAACAAAAAGCACGGCAAATGCTGATGCAAAAACGAACAAGGGCTGTTTACGAATTACGATCAGTATAACGAGATCTACAAGGAGAAAAGAAGGGAAGAACACCGACTTCTCAAAAAGAAAAAGAAGCAGCATGAGAAGAGCTCGATTAAGGAAATAGAGAGGTGCCTTGATAGGAACGAGATTCGGAAGTTTTACGAAAAGGTAAAAAGATCTTGCCAGGGTGGCAAACCCCGAACTCAAGCCTGTTAAGACCAGCAGGGAAACATAGTTATAGAGTCACAGTGGCTACTGAGGATCTGGAAAGATCATTTCCGCAGACTGCTTTATTGAGCACAATTTATTTATTTAACATCAGTTAGAGTTCATTAACATCTTCAATTAGACTAGCGGAATAAATATGATAAATATGTTTATAATACAATTTAATATAATACATAAGGATGCTTACATATATTAAATATAAAAAGCTAGTTTAAAAAGTACAATAGTAAGTTATTTTTTAGTGTTATTCTACTTGTATGAAAATTGAAATCAATATGTAGAGAGATAAGGTTGGTTTCTCTTACACAGCGAGTTATAGGTTCGTTTAGTGCATAGTTAACTCTATGTCCATTTTCTCGGAGCAGACTACGTTCTCTTAGCTGTCGAGATGGTGCGTAAATGCCAATCATAGATAGCAGAAATGGGCATTTAATATGATAATTTAAGATATCACTTATGAACATAATTGAAAAGACTTTTCGTCTATTTACAAGCGACTGAAGGCCAAGAAGTTTGCATCTAGTAGAGTAGGAGGGAGTTTCGATGTTCCAACCTAATTTCCATATTACAAATCGAGTAAACTTTTTTTGAATATTTTCAATTCTATTGCAATGAGTTGTAGTAAGGATTCCATATTACACAACAGTATTCTAAAATGGACCGAATATAAGCAGTATATAGGGATTTAAGAGTATATGGATCCTTAAATTCTTTAGTATTGCGTTTAATAAAACCTAACATGCAGTTAGCTTTGGCTACAATGCATTCAACATGCTTATTAAAGTTTAGTTTTGAATCAATAACCACGCCAAAGTCTTTTTTTCCGATACTCTATCAAGAACATGGTCGTCAATTTTATATTCGTAGAAGACTGGTGACAAGTTGCGACAAAAAGAAAAACAGTGGCATTTAGAGACATTTAAAAATAACTGGTTAACTCTACGCCATTCTGTCAGCCTAAGAAGGTCATCCTGTAAAAGAAGACAATCGTCGACAGATTTAATGCATCGGAAAAACTTCAAATAATCTGCAAATAGAAGTCGACCGGAATTTTTAAAGATATCACGCATGTCATTAATAAAGATAACAAAGAGAAGTGGACCGAAGTGGCTTCCTTGGGGTACACCTGATGATACATTTATAGGTTTCGAGAGAATTTGGTCAATAGATACAAATTGTATACGACGATTTAAGTATGAAATCAGCCACTTCAACATTCTTGAGTGCAAACCCAATCTTTCCATCTTCTCAATCAAAATTAAGTGACTGACTCTATCGAAGGCTTTGGCAAAATCTGTGTAAATCACATCGATTTGATATCCTTCTTCGAGTTTATTCAAAATCAAATTGGAAAAGATTGAAAGATTGGTAGTTGTTGATCTTCCTGCAACAAAGCCATGTTGAAATGGTGAAATATATTCTTTCAGAAAGAAAACCAACTTAACGTAAACAATTTTTTCAAAAAGTTTTGGAATAGATGACAGTTTACAAATTGGACGATAGTTAGATATTTCTTGCTTAGGGCCACTTTTTTGAATCGGAATTATAAAAGATTTTTTCCACTCCGAGAGAAATTCACCGCTTGCAAGAGAGCTATTGAAGATATAATAAAGGGGTAAGGAAAGAGCAGCTGCACATTTTTTCAGAACGATATGAGGGACTCCATCAGGACCGGGATTGTTATCACAATCCAAATTCAGAAGACCATCTTCGATTTCGGAAATATTTAGCTCTAACCTACCAATGTCAACCAAATTCTGGTAAGTACAATATTCTGTACTTCGGGGAACCATATCATTTGAAGTTGTGCAGTTTGATTTAAAATATTCGCCAAATAAATTACAAACAGTCGGGAGATCAGAATAAGTTGAACCCATGTATTGCATAGAGCTGGTTTCTTTTACTATTTATATAGGACCAAAAGCACTTGCTATTCCGTTTTAAATTCGATTCTATTGACACTATGTAATTTTTATAAAGAAATTTGTTAAGAACATCGAATTATCGCCCCAACTTGATATACTTTTACTTACTTTACTTTAGGTGGCTCAACTAGAGCGTGGTGCTCCTAGGCCTTGTCCAATATGCCTCTCCAGCCAGCTCGATCTCTAGCCTGCCGTCTCCAATTTTGCACTCCAAGTTGGCGGAGATCTCCTTCTACCTGTTCGCTCCATCGAAGATAAGGTCTACCTTGGCTTCTGACTCCCTCTGGTTTGGCGTTGAAGACTTTACGCGCTGGAGCGTTGATGTCCATTCGCTCTACATGGCCCAGCCATCTTGGTCGTTGGACTCTAATTTTTCTGGCTAAGCTTATGTCGCTGTACAGCTCATATAATCCGTCGTTGTATCTTCTTCGCCAAACGTTGTCTTCTCGATTAACGCAAACAGGACCATAAATCGTACGCAGAACTTTTCTCTCGAAGACTCCAAGTGACTTTTCATCCGATTGGGAGAGGGTCCATGCTTCTGCACCATATAGCAGGGCCGGGATGATGAGTGTTTTGTATAGTGTCTCCTTGGTTCTTCTCGATAGGGCTTTGTTCCTCAATTGCTTATTTAACCCAAAAAAACAGCGATTAGCAAGAGTTAGTCTGCGTTTGATTTCAGCGCTGATGTTGTTGGCTGAGTTTACAGCAGTGCCCAGGTAGACAAATTCACTGACTACCTCGAAGTTATACCTGTCAATGGTGACATTTTGACCAAGTCGGTGGTGGAATTGGACTTTTGTTGATGAGAGCATATACTTCGTCTTGTCCTCGTTTATTTTCAGCCCCTTTTGGCTGAAAATAAAATGAGTCGAGTTACTGCTCGCTTTGTTCTTCCTATCACGTCAATGCAGTCTGCAAACCCAAGTAATTGTGTTGATTTATTGAAAATGGTGCCCGATGTACTGGCATGGGTGCTACGTATTAAATTTTCAAGCACAATGTTAAAACAGCTGCATGACAGTGCGTCGCCTTGTCTAAGCCCTCTGGATATAATTACTCATAACTTGATATAATTACTCATAATTGCAGTATTGTTTGGATAATAGCGATTAAGTTTGTAAGCCTTATTCTTCTTATTACTTAAATTACAAAGTCTTTCGTTAAACCACAGGGGTTTTGAATTATTGATCATTTTGACTTTTGGTACATATAAATTAATTGCCTCTTTCAGTTTATCCATAAACAAATTATACGATTGTGACAAGTTTAACGAATGAAAATTTTATTGTCAAGGAAGATCTAACATATAACTCGCTATGCCTTCAAAATTAGCCTTAGCATAATTAAATTTAAAGCTATTTTGGTTAATTGAATTAAAATAATCATGAAACGAAAATTGCACAGATAATGCATTATGAAAACTAGTGTTGGGACTAATTGGATACAATGATTTATCAACTGACATAGTTAATTCTCTATCCGCAAAAACAAGATCGAGTACATGATTAAAATCATTCTTACAACAATTATACTGAACTAAATCATAACTAGCAAAAGAATCAATGAGTTCGATTTCATAATCGTTATTTACATTAAAAGCTAAGAGTTGAAGCTCTTCGGGATCATAGATCCAGTCAATATTTGTCAAATTAAAATCTCCAAGAATGATAATATGTTCATTTTCTTTAAGCTTTGATAAATAAAACTGGCAGTTGTTTATATGGATTTTATAGAGATCTAAAGTGCTCCTAGGTGGGATATAACTTACGATAATAAATAAAATACAGCGGCTTGCAATGGTGATTTTGACGACAATTTGATCGATATCAAACGAATGAGAGAAAGCAGAAGAAGGCAAAACCATTTCAACACATGAGAAAGTAATGCGAACTGCGAGCATTACACCTCCTCCTCTTTCCAATACAGTTGTTAGGGGGCAGCGATCTTTTCGAAAGTATGAATAATCATTATTATTAAATATTTCAGCATTGTGATGATTACTTGTCAGCCAAGTCTCGGTAAGCGCGATGGAGACGACGATAAAAGTAATGTGTGTAATTTTGTTCGCATGCCTCCACAGTGCAGTCAATGAAGCATTTCAGGTCCGAATTTTTTTACTGTGAACCGATTTGCATGAAATTTTGGAATTAGGCTCATCTTACCCTTAAATTCAAAAGTGAAAATGATTTGCGCACCGCCACCACCCTGGGGGTGTTTGCCACCCCTTCTCGGGCGTGAATTTTTTTTTTTTTTAAATAACCTCGGATATCGATAGAAGGCCTAATTTTAAGCAAAAAAACAAATATAAAGTTTTTTGTTCACCCCCGAGAAGGGGTGGCAACCACCCCCAGGGTGGTGGCGGTGTGCAAATCATTTTCACTTTTGAATTTAATTGTAAGATGAGCCTAATTCCAAAATTTCATGCAAATCGGTTCACAGTAAAAAAACTCGGAGGTTGGGCCCTATTTTTCGCTTCATTGACTGCACTACCAATGTTTCGGTAATAACCAAAGATATCATTGCGAAAATAATGCTTGGAGAGTGAATGAGAAGAACGAAGCGACGGTGAAGTTGGTTGTCACTGAGATGGTAACTGATCGGAGGGTGTATATGTTGGTTGTGGTGGTGGTGATGACGATGATGGTGGGGGTGGTGGCGGTGGTAGCGGGTTTGTTGATATTGATGGTAATGATTTCTGCTGAGATGTTAATGCTGGTATAATAATGTGAGGCGAATGATCTTTGTTATTGTTGTTCTCTCGCGAAACAAATTTTTTTATTTGTACAAAGCATGGCCATAAAGAAGAATCCATCATAGATGACACTTTAGAAGATGGTACACTCAGTTTAAAAGTTACAAACTTAAATTTTGTTAAATCGGCATCCTTTTTAACTAACATATAGCATTTAAACAGATTAGATGGAAGGTTTGTTTTTTTCGATATGTGGTTAACGATGTCTTCAGGTTTTGTTTCAGTGTTGAATCTAGATAAGTGAAGCCACTTGTAGTCCGGTAGTGCACAAATAGAGGATGAAGAGTCAGTGCCGATTATTTTCCCAGCGCTTGAAGGTTTATTATTGTGACGAGCTGATTTCCAATCAGAGCTGTTCTGAGTCGTGGGTATCAAAGAATTGATGATAGCTGATGGTTGTGATGGATCAGGATTATTTTGATGAGATGATATAGAATTTATTGTTGAATCACTGACAGTTTCAGTTCCCAAAGCTGTGTTGGTTACAGAAGATGGTATATACGTTTTCTGAGAGTGATTGGCAATATTTTGAATATTATGAAGGTTAAGGGAGTGTGATTGAGAATCTCTTAAAGAGCCGATGGTACTTTTTTTTTGCGTTTTTACGTGGAGGAGAGTTATTTACAATTGAGAGCGATTATATCATTTTTTATCTCACTAACACACGTTGAAAGCTCATGAAAATTATTTATGAACGTACAAATGTTAAGATTGGCACAAGAGTTACATTTCCAAAATAAATTTCGATTGATTAAAGATTTATATTCAACACAGTTTCTATGAAAATGACGACCACAGAAATGACCGCACTCAACAAATTCAGTGTTTTTAGAACGTTTTATTGCAAGATTGCAGCTAGCACAAATCTTGGACATTTTAAGAAAAAAAGTTACAACCGACTCAGAGCAAAGTTAATCGAAGACTGACCGCTTAACGGCGATGAGGACACAAATTCCCTGTCAGGCAGATTGCCCCATTCAGCTTGGACGATGATCAAGAATGCCGTCCTCCCGACCTAGAGGAAGCTAAGCTTGCCATATGCAAACTTAGATCAAATAAGACTGCAGGTGCAGATGGCCTTGATGCCGAACTCTTCAAGGCAGCTGGAGACCAGCTGGAAAGGAGCATGCACCAGCTGATCTGCATGCTATGGTCTGAAGAAAGCATGCCCGATGAATGGAACCTCAGTATCGTATGCCCGATCCTAAGGAAGGGAGACCCTCACAATTGCGCCAATTATAGGGGAATAAGCCTCCTTAACGTCGCTTATAAGATCTTGTCTGCTGTAATATGTGAACGTCTGAAACCCCACGTCAGCAACTTGATAGGTCCTTATCAATGTGGTTTTAGACCAGAGAAGTCCACAATAGACCAAATTTTCACATTAAGGCAGATCTTGGAAAAACTCCGAGAACGTAATATCGATATTCACCATCTTTTAATCGATTTCAAGGCCGCGTATGACAGCATTTACAGAGACGAGGTGTACAGAGCCATGTCTAGTTTCGGCATCCCTGCAAAACTCGTACGACTATGCAGGATGACTTTGGAGTATTCACGCTGCTCCGTCAAGGTCGATAAAGAACTCACCGAGACCTTTGATGTCGCAAAAGGCTTTAGGCAAGGCGACAAGCTGTCATGCGATTTCTTCAACATCATACTTGAACAGATTGTAAGAAACGCAAGCGTCAACACCAGAGGAACAATCTTTCAAAAGTCTGTGCAATTACTCGCCTATGCAGACGATATTGACGTAATGGGAAGAAAAAAGCGTGATGTCATA
The DNA here is from genome assembly GCA_949752695.1 of Melanostoma scalare. Classification (NCBI taxonomy): domain Eukaryota; kingdom Metazoa; phylum Arthropoda; class Insecta; order Diptera; family Syrphidae; genus Melanostoma; species Melanostoma scalare. The sequence goes on from OX456986.1 coordinate 98,903,741, forward strand.
GGTGCTTTTGCGAGTATTGAAACAGAAGCGGCAAAAATGGGTTTGATGGTTAATGAGGGCAAAACGAAGTATGTGCTGTCATCAAACAGGGACACATAGCATCAACGAATTGGACAAATCGTCACAATAGACAGCAGTGGCGTGGCGTGGATGATTTCAAATGGTAAGTCGAGAAAAATGAATCACCTCCTACATAAATCAATAAATAATAAAAATAACGTTTTTACAAATGCACGTTACTTAAAATACACTTTAAACTTGCAAATAATCCAAAACAATCATGAGTAGAACAAAACAGTAAAACAAAACCGAATTCGCCGTACATTACTCGAAGGCGAAAACTGTGTTATTTTTTCCAAGCAGACATTGCAGTAAGACGAAAATGATCGTCTTACTTTTTTCAATAAGAGAACGTGTATTAAAAAGGGTGGCACCGGGTTTGGAAGTATATCGTAGGAAAGACAGGGACAAACACAAAAAATGTTCTGCGCGGCGATTTTCAATGCTTTGTGTATGCTTTGTGTATTGTGTGTGTATCTCGCAAATTTAAAAGTGCTTGAAGAACATTGCGTGTATGGGCAAAGATAGGCCGTTGACTGCTTAGTTGTAGTTATGTTGCTGGTTTTTTCTATGAACAAGGGATAAAATTTAAAAGGTAAGACGATATTAATCGTGTTATATGGACGCCACGCCACTGATAGACAGACATAACTTCGAGGAAGTACAGGACTTCGTCTACCTAGGATCCGCTGTAGACACGGACAACAACATCAGTGCGGGGATCAAACGGAAAATAACTCTTGCCAACCGTTGCTTCTTTGGGTTAAGAAGGCAATTGAGAAACAAAACCCTCTCTAGAAAAACCATGGTGACCTTGTATAAGACCTTGATCATCCCAGTCCTGCTTTACGGCGCGGAAGCATGGACTTTATCGAAAGCGGATGAGGAAACCCTTGGTCGTTTCGAAAGAAAAATTCTCGGAATGATCTTTGGTCCCGTATGCGAAGACAATGTGTGGAGAAGAAGATAAAACAACGAGCTGTATGAGCTGTACCGCGACATGGGCATAGCCAAAAGAGTACGCATCGCGAGGCTACGATGGTTGGGCCATGTAAAGCGGATGGACCCAAACGCTCCGGCTCGTCGGGTAATCGAAAGCACATTGCAGGGAAATCGCGGAAGGGGAAGACCTCGTCTTAGGTGGCGCAATCAAGTGGATGAAGACCTCAACCGACTTGGAGTGCGAAACTGGAGAGAGCTCACCCGAAATCAAAGTCGTTATAGAAGGATGTTGGTTGAGGCCCAGGTTCACCACGAACTGTAATGCCCACCTAAGTAAAGTAAGTAAGAAGCGCTGTAGAGACAGGAAGGCACACATTGAAGCAGCCTTGACAAAATTAGATAGAAAAATCATTTCTATTAGCGATTTCTTAAATCAGATGACAAACGAAAGCAACAACATTTTTATCTAAGATTCTGACCAAATTCCAATCTGCGGAGATGAAAATGAAGAAGTTGAAGCTTCTGATGACCAAACTTTGAATGCCGAGGAAACGCAAATTCTTTGTGTAATTTGTTGCGAAAATACTCGGACGATTCTTCTACAGCCTTGTAATTACTTTAAGTTATGCTTAGATTGTTATACGCAGGTGTCGCAGAACTATATAAAAAATAACAGCCCGATTCTGTGCCCAATTTGTAGGCAAATTGTTGAAAACAGCACAAAAGTCTTTTGTTAGTTTATGAGTCGAAAAGTGTGCGTTTCGGGTGTTACTCCATGGAATGACCCTATACTGATTTGTAAATTTATGTACATGCATACATTTAAAATAAGAGATCGTTGACTTATTTATATATGTTTTCTTCAATTATTTCACAAAAATTTAAGAATGGTTTTTAGTTCATTTTGGGTAATCTAGGCAATCGAAAGCGTAATAATGCCAAATTGGCCTTATTTCACTTTGACAAAGTGTAATAAGGCCAAACGTTACAATTTGGTCTTAAGTCGCTTAAGAAAGCGAAATAAGGCCAAATCTCTTCATTTGGCCTTATTTCACTTGGCCTTATTTCACGGCACCCTGAAAAAACAATAATAGCAACAAATTCGCGCGAATTTTTTGCTATTATTATTTTTTCAGTAAGGAAATTTAAATACAATAAACTAAATAGGAAAGTGCATAATGTTAAATGTATTTAAATTTCCTTACTGAAAAAATAAATACATTAAACATTATACACTCGCATATTTAGTTTTCCTTACGAGATCTTCCAAATGTTGCATGCTGTCACGTTGCCTTTGAAACTATGTATGCGAATGACAATAAAGAAAAATTGTTTCTCATCAATGAGCTCACATTATCTAACGGGAAGACCCGTTACTAAAAACAAAAAATTTTATACTTTGCCTAACTGATCTGTAATAAAATGGGAAAGCAATTTATATATAACAAAAATATAATTTTACTTTTTCTCCGGTTTGAAGTTGATTTGGCCTTATTTCACTTTCGCAAAGCGAAATAAGGTCAAATTACATCATTTGGCCTTATTTCCCTTTGAATGAGTTAATCTGTTTGGCATTATTTCACTTCAACTTCTTCTTCTTTTCATATCCGGCGTTACGCGTAGTGATCTTGAAGCGATCACAACTCTCCCACTTTTCTGCTTCACACTAGTGATCCGCCTGTGGGGTACGCCGCGTTATTATTTCACTTCAACAAAGTGTAATAATGCCAAACGTTAAAATTTGGCTTTATTTCACTTTTAACAAGCGAATTAAAGCCAAATTCCTCCATTCCCTACCCTTCTTTTTCTTTTTCAAATAGAGACCAAGTTATACAGAAGGTTGACGTAGGATCCGAGCTACGCCGCACAGTGGTGCTTCTGCGGAAATAAATGCAAAAAATGAAATTTCGAATACGGATTTGTTTGATTCATATTTTCATAGAAATATAACCGTTGTATCTTTTTCCAAAATTTGGGACATTTATATCAAGGAATATGGGAGATACAGCGCTCTAAAGTTCCCCTATCTTTAGGTTTTGAAAAGTATATAATTTCTTGCATTTACTTCTTTCTAATGAAGAGTAGCATTTTGGTAACTATTTGTAAAAAATAAATTTTTTTTATAAAAATACGCTATTAAGCTTTGAAAAAAAAAAAAAAATTGTAAAAAATTTTGTTTTTTCCGCATTTAGTTGGGCTTAGACTGAGTGCCCTCGAATAAATATTTTAATGTTCTTTCCCTAGAGCTACAGTTTTAGCTACACTAAGCTACGTCTAGTGGTTACTATTTTTGGAAAGCTACAATATTCTACTAACTTTTTTTGAAAGATTCGTATCCGTCCTGATCTGATCTTGAACGTAGTGTACAAATTTGTTCACTGAATCCAATTTAAGAATCACGATTTTGACTTTGATCATGTTGCAAAAGATGCAATTTCGTAGACAGTAATCGTTGGAAAGATTGGCGCCAGGATTTTATTTTTGACAAAAATTTATATTTTTCATTAAAAATAAGATATAATTAATCCTTTGACAAATGTCTGATCTGCGAGCCCAAATGCTAAATAGTTGGTCTATGTTAACTTATTACGGATTATTTAATCGAATGACTAATCCAAATGGCAGTCTAAGATCCTGAATGAAGAAACTCTTGTTCTAGGAATGTCATTATTGCATTCACGAATTTGATTTATGGAGTACATATTGCAGCTGGGAAATAACTTCAGCTTTATAAAGCGTGGAGAGTCAATGAGACTACTCGTGCTATCAAAGAAGACGAAAAAAAAATAATTCAAGTGGAATTCCTCTCAAAGGTTCGAATAAGAGTAGACGTTGTGAAACAAGGAACTGTAACAACAAACGATAGGAATAGTTCGAGAAGATTATTTGTAAATCCAAATGTAGCTGCATGGGTTGGGGACGTTTGCCCCAAAACAAAAGCCCCAAACGAAAATCCCCAAACCAATATATGCCCTAAACAAATATGTTTAAGTAGTGAATCATGCAATAAATTCGCCACGATCTTATCGCATGATTCACTACTTGAACATATTTGTTTTGGGGATGTTTGCAGGAAAATGTAATACAAAGAGTAAACATAAAATTCTTTATAAAATTTGTTATGTTTATTGAAATGAAAATACATTTTCAAAATTTGTAAGTTAATAAAAAATATTCAACAACGTATTATGTTTAAAATTAAGGTCCATTTCAAAGTTTTAAATGAAACGAAAAGAATATTTCAAAAAAAAGTATCTCTTCATTCTTAATGTTTTATAATGAAAAAATATTTAGTTTCTAACACAGAACACTGCACAAGAAGATAATTTAATGAGATTTTTTTGAAAAATATATGCACATAATATAGATGTACACGGACACTGGGGATTTGTATATTTCGTGGGGATTTTGGCAAAAAAGATTATGTAGGTGTGGATTTCATCCATGTGCAATATGTCTGTATGGATATTAGCAAGTTGGATTTTAATTTTTGGGGATTTTAACCGATGGGGATTTTTTTTAGGGGATTCCGTACCACTCCTGCTGCATATATTACAAAAGTAGAGAAAAGACTAATAACCAGACTGCAGTCTTATTGGAAGCTGCTTACTTACTTAGGTGGGCATTACAGTTCGGGGTGAACCTGGGCCTCAACCAAAATCCTTCTATATTAGAAGTCATTTGCAGCAATTTTTCAATCGATACCTAAAAATGTAAGATCTATACTGAAGAGACAGCTATTCTCGCGATATCGTTATACCCTTCGTATCACATGCCCGCAACTGTTCACAAAATTTTACTACACTGAACGGAAGTAATAGAAATTGCATCCTTGCCAGTTGGATCACTGCTCAAAAATGCAGGAACAAGGACTACAAGTACTATAGGACCCATTACTCAAGGAAGTTCTCCCGGTTATCGACGAATGAGGATATATTGCATATGATCCTGATATCATCCGATCCATATATAACTCAATTAATATCTGAACCGAGGAAAAAACATTTTTCTTTGAGTGAAGAAGCCCTTGAATTAACTAAAAAACTTATTAACATTAATATTACGTTAATATTATCATAATTAAACAAATTTCGATCATGTCAATAAACGCTGCAAATCCGAAAAATGTCAATAACTTTTCTTTTAATGATTCTTTTTCAACCAAAATTTGTCAAAATGTGTGTTCGCCACTTCAAAGCAAGTCTGCAAAATTTCATTTGATTCCGCTTCATGGTTCAGACTTTACGGATTTTTTTCCGCTATCCCATACAAAGAGCACCACTGTGCGCCGGGCGGGTCTGCTAGTTTATTATATTCTTAATAAATTAAACAGTTTAAACTCATCAAGCACTCTTTTATTTTCTTCCCCATTTGTCATCATTATGATAATTAGTTTATTTTTAGTTTTTGAAAAGTGCCTTATTCGAATTATTTGATTTTTAAATTTCAGTACATATGAAAAACATTTTCCTAGATAGATTTTATAGTAAACTAGCTGAGCCGCCCGGCGCGCGGGGCTCGGGTCTGTAGTTTTAAGGTTCCCGTTCTCGTTCTTCCGCTTCCGTGGAAATGTGGGGATGAAATACAATCTATTTTACTGTGGGATTGTAACGTAAGCTCGCGGTGTTGTTCGAGAAAAGGAGTCGTGAAATTTTCCAAAGATCCAAACCCAATGTCATCAAAGAAATCCGACATCTGAAAATCTCATTTCCTTTGAAGCCACCTACTTCTTATGCCACCATTACCGATCGGTGCTTACAGGGACACTGCAAGGATACTGGGAGCAAAGCAGGTGGTTGTCCAGGGTTTCAACCGCTTGGCATGCTTGCATATGCCAATAGACTAGCTCGTCGGCGGGGGGGTTCTTGCTGTCGGTTACCTGAACGGCCGTTACGTATTATCATGCCAAAAAAAGTACTGAAATTTGCGGAGCCTAAATCGTCCCTGTTTGCGATGAATTCTTAAAGTTCAATGCGAAAGGAGAGCACTGTTGGAAAAGCTCTCTGACGATATTCCCTCCCACTGTACCACTCAACATGCATAGAGCCGCATCGTCCTGGTTATCTGTACCTCAATGATTTTTGATAACCCCTATATAAGCTCAAGATAGCGAATCCTTCAAAATTTCTTTTTCATGGTGTCTTCTCAGTCGCCTACTGATCCAGGTAACTCAGTAAAGCTACCTCCACTTAAAATTCTTAAAACCTGTTCATCTTTTCAAACGAAACGAAAATATTTCCCAAAGATGGAACTTCGAAATTCAACAAACATAAACCGAATCTGTAAAAAACCAAAACAAACTAGAAAAAGGAATTTAATTTTAGGTAAACATTTTAATTTCAATATAAAAACAAAATCTTAAACTAAACTACTCTGCTGATGATCGTATATATATTTATATATATGTATGTCCTTAATATAATTACGAGAAAACCAAAAAAAATATATATATAACTATTGGAACTTGACTCAATTTAATTTACCTATGTATACTCGTATATGTATTCCAAAAAAAAGAAAGTTTTTGATATCAATCCAAAAAAAAAAGCTGATCGTGTTTTAACTTCATTTCACAAAAAAAAAGAATTTTAACAATCGTTACTTTACTAACTAAATCTCTCCACCCAGTATCGTTCATTCAATAAAAAAATAATAAAGTACTCGTATCGCACACACCTTGGAACCAAAACTAAAGCAAGATTAATTTTTGAAAAGCGATAGCGAAATTTTCGTTTTCTTTTTTCATGTTCCAAAATTCAAAACTATCTTTGAGTATAATATATTTATAATTTTGAGCAACTTTTACGCGTATAAAAATGTATGTATATATATATTTAAAATCGTTCAAAATGTTTATGTATATATTTAATCACATAACTTACCCCGTTCATTTGACATTAATCAATATCGGTTTAAATTTTCTTGTTCTTTATGTTACGTTTATGTGAAGAATCACCCGGAATGTTGTGCACAGCATCCAAGGTATCTTGTTGACAAATATGTTTATCGACGTAATCTACTTTTGTACCTAGATGTTGTGATTAAAGAAAAAGAAACAATTTGAACGAGTGAACAATCTCTCGCTAGTATTTTTAATTTGCGAGCATTAAACTCAAAAAAAATTACTTTACTTTCTTTAATACGATCTGGTGGTGGAACGGAATGGAAATGAGACCTATGTCTGCGTTACTTGTACTTGAATTAGGGTTTGGTTTGCTTGAGTGAGAGAATCTTAATTGTGTGACTGCATCTGGTTGAACATTTTCCACAGGTGCTACGGCGAATTCGGGTTGATTGTGTGGGCATGACTGAATGGGTTGCTGCTGCCGTAAGATGTCAATGCTGGTGTCTGTGACTTTTGAATATTGATGGCTACGTGTGTAAAAGTGTATATGTGTGATTAATTGGTGCTCTGACTATCCTGAGATGTGTATTCGGATGGATGTTGCAGATGGTACTCTTGCTTTGACTAATGTGAAATGTGTATGTGCTTTATGCTCTCGGGTTGTTGTGAGATGCGTATGCACTATTGTGGATTTTGGTGATCGGATGGATGTTGAGCTGATACTTTTACTTAATTCTTTTTTCTCTGTGTGCTTGAGGTTATGGATGCTTTCTCCGTTTCGTGGACGTACCCTAGGTGTAAATCATAGGGTTCCGTCATAAGAACGTAAGTTTTGAACCACTTTTAATTCATACGGTTCCTTGATTGAGCCTATTGATTAAAACTTGCGTAAGCTTTTTAGCACAAGCTATCCACGATATCCTCCTCAACGGGTCTCCACCTTGCCGTGGTGAGGGGGCTTACGCTAGAACCTAAAGCAGGATGGCTACGGTTGGATGCTCCTGGGCGGAAAATCAGCTACCAGCTAGGGTTCTGGGCAAACTAAGTGAGACCCACCCCTATGAAAATTATGAAAACGACACATAAAGGTATTAAAAAAATAGCGGGGATATACGCTAAAATGTCAGCAGATGTCACGGCTGCTGGCTTGGGCTTTGCCTTACGATCTCAATATCGAAAGGAGAAGTCGCCAGTGACTGACTTTTCACATTTCATTCTTTGCTTGGTTTGTGTGACGATTTTACTTATAATTTTGGATCTTTTTCTTTTTTCTTTCTTTTCTTTTTCTTTTTCTTTTTTCTTACAGATCCAACTTATAAAGTCGCAAAAGCTTACCAAAGTAATAAAAAGGAATTTAAAATGAACAACTCCAAGAACAACAATAATGTTACGAAAATGACTGAGGAAGAGGAAAACCTCCTACTCGACCCTTTCTCCAGCGTAGGTATGGAAGATGGAGCCAGTGGCGAAGCCATCATTGTCGATGACATCAGTGATGCTAGCTCTATGGCAGACTCCGATATCTCCAACCTATCGTGCATGTCCAGGCGGAGTAAAATCTCCAACTGCAAACGCACGGTTAAAAGGCTGGGGAAAGCTGACTGGAACGAAATGACTGACTTAGAACGGAAACGACTACACAATGCACGAGCCTTTCTAGACAGGGAGAACTTGGGAAAAGACGGGCCTCCTGCTAGTCTAGCACCAAGCCCCCTGCAAGGTACAACTGCAATAACTGACAAGACCGACCAAAACAAACCACACAGCACTCGAACCTTGGTGGAAAGGGAAGGCTTGGGAAAGGATGGGCCAATTGCTAATCCAGCACCGAACCCTCTCTCCCCTCTAAGTCAGAGTGTAAAGACTTCGATGGGTCCGCCTGCTCCGTACACTGATAAAATTCAGCCAAAGAAAAGGCCAACCCCATCGACGGCTGGTGTAGGGACTACAAAAACAGGACATAATACGAAGGACGAACAGACAGACCCTAGAGTACGGAAGCACAGCAGTACTTCTCACCCAGAAATGGGGAATGAAGTCGCTGCTGAGGGGAAGGAGGAACAGAAACTTGATGGTAGTGTAGAAGGCCATAGCCCTCCGCAAGACCTGAATGTGACTGATTAATCCAACCCCGAAAATCCGTCACACAACAAAACGACGGACAGTCTGGCAACTGTCATCGACAGAAATACAAGACAACGACGAGCAAGGGTCCTCAGCAAAGACGAACTTAAACTGAGACCACAACGCAACGCGGTAAAGACAGTCAGACGCCTATCGAAAAAGGACCCCGACTCCTTAACGGGAAAGGCGAGGAAGGCTCTGATGAGGTCCGAAATAAGACTACGGACAATGACACCAACAGACATAACAAAACGAACTGGACAAGACCCGACAGACAATAAACGAGCTGGCTCCGGAGCAAATACCGGAACTGGTGAGGCGGCCTCTCTGCCCCTCATCTAAACCGATATGCCGAACTGCTCAAAAAGAGTAAGGAATGCTAGCTCCTCCCCGAACAACTCCTCACCCAACAGACTACCAGAGAGGATGAAGACCTCCTCAGTCCCTGCTGCAAAGGGTCACCTAGTCGCTATAGCCGACTTTGGGAAACCCGACCGCAAACTGAGTGAAGACGAATGGCAGTTACTGGAACTAAGGATCCTGGAAGAGGTAAATGAGGCGATCGTCAAGAGTAGGCAACCGCCACTCTTCGGGGACCTCACTACCATCCATGGTTTCAAAGTAATGAACTGCGAGAATGAATGGACCCTTCAATGGCTCCAGGAGTTCGTAAAGAAGACGGCAGCTCCTTGGCAGAATAATGAGTTACGGCTCGTGACTGCCACTGAGATCAAGGACATAAACCGACCAATAGGTAAACTGCTGGTCAGAGGCCCCGCTATTCCCCGCGATCGGCTGGAAAGGTACATCCTTTCTTTGAATGCCGAACTTTTGAGCGACCAATGGAAGGTCGTGAAGGTGGAGAAGATGGAGACAGGCACTGAAGTGATTGTGAGGTTGACACACAACTCCATACCACTTCTAAGAAGAGTCAGCTTCAAAGTTCGCGTCGGCATTACCCGATGCAAACTCCGGCTGATAGCTAGAATCAAAAAACAGGTTAGTAAGGCGTTGTATAAAAAACAAAATATGCAATGGAATTGAAGTTAATACAAATCAATCTCCAACATAGTAAAGCCGCCTCCGCCAACCTGGTCTACCTCATGGAGAGTAGACAAATTGATGTAGCCCTTATTCAAGAACCTTGGGTCGCGAGAGGAAAAATTAAGGGCCTACACTCCAAAGAACTCACGCTGTACAAATCCAATTTTGTCAGCCCAGAAAGTAACCATAGAACATGCATAGTAGCTAGAAAACAGTTAAATCTTTTTCTTCTAACTACTTATAGCACAATAGACCAGACCGCAGTAAAGATGGAACGCGTAGAACTCCCATCACTAATTTTGGCTTCCATCTACATGCCACATGATGGAATTGAAAAACCACCAGCGGATATCACTTACCAACTGGTAGAATACACAAGTAAGAGTAGACTAGATATTATTATGGGCTGCGACGCCAATGCACACCATGCGCAATATGGAAGCACCGACACGAATTCTAGGGGGGAGCTCTTATTTGAATTTATTCTAAGAAACAATCTTTTGGTTATCAATAAAGGTAACACACCTACCTTTGTTACAAAAAACCGTAAAGAAGTACTTGACATTACCCTCACAAATAACTCGGACACTTGTCCAGTAGAGCAGTGGAAAGTACTAGAAGAAATTTCTTTCTCAGACCATCGTCTGATAAACTTTATCATTCCCACTACAGATCGCCCAATCAAACCATTTCGTAATAATAGACGAACAGATTGGGCTACCTTTAGTAGGGAGGTAGACGATAACATAGATTCCCTCAATACAAATAGGAACCTTGAACCGCAAAGCCTTGATAAGTTGACTGCAGAACTCACAGGGATTCTGAGAAATGCCCTGGCTAAAAGCTGTCCTCTGATCACAACGGTAAAAAAGAACAAAAAACCAATTTGGTGGACCAACGAGCTGAGCAGCATTAGGAAAGAAACTAGAAGACTTTTCAATGCTGCCAAACGAACCGGCTCCGAAAATGACTGGGAACATTTCAAATCCAGCCAAAGGAAATTCAAAAATGAAACTCAACGAGCAAAACGCTGCTCATGGAGAAATTTTTGCAGCGAAATTGAGTGTACGAACAAATCGGCCAGACTACGGAAAATCTTTTCTAAGGAGACCATACCTCTTGGTTCTCTGAAGAGACCAGATAACCACTGGACTGAATCCCCGGTAGAGAGTCTGGAACATCTGTTCGATTCGCACTTCCCTGGATGCAGCCCGATAGAGAACAGTGAAGTAGATACCACTAATTACTCTAGACAAGAAATCCCGACAGATATCGTAACAGAAGAGAAGTTGGAATGGGCTATCAACTCCTTCTCCCATTTTAAATCTCCGGGTCACGATGGCATTTCTCCTACGATGCTTCAAAAAAGCAGAGAAAAAGTCATCCCACATCTCAAGAACATTTTGGAAAGTAGCCTCATATGGGGTTACATTCCCAAAATATGGCGGGAAGTTAAAGTCGTTTTCATACCGAAAGCCGGCAAACCCAGCCATATAGAAGCAAAAGACTTCAGACCTATAAGTCTGACCTCCTTTATACTGAAAACTTTTGAAAGGTTGCTTGATTTACATATCCGTAGCTTTATGAAACCGGAAGTAATATCCACCTTTCAACATGCTTACACAAAAGGAAGAAATGTGGAAACAGCACTTCACTGTGTAGTAAGAACCATAGAAAAAAGGCTGCAAGATAAGGAATACACTCTGGCAGCTTTCCTGGACATTGAAGAAGCTTTCAACAATGTACAAAACAGTGCAATTAAGAAGGCCCTAAATGATCTAGAAGTTGAAGAAACAATAACAAATTGGATCATGAATATGCTAACAGAACGTCAGATCCACAGTGAACTGGGAGGTGCAAACTTGAAAAAGTGTGTGTCAAGGGGAACCCCACAAGGAGGTATCCTCTCACCCCTGCTCTGGATCCTGGTCATGAATGAGATCCTAGTAGCTCTCAAGCATGATGGCGTAAAAGTGGTCGCCTATGCCGATGATGTAGCTGTTCTGGCAACGGGGAAATTCCCTTCCACTATTAGCGAACAATTGAACTATACACTAACCAAGGTAAGCGCTTGGACAAAAAGATGCGGCCTTGCAGTGAACCCCCTCAAAACAGAGCTGGTACTCTTTACAAATAGAAGAAAAATACCTACTTTCGAGTTACCAAGACTAAATGGGACCCCTCATAAAATCTCTGATCAAGCCAGATACCTGGGTGTGATCTTAGACAAAAAACTAAATTGGAGTCCCAATATACAAGAAAGATATAAGAAATCTATGATAGCACTGTATTCGTGCAACAGGATTTTTGGTAAAAACTGGGGACCAAATCCCAAGATCATCCTGTGGATGTATACTGCCATTGTTAGACCTATCCTATCTTATGGCAACTTGGTCTGGTGGAAGGCGTTGGAAAAATCCACGCATTTAAAAACCCTAACCAAAGTTCAAAGATCTGCCTGTATTTGCGTAACTGGTGCAATGAGAACTACACCGACCGCGAGTTTGGAAGTAATCCTCAATCTCACACCTCTTGATCTCTACGTTCAAGAAGCGGCAGCAAATAGTGCACTTAGACTAAACCAAGTAATGTCTGGAAAGCCAGCCAAATAGGACACGCACAGATTTTATCAAGATACGCAGATAACAATATCTGCACGGATTACATAACTCCATACTTGGACTTTAAAAAATCCTTCACAACTAGCTGTGAAATTAAACAGATAATTGGTAACAAAATAACGCAAAAATCCAATGAAAGATGGGTATGCCTAGATTCCTGTGTTACTTCCAGGAAAATATGGCTGAAATATAATAAGAAAGAATCTGAAAAGCTGCTATCATTGAATAGACCTTAATTGCGAATGCTTATCAGTATCATAACTGGACATAACCTACTAGGTTATTACAAAAAGAAAATGGGTCTTTGCACCGATGACCTATGCAGAGGATGCAATGACGAAGATGAGCATTAGGATACAACTCACTTCCTTTGTCAATGCCCAGCACTCTGCCATATTAGGAAAAAATTTCTAGGCAATTACTTTTTAAATGAACTAGAAGAATTATCAGACGCTTTAAAAAGCAGTCTTTTAAACTTCACTAAGGCCACAAAATGGCTAAATACTGACCAGACATAAATTTATAGGTTTCAAGGACGTTACAATACGTCAGGGTATCACAATGGATCTACATTGATCTAAGTGTGACGGAATTAAGATCAACAGTCAGCCCATTCTACCTAACCTAACCATCCGCGATATCCACTTACCCCTTGAATATCCTTTTTGCTTTAAGGAAGCACTTTCAGTTTATTTTCTTTTTCTTTGAGTCACTTAAATTTTTTTTTTTCACTTGCTGACGACTTTTTATTTAAAAAAAATTTCCAATTAAAACCTCGTAGGAGTTTTTGCCCAGTTTCACCTTTTCAAGGGGCTCGGAACCCATACGCCGAAACTAGTACTTTGCGTACCCACGATCAAACCAAAAAGAACGATTTTCCGTCGTTCAGTTCTATAAATACGTTCTGGGAGCTATCGAAAGCTCTAATCCATACTATTGCAAAAGTCATTATGGCGGACAATTTGCCTTCCGCTTTATCCATTACTTTTGTTAATTTTAGTCAAAAAAATCAGTAAAGCATCTTAAATTTATTTCTGGTTTTTTTCTGAAAATTGGTGTGTTGAAAACTCGGATTTTAAATTAAAATATTCGTGGATTTCTCTTGTCGGAAGTCAGTCATGATCGTACATGAGCTTGTGTTAGTAAGCGAGCTTTCACCAAAAACATGATCGATTCTCGACTCTCGAAAGCGCAAATCGATCTTCTTTTCAGATAGTGTAATACATTTTGATTTACACGTTTGTTTTGATCACCGATCTTAACCATCATGTTAGCCAAGTGGATACCACCTTGTCCGCCAAGTTTGGTATCCCGCAATCAGAAAGCAAAGGCAACTGATAAGGAGGTCGACGACGATGGTATGTCGACCAGTTCGGAGAGTGTCGGTAGTTTAAATTCGACATACGACTACGAGTCGAACGGTGGGGAGGGCCGTTACACCGGCAGCAACAATTCTTTCGCTGCGTTAGCGGAGAACGGTGACGATGACAATGATGTTATAGGAGATAACGAGGAGGACAAGCGACTCCACGAGATAACAAAAATCGTGGAGAAGCTGTCTGCCGAAATTCAAGCAATAAAAACAAGGCAAATGGCCCGCAGGCAAGCCGAATGCGAGGCTAAGCAACAACGATTGCCAGCGGCACACAAAGATGACAATAAACCACAGCAGCCTACAACAACAAAGGCTGCAAATGTTAAAACTGCGCCCGTGCAGCAACGAGGGACGACAGCTAATAAAATAGCTGTCGAGGTTAAAAAAAACTGCTACAAAGGAGCAGCCACGGGGGACCGCAGCTAAAAAAGCCGCGCCAACGACAACCTGAAGAAGCAGGCACCAGAGCCGAAGCAGTAGAAAAACATCAACAGCCAGCACAACAACAGCAGCAGCCAAGGAAAACAGCAGCTAAAAGCAGGGTGCCCCCCATCAACACCCACAAGATGGAACTTAAAGCAACAAAAAGCCAGTGTAAGTCCGCCATAGGCGATAAATTTGTTATTAAACGTTTAGGACAGGATCGACATGCGATCCAATGTGAAAACATTGGTGACCACAAGATCATTCGGGAGTTGTTGAAAGTGAGAGCCACCGAACATTATAGTTATACTCCCAAAGAGGAGAAGCCAAAGAGTATGCTTTTGAAAGGGGTAGAGCCTACCTCTGACCCAGAGGAGCTATTAGCGGAACTCCGCAGGTTGGCGAGCGACGATCTCGAGTTTATCGGGGTCAAGTCGTTCACCACGGCTAAGGCTAGACAGGAGAAGCGGCTATTGCCGATGTTCCTCGTCACCTTATCACCCAGTAGCCGTCTGGAGAGTCTAAGGAAAATCTCCGTCCTGGACTACCAGATGGTAAGATGGGAAAAAATAAACAGACACGGAGACATTATACAATGTCTTCGTTGCCAATGGTTCGGGCACGCCGCATTCTACTGCCAAATGCAGTCGAGGTGAGTAAAGTGTGGAGAGAACCACAAAGAAAAAGAGTGCAAGCTCGGTGAGGAAAGGGTCGAAGATAAGACACAATTGAAATGTGTTCTCTGTGGTGGAGATGGACACCCTGCTAACTATCGGAGATGTCCTCGATACCAAGTTATTAAAAAATCATTAAAAGCTGCTACAACAGTAACCAAGGACGAGGGAAGGCATACAGCCAGACCGACTCCAAGGGCCGTCGTTCCCCAAGTTTCCTACGCCCAAATGGCGGGTGGAGCTGGGAAAACGGTACAACCTCCCCAGAAAGAGGCCGCACAGCCATCTGTGTCAAAGGCAGCTGCTGGGGAGTCAGAGGTGATGGTCGCTCTGCGTGTCATTCAGGCACAAATGAGTGTACTATCACGGCAAATAAGTGAGCAGGCGCTTAGGGTGGACTTGATCTACCGTGCGGTGCCGTCGCTAGCGCAATTTTTAGGTTAGGGCGGGCTGCCGGAGAGGCCTTTCAAGATCCTAGCCGTGAATGACGACGAACCAACTTCCTTGAGTTGTTAAAAGACCAACGTCAAGATGTATGTATGGTTAGCGAAACTAGGCTAAATCAGCATCACAAACTGACGGATAACAATTACATTATCATAAGGAGGAACCGACCCAACTCGACTCTCGCGGGTGGGGTTGCGATCTTCTTACGTTAGGGCATTGCTCATAAAGTAATATATAGCGGTGAAATACGTCGATTCCGGTTGCTGGAAACGTGTATCATATGCATCCCTCTCCAACAGGGGAGGCGGTTGTATGTGGTCGCGCTCTATGCACCGCCGGAAGCTTCTCAAACCTCATGTTTTGTAACAGAGCTCGAAACGCTTTTTCGATGTCTGAATCTGAACTCGGATGAAAACTATTTCCTTTTGGCCGGTGATTACAATGCTTAACACCAAGATTGGGGAAATCAATTAGCCAATCCAAGGGGGACCCAGCTATTCAATTGGCTGGGGCTCCACAGCATTGAGTGTAAAGTCGATCTGCTGGCTACTGACAAGCCTTCGTATCCTCGAAGTGGCTCTTATTTGGATCTATTGCTTCTAGACTCAAGACTGAAACTGACCGACGACATTCTTCGACGGACGAAAAATTGTTTGACGACGGTTGAGTACGACAGTGACCACTGTGGACTCGCCGCAGTCATAATGCTTCCGAACAACCTTGTGGAACTGGAGGAGTACGTGCCGACGCACTCTTACAACTACGGTAACCAACGTTGGCCGCGCTTTTCCGGTGCCGTATCAAGGGAACTTCGTTCGAACGGTATTGCGCCGCCATGCAACAGGAATCTGTCGAACGTTGAGATCGATGGGTACCTGCAACGTATGGAGGATGCAATCCGTAGTACAATGGACAGGACAATTCCTAAATGTAGGCAACATGACTCTACGAACATGTACAGAAACGCGACAATAGACGCACTTTACAAACAAAAAAGTAGACTCCTGTCAAGACTAAAACTCTTGCACAGGAGGTTTACTGACCGACACGATTTGGAGATTAGAACTCTGAAGTCACAGATCAAAATTCTCCAACAAAGCTAAAAATCAGTGTACGGGTGCATGTCTGGTTGACTTGGAGAAGGCTTTCGATACCGTTTGGTTAGACGGTCTTTTCTATAAGTTGATCAGATATGGCATGAGTAAACCACTGCTATATATTCTCAATGACATGCTTCATGGTAGAACGTTTGTTGTGGAAAGTTGCAATAAAACTTCTACCGGAACTTTTAAAATACAGAATGGTCTGCAACAAGGAGCGGTAAATTCGCCTATTTTGTTTAGCATTTTCACCGGCGATCTAATTGGTTCCTGTCGCAGCGCAACATGCATCATGAAAAAAGAACTTCAAGAAAAACGATCAACGATCCATAGCTGGACCATAGATGACCAACGGGGAGAACAGCTGTAGTGGACGATACCGAGGCGACATGTAAAAGAGATTGGCAAAAACGAACTTAATATCAATTTAGTTGTGTGATGCGACACAGTAAAGCTAAGAAAATAAATTGAAACTTATAATCATAGAGGAGAAGTTGTTGTTTTTTTTTCCCCCTATTTTAATACGATCTCGTCTACAGTATTTTTTGTGGTTGATTATTCGCGACGAATGACCGCGGTATATCATAATCATTCTCTTTTTGTATGAAAGTTTTCGTTTATCATTTTCCGCTGAGTATTCTTGCGATACATTTTGGTCCTTCGAGCCGGATCTCAAGGATACATATAGATTCCATTTAAGCAGAAAGACAATCGTGTTTGTGCGTGGTAAAAATTAAACAGAAAGACAATCGTGTTTGTGCGTGGTAGAACTTTAACAGAAAGACATTCGTGTTTGCCCGTGGAACAAATTAAAGAACATTCGTCCGGTCAATTCATGACATCCAGTTGTTAAGACCTGCTTTATAAGACGCTGCGCTGGTTCATCGATGGAGCAACGCATGATTACAGGTGTGTGGCTTTTAATTTAACATTATTTATATATCAATTAATTGATCACAGTTGATCCTAATTTAAATCGTGTGTTGTGTGTCATCTGATCTCCAAATTATTAAATAAATTGTGACTTCATCATGAGTAAAGGTAAACTTTCTGGTTGGATAGATGCTGTTCAGAGTATTTTGCAAGATTTAGTTGCAGATGCTAAAGCGTATGAAAAGTTAGAGCAGTCAAAAAAATCGATACACATGAATGAGGGGCGTTTAGTTAATTTAGAAACATATTTCGATGAAGCAAGAGTCCCTCACCAAAAAATAGTTGAATCTCCTACGGAAGAAGCAAAAGTTAGCTATATGGATGCACTTATTTTTCATAAATTAAAAGAAATCTATTTTAGTTATTCATGTGAGCTAAAAGAGAAGATTTCAAAAATTGAAAGTCAAACCCTACTCAACAAATCTTTGAAGGGATCAAATGTACAATTCCCGTCGGTAGAACTTAAACTCCCTCCAATTAAAATACCAACTTTTGATGGTTCGCTTAAAATGTGGCCAGAATTTAAGGGGTTGTTTGAGGCGATAGTGAATAAGAACACTCTAATATCTGATGCTCATAAACTCCATTATTTGAAAAGTAATTTATCTGGGGAGGCAGCCAGAATACTCCGAAATACAGACACAAGTTTCGAATGCGCGTGGGCATTGGTAGTGAAAAGATATCAAAATGTCAGATTATTGAAAGATAATCAGTTCAAACTTCTTTTCGATCAAGCTAAAATAACTCGAGAATCATCAGACGACCTCAAAATTTTAGTCGATACGACAAACGAAGCAAAATAATCGTTGAAAAATCTTGGAGTACCAATAGAGTCGTGGGAAGACGTTCTCATATTTCATACAGTGCAGAAACTTCCCTATACAACGCGTGCGCTTTGGGAGGCACACATTTCAACGCATGTTGACTACCCGCAGTATAGCGTCCTAGAAGATTTTATTTTAATGAGATCAAGAACATTAGATGTCATCGGGCAGTCCCTCACAGTGTTAATTAACCAAAAAGCAAAAAAAACTTCGTCCAACACGGTTCGTGTTCAGAACTCCAAATCTGTTAATAAATGCTCGCTATGTCAAGGCTTACATTCTATTCGGAATTGTTTTAAATTCAAAGCATTTAATGCAACGAAAAGGCATGATTTTGTTAAAAAGAATAACTTATGCTTTAACTGTCTCTCAAGTGCACATTTCACTCAAAATTGCTCAAGCACATTTTCGTGTTCTACGTGCCATCAAAAACATCACTCATTGCTGCATTTGAATGACGCAGCTAAACCAAACAATGCAACTCCCTCCTCTTCTTTCTCTGTCCAAGCGGGCCCTTCTGAAATCTCTGTACCTCCTGCAATTTCCTCCGCAAACAACGTGTGCCTGGCCGAAAACGACACTGCTCCTGTTCTTCTGGCCACGGCTCTTATCAAGGTTCGGACACCTGCTGGCCAACCGTTACTGCTGCGAGCATTATTAGATCAGGGATCAGAATCGTCTTTCATTACTGAATCTGCTGCTCAACTTCTTAGTTTGAAAAAAGAAAGGCATTGTGTAAAAGTCATTGGCGTTGGAGAAAGCAATGCAAGTACCTCAAATTGGAAGGTCACTCTCACGATTTCATCAAACGTTAATGAAGACTTTACTCTTCAGTTGAATGTTTTGGTCCTTCCCAAACTTTCAGCGATTCTTCCGACCCATAAAATACCTGTATCAAATTGGAACCATCTCAAGAATATACAACTTGCAGATCCTAAATTCGACCAACCAAAGAAAATATATATTTTATTAGGCAGCGATGCGTACTCATCCATTATCATTGAAGGATTAATAAAAGGACCGCAAGGTACGACTATCGCTCAAAAGACGGAACTTAGGTGGGTTCTGTCTGGAGGAGTTACACCATATGGCCACTCTCAAGTACAAGCCTTTCACATCGACACTGAACCTGAGATCTTAAACCATACGCTAAAGAAGTTTTGGGAACTTGAAGAAGTTCAAGGTCGAAAGATTCTCTCTCCAGAGGGAGAAGACTGTGAAACACATTTTTGCAGAACACATCAAAGGCAATGGGATGGAAAATACGTTGTCCAACTTCCGTTCAAGGAAGCAAAATATCCGTCTATAGGTCTATCTCAGAGATCAGCTTTTGTACGATTCCTACAGTTAGAACGAAAATTCAAAGCAAATCCACTCTTTAGAGAAGAGTACACAAAGGTATTTAATGAATACAAACAGCTTGGGCATATGACCGAAGTATCATTCGGTGCACTAAACACCCCTCACTATTTCTTACCTCACCATGCAGTAGTGAAAGAAGCCAGCTCAACCACAAAATTGCGGATTGTTTTTGATACGTCTTGTAAAACATCTGATGGTACTTCACTCAATGACCATCTTTATGTTGGTCCTAGACTTCAGAATGATATCTTTGACCACATTGCACGGTTAAGGAAATACAAAGTTGCGTTTACAGCCGACATAACAAAAATGTATAGGAAAATTTGGGTCACTCCAGGTGATTCAATGTATCAACTTGTTTTATGGCGAGATGTCGAAGGAGAAGAAGTGAAAGCATATCGTCCGAACACAGTTACATTCGGTACTGCCTCTGCACCGTACTTAGCCATCCGAACACTTCAACAACTGGCAGCTGATGAGCACGATGATTATCCTATCGCATCGAAAATAGCCCTAAAAAATGTCTACGTCGATGATGTAATTCATGGAGCAGACTCAGTATCAGAAGCATTGGAGATGCAGACGCAGCTCATAACAATGTTAAAGAAAGGAGGTTTCCCATTAAGAAAATGGGCAAGTAACTACGAAGACTTATTGATGAATGTGCCAGAGGAAGATAGGGAAGTACAAGTACCATTATCATTTTATGAGAAAAATGCGATCAAGGCCCTTGGCATCCAGTGGCATCCTGCAAAGGATATGTTCTCATTCAAAATCTCACTTCCGGAACATGCAAAAACAACATAACGAACTATTTTATCTGATCTGGCTCGTCTATACGATCCTATGGGCTGGATAGCACCCTGCGTCATCGTTGGAAAAATAATCATGCAAGATATTTGGAAAGACAAACAAACCTGGGATTCTGAACTCTCATCATCGATCATTTCTGCTTGGGAAATTTTCAAATCTGGATTGAAGCATTTAGGTGCCATCGAGATCCCACGCTGGATTAATTTCACCAACAAATCACAAATCGAAGTCCACGGATTCTGCGATGCATCTGAAAAGGCATATGCAGCAACAATATACCTCAAAGTTACCGCCGGAAATGAAACGTTCATCAATCTCATCGTGTCAAAAACTAGAGTGGCACCTCTTAAAACCAAATCCTTAGCTCGATTGGAGCTTTGTGGAGCTCTATTGTTGGCACAGCTGCTAGGTAATACTGTGGACACGATGGAACTACAAACTGCAAAAATGTTCACTTGGTGCGACTCACAAATTACTTTAGCTTGGATTAAGAGCCCACCATACTTAAGGACAACGTTTGTTGCTAATAGGGTGGCAGAAATCCAAGAACTTAGTGATTCGAACAATTGGAATTACATTTCATCGAAAGACAACCCAGCGGACATTGCTTCTCGAGGAGTCTCTTCCAATGATCTCATACAGAATCGACATTGGTGGCATGGTCCGGAATTTTTGATATCATTCAATGAAAGTATGTATACGTCTTTGGAAGTCAAACCTACTGAACTGGAATTAAAAAAACCGGTATGTTCAAAATCCAAAAGCAATTTGATGGAATCTGGGTACCCCATATTTAATGTTTTCCAGCTATGTGTTCATTTCACGACGTTTAAATCAAATGAACCTCTGTTCAATCGTTTTTCATCTCTCAATCGGTTATATCGAGCGGCAGCATACTGGCGTCGATTCTTAAAAAATTTTCAATTTAAGGCCAAAAAATTAGAAACCCGTGTGCAGAGACCACTTTCATTGGATGAAATCTCTTCTGCTTGAGTACGTTTAATTGCTTTTGTTCAACAAGAGCATTTCAGCGAAGACATTTCAAAGCTTAGTCTGGGAGAAATAGTCGCCAAACAAAGCAAGTTAGCGAAAATTTCGCCATTCTTGGATGAAAAGAAAATCTTACGAGTTGGAGGTCGTCTAGAAAATGCTAACTTACCTTATTCACAAAAGCATCCGATAATACTCCCGTCAAGTAACTTTCTCACGTCGCTCATCGTTCATGATACCCACATGAGAACTCTCCATGGTGGTCAACAACTGATGATGGCAACACTTCAATCGGAATATTGGATTCTACATTTGAAATCAGCAGTAAAGCAATGTATCCACAAGTGCTTAAGATGTTACCGATTCAAGGCAACAGGGATGCAGCAGAAAATGGGCGATTTGCCAATGTTGCGAGTAAGTCAAGCGCGTCCTTTTCAAACATCAAGTGTTGATTATGCTGGCCCAGTGCAACTCAAAGCTTGGAAAGGCCGATGTAGCAAAATAACTAAAGCATACATAGTGATTATCGTATGTTTTTGCACCAAAGCAGTTCATATCGAACTGGTCAGCGACTATACTACATCCGCATTTATCGCAGCCTTTAAGCGTTTCACTGCTCGCCGCGGAATATGTTCGAATTTGTACAGTGACTGTGGTACGAATTTCAAGGGAGCTGCAAATGTCATGGAATCAGAAAAATCCTTCATGACAAAGCAATGGACAAGTGTCATTGCAAAGATTCTTCAAGACAACGGTACACAATGGCATTTCAACCCGCCTGCTACTCCACATTTTGGTGGTCTTTGGGAGGCAGGTGTGAAGTCCATGAAGTACCACTTAAAACGGATAATCGGACAATATACCCTAACCTTTGAGGAATACGCTACCATACGCTTGCTTAAATTCCCGCCCACTTTGTCCTGTGAATGAAGATCCGGATGATGTCTCAATTTTGACACCGGGACATTTTTTAATTGGATCGGCACTTAACACCGTACCAGAAAGAGATTTAACAGGTTTCAAGTAATCTCATTTGGATAGATGGCAGCTTATGCAAAAAATTCACCAAGATATATGGAACAAGTGGAGATCTGAATACCTGGTTCGATTACAAAAGCGTCCGAAGTGGCTCACGCCAAATAATGATCTCAAAGTTGGTCATTTAGTACTCTTGCCTGAACAACAAACGCCACCCACACTTTGGCGGTAAGCAAAAATCATAGAACTGCACCCCGAAGCGGATGAAAAAGTTCGTGTTGTAACAATTAAAACCGCAACCGCTTCATTAAAGCGTCCTATAACAAAACTTTGTTTCTTACCAATGATAAACGTATCAAGCGTTCAAACACACACACACACACACCATAAACATATTTCTCATTTTATAAATTTATCTTTAAACTAACAAAGTAAACTAAATCTGAATTTAATAAGTCTTAAAACTAATAAGTAGTAATAGTCAACACTATATAGCCACACACCATTCACCATACCTTAATTTTTTTTTTTTTTTTTTATGTCACCGTCACCCGTCTCTCATGAGAATCTCGCATGGCATAATCTCCTAATTGACGATCATTGTTGCCTATCCCGGGCAGGGTCCCGGCAGGATGTTGCAGCGCAACATGCATCATGAAAAAAGAACTTCAAGAAAAAAACCTAGATTCTTTGGAAGATGAAACTACCGACGGCAAAACAACATTTTGGAGGTCCGTCACCAAAAATAAAAGCAGCAGCCGCAACGATCATTAAGTTGGCCCCACCCAATGCTATGTTTATAAAACCACGATCATCATTTTGGCCCCACCTAAGTCGATCGAAGGTGTGGGTGGCCAAAGACGCACACGAGTCGGTGCGGTGCGAGGAACATCGCAACTAACAAAATTTGATGCGTGTTTATGTTTATGTTCCCGTAAATGTGATCGGTTACCGCAGAGGGTCAACGATCCATAGCTGGACCATAGATGACCAACGGGGAGAACAGCTGTAGTGGACGATACCGAGGCGACATGTAAAAGAGATTGGCAAAAACGAATTAAGTGTCAATTTAGTTGTGTGATGCGACACAGTAAAGCTAAGAAAATAAATTGAAACTTATAATCATAGAGGTGAAGTTGTTGTTTTTTTTTCTCCCTATTTTAATACGATCTCGTCTACAGTATTTTTTGTGGTTGATTATTCGCGACGAATGACCGCGGTATATCATAATCATTCTCTTTTTGTATGAAAGTTTTCGTTTATCATTTTCCGCTGAGTATTCTTGCGATACAGTTCCCTTCACCATGCTATAGCGTACGCCGACGACCTAATAGCGTACAGAACAGGTCCAAAGATCGAGGTCATCAGAATACTCTCGCAGCGTGACTTCGATAAGATTCAGCAATATTGCGATGACTGGAAGTTGAAAATCAACTTCCAGAAATCGGAAACAATTGTGTTTAGAACCTCGTTGGCTCGGGCCTCAAGGGATACGAGAAAGAACTGGCGAAAGCTGGTGATCGTTGATCTACATGGCCACCCACTGCCAAGCAAAGTAGTAGTCAAGTACCTGGGCATCTGGCTAGATCAGTATCTATATTTTAACAAACATATGGATGCGGCTCTGGCCAGGGCTAGAGGAGCTTTTGGTCTGAGAAGGCGACTGTTTCACAGCAGTCAACTTGATAGCAGAGTGAAGGTGATTTGCTACACGGCCCTCATAAGGCCAATGATTGTCTATGGGTGCCCTGTATGGTTCAGTGTTACAGCGTCTCAAATGGAAAAGATTCGGGTGTTTGAGAGACAGTGTCTGCGTACCTGTCTTGGATTGCACAGAACACCAGAGTCGGAGTACAGAAAATATTATCCTAATGAGGTCCTTTACAACGGGGCTCGTGTAAACAGGATCGACAACTTCATGATAAAACTGACTCGGGGTCATACTGCAAGGTCGATGTCTTCGAACAATGGCCTGATATTTGGGGCTTACTACCCCAACATACAATATATGGAGAGAACACGTTTCAGTGGATTTGTCCCACCGGAGGCTTTCCTCTATTTTGACATGATAGGTTTGATACAGGACAGATTGGCGGTTCCGCTAATCTACCACGTCTGCCGTAAGTCCGTGGAACGACGGCTCCTTTATGGCCGGGACGTTGCCGCAGTAGGCGGAGAAGCTGAAGATCTCCTCCGGTTCAGTAGGGCGGTATCAGATCGCGATCGACGGGACGTTATTAAAACGTCAGAACAATTCTGGTGGTTGTCTGAGCAACAGACAGAAAATGATAACGATAGCGAGTCACCAATGGCTGGCTTGCACAGGCTTAGTGTGTAAGACTTAGGGTATAGGGGGTAGACACAGTGGCAACCAAAAAAAAATTTAAAATATTAAAATACAAAAAAATGAAAAAAATTAAGCGGCGCGTCGAAAATCAAAAAAAAATTGTAAAAAATCAAAATCAAAAAAAAAAAGTGAAAAAGACTGTGCGTCCCCAAAATCCAAAAAAAAAAAAATAGAAAAAATACAAAAACCAAAAAAAAATTATAAAACACAAAAAACAAATAAAAGCTACTGTTATAGTTATAGTTCTATAGTTATAATATAGTTATGTAGTTATAGTTAGAAACAGATTAGATCATTAGGCCGAAAGGCATTAGAAATAAGTTATAGTATAATTTAGAGTACCCGCCTAGGGTCAGTAAGATAATTAAGTTATTATATAAGCTAGTTTTACACATTTTTGTTAGCATGCAAGTAGATATAAGAAAATTTAAATAAAAATGAATTGAAAATGAAAAAAAAATACCACCTTGTCCTGTGATGCCTATCTGCGTGGGTTCAACTCTCACCGATTCCCGTACTTTTTTTTCTTTTTTTGTTTATTTTTTTCATACTCTGCCGTACTTTATGACGCTACATTTCACATCCTTCCGCTTGCCAGAATACGATCCACACACTGTGGTTCAACACCGTGCTATAGCAAGTACATATATTTCTGAGACCGATCATTTGCTGGAAATTATCTGTGGTTCTCCTACTCAAAAACACGATGAATTTGAATTTTAAATAAAGGTTCCCCACACATCTTTTTCGTTTTGATGCGTTTTACGAACAAAACGGAAATGAAAAGGAACCTAAACGTATATTATGGGACCCATGCCTGAGTACCTACGTCTCATGTTCAGACTGACTAGCCGGGTTACATTTTCCTTACCTCTTAATATCTTTAGAATGAAACACTCCAATAACTTTTCCTAATTCATCTTCTAATTCAAAGAGACTGTTCCCTATGATCTTTCGAACACTAGCTTTGATGAACTTTGGGCATAATTACGGATTCTTCGTACTTACAAAACGACTTTGATGCTCTTCTGAAATGGACTGCGATTAATAAATTGTCACTGAACAATTCAAAGTGCAGGATTATGACTTTCTCTCGTAAGTCTTTGGATCACCGAGTGGATTTTGTATTGAACGGGCAGTTACTAGAACGATGCGAAAAGTTCCTCGGAGTGCTCTTTGATCGAAAGCTTACTTTCAATGACCATATTGACTACGTAGTCAACAAAGCAAAATCAAGACTGGGAATGATTAAGCGTTGGTCGAAAGAACTTAACGACCCATATGTTACAAAGTCTCTTTATGTTGGACTCGTACGAAGCTGCTTAGAGTTCGCTTGTCAAATTTGGTCTCCTACATATGCTACCCATATTCAAAGGATAGAATCAGTCCAGAAACAGTTTCTACTATTTGCACTTCGCGATTTAAACTGGAATGATCGCTTTTTGCTTCCACCATATCGTCATAGGTTGTTGTTATTACAAATGAACACACTAGAAGACAGGAGGAAGGTTTTCAATTACTTAACAACGTTAAAAATCATCAATGGAGAAATATCGTCACCGTATTTACTTTCCCTAATCAAATTTAATGTACCTGCCCGTCGGACTCGAAACTATACACCTTTACACGTCAGCTTCCAAAGATATAATTATTTAGCTAACGAGCCTCAGACAAGATGCTGCAGAACTTTTCATGATTACTACTCTGTTTGTGATGTTTCAACTAGTGATCTAACAAAATTACATTTGCTAAATTATTTCAAATTAAATTTCATATAGTTAGTTTAAGTTTAACCATGACTGTTAGTTTTTAAACTGTAGTTAATACAAAATAAATAAATAAATAAGTAAATAAAATAAATAAATTTTGCGTTTCTTTTTTTTGATTTATCACTAAGAGTAAAATTTCGTTTGTAAACAGTATCTCCCACTTTGTAACCAGCAAACTTACTACGGGTGTTATATTTGTGCTCGTATTGGTTATGTGCTTTATGGAGTGCTTCTTTTATAGCGGAATGTATAATACTCATCTTAGAACTCTTGGGGATGAAGTTTATTTCCGCACTATACACATTTTTAAGTTGACGTAAAAGTTTGAAATCGGAGCCATGCTCAATCATTTTCTGACCAAAAAGTGCCTCGAATGGAGAAACATTTATAGCAGAATGAGTAGCAGTCCGTAGGGCACAACCAATTTCTGGTAAGTGGGAATCCCATTCTCTTTGGTCAGTACCTAAGTACGATCTAACGGCGGCGAGAATAGAGCGGTTGACTCGCTCGCTGGCATTAGCTTGAGGAGCATATGCAGCTGTTCTTACATGCTGAACCCCGAAGGTTGAAAGAAACTTAGAGAATCTGTTGCTAATAAACTGCTTGCCGTTATCTGTCATTATCGATTCCGGTACCTCAAAGACGCAGAATATATCCTCGTGCGAAAACTGAATCGCCGTTTCTGTAGTTGCCTTACGCAAAGCTTTAATTAAAACGAATTTAGTCAGCTGGTCGAGAGCAATGATAATATAAGTGTTGCCTTTCTTTGAACGAGGGTATGGCCCTTAATAGTCTACATACAAATGCTGGAACGGATACAACAACAAAAAGCCTTTCCCATTGGCTAACGAAGGATTTGGTTAGAAGCCTTTGAAGTCTTACAGATATCACATGCATTTATGAAATTTTTGACGTGAGAGGCCATGTTTGGCCAAAAGAATTTTTGCCGTAGTCTACTAAGCGTCTTCGCAATTCCGCCATGAGCAGCTTTTGGTGGCTTATGAGCTAAGGATATCAATTGGTCGGTAAACGTCGATGGAACCCACAACTTCCAAACCAAGTTGTCTTCCAGTGGATCCCCTGTGCAATGATTAACCTTCTTATACACAAAATTGTTTGAGACTTGAAGGTCAGGTAGCTGTTCTTTTTGTTTTTCGATGCTGTCGATAATCTTCAGGTATTCCTTGGATTGAAAACCAGGATCCGAAACATCAATGTGTAGCACATCGTAAGGGTCTTCATTTGAACGTCTGTCTAGACTCAAGGCATCTGCCGCAAATACTCTCGAGAGGGCATCTGGGACAACATGCAAAGATCCTTTTCGATGTTCGATCTCAAAGTCATACCCCTGAAGTTTCAGACTCCACCGAGCCAACCGTCCACTGAGATTCTTTTGCCCCATTAGCCATTTTAAACTAGCATGGTCTGTGATAATCTTGAAACTATAGCCTTCCACGTACGGTCGAAATTTTTCTACTCCCATCACCGCTGCTAGGCATTCGCGTTCCGTGACACTATAATTCCTCTGGGCACCATTAAGTTTATGGGAGTAATAATATATAGAGCGCTCTACACAATCTTTATCTTTTTGGCAAAGTACACAACCGATACCAGAATCAGAAGCATCACAAAGAATGATGAATGGCTTCGAAAAATTTGGGTTTACTAGAACGGGAGCTGATGTTAACATCTCTTTGATCTTGTTAAAGGACTGCACTGCTTCTTCGTTAAACTCAAATTTGCTTCCCTTTTTAAGCGTATCTGTTATCGGCGTGGCTAGAGTAGCATCGTCTCGAACGAACCTCCTATACCACCCTGACATTCCTAAAAATCTTCGAACCTGTCGTTGTGAAGTAGGAACTGGAAAATCCCTAACAGCTGCTACCTTGTCTGAGTTTGTTTTCAAACACCCACCACTAACAACATACCCTAGAAACTTCAGTTCCTTATAGCAAAACTTGGACTTCTCTACATTGATAGTCAAACCTGCCGCACTCAATCTCCCTGCGAGAAGCATCAAAATCTTTACATGCTCTTCAAAAGTGCGTGAAATAACCAGGAGATGATCAACATACGGAAACACATTTTTTTTCAAATCCGCTGTCACTACCTTGTCCATCAGCCGACGCATGCGCTGTACACCGCCGCTTAGACCAGTGGGCATCACTACAAATTGGAGTAATGGCTTGCCAGGCACCGTTAAAGCTGTCTTTTCCCTGGATGCTCTCTCCAGCGGAATCTGCAAAAACGCGTCCTTGAGGTCCACACTAGAAATAATGTAGACCGCGTCTCTCACACGAGATAGCAAACCCTCAATAGGATGAAGAGGATATGCATCATTCTTGGATACAGCGTTCACCTTTCTGTAGTCCAAGCACAACCTGTTTTTACCGGGCTTGCGCACCAACACTACAGGAGAGCTCCAGGCACTGTTACTTTCCTCAATGATACCCATCTCTATCATCCTGTCGAGTTCCTTGTACATCACCTCTTGCACCGCTGCACAGTGTGACAATTCGCATAATTAGCCGGATTTAATTCAAAAATCGACTTGTGCCAATATAAACAATAACTGGTTTTTCTTACAACTCATTCTCCCACTAAACAACTGTAAAAAAAAAAATTATGAAAAAGTCAATCACAACGGAAAAAATGACCTCAAACTTCAAATTAGCTGCAGTTGTTGATACGGAAGGTCAGTTTATAGAGCAAGTGTTTTTTTTGATTATTAAAGTGGTTACTGTGATTTAAATTGGAAGTTAAATTTTTTTAAATAGATATTATCTTACAAATTATAAAAATAAGTTGTTGTGATATATAATATATTTTTGTTCAAACAGAGCTCGTAAGGTAAACTAAAACACGAAAAAAAATGCATTTTAAGAGTTCATTGGGAGAAAAGTATAGTTTGTCAGTGTTGTTCATGTTGAAGGCCTTATTTTTTTAAAAGCTTAGTAAACTAGGAACAAAATTGCGTTGTAACATTTTGCGCACAGGTGCGACACCCATACTAAATTTTTCTCTTTTTAGGATGATAACCAAACTTATAGTCTATTGATATCGTAAAAGAGGGCATATAATAAGGAACTGGACATTGAATGGACTTTTATTGAATGAATCGATTAATTGGTTAATTTTAGAGAAAAAAACGAAAGCGCTATTAAATTTGAGGGTGCGATTCGGAGATATGGGTTCTAAACCATCTTCATTCGTTTTTTCAATATATCTCGAGAACAAAGCAAAATTTTGATTCAATTTCAAGGACGTTTTTTGTAGAAATCAAATTTTCTCATCGAAATGTATCTTTTAAAAAATTATTAAAAAGTATTTTTCATCCAAAATAATAAAATTCCCGACAAAAAAAAAGACAATTTTTTCCAATTTTTGAGTTTTGTCAGTATTTTTAATGGCATTTCTTTCTGGTTGCAGATAGGTATAGGCAATGCTCAATAAAAAAGAAAGAAAATAAAATTTTCTTTAAAATGCTATATCAGAAAACTTTCTATGTTTAAAATTCACCGAAATATTGTCACTTGAACATAAACATTTATCGTCGTTTTTCATCCTTTTTATACTGACTGCAGTTTCTTTATATGTAGCAAAGTTGAACCAGACCTAAGCAGCTGTAGTTTCCAGTAATTTTGCAAATTATCAAAAAGTACAAATTTTTCACTGGCACAAATACCACCAACACGCGATGCGTGAACTTTTTTCGGGTTAGGGTCAAAATACTCTATGGGTCATAATACTGTATCTCAAAATACTGCATTTCAAAATGCTGTATGCGCACTTTTTTACATTCTCAAAACATTTTTCGAGTTCCTTGAAATGACAATCAATAGACTACTATGAAAAGAGAATTTTACGAAGTTTGGATATCTAAAGTCAGAGAAAAGCGCTCGGATGCGCTCGGGAACTGTTTACAGGGAAAACTTCGCGACTTGACAAGGACACGGACCTTTTGAATAGGTTGTTAATATCGTCGGATCCATATTTGGCAAGTTTAAGATGCATACCGAAAAGAAAAACAAAAGTGATTGAAAATGAGGTGCTGCAATTATCAGATATCCCAAATAATCAAAAAAAAAATATAGCTGTTGGTTATTTCTGTTGATTTGCGTCGAAACTTTTAATGATATGTCCAAATAACATATTTTTTTGTATTCTTTGGAAAATTCTAATAACGATAACCCAAAAAACATGAAACAATACATACAGTTCTCAGTGTTATTAATTTAATCCCGCTAAATCAGTGAAATGCCACACTGTGCGCTGGAGAGACCGGGTAATGACGTTGCTTTATAGGTTTGGCATCACCTGTGTCGATAACATGTTTTTCCAGGGTCGTTCTTCCCAAGCCATGCACAGTAAAAGACGGAAACATGCTGACGGCTGCATTCAGTTTCGTAATTTGATCCTCTGATAATAATTCATGAGCTTCCGCACATACACTGAATGCTTTTTTTTCGATGAATAGTTCCGAGATTACTTGAGGGGCAATGTTGAAAGTTTTCCAAAAGTTAATCCCTAAGTATAGTTTTTGATTCAGTGAGGGGACTAGGAACATTTCTACATTGGCGCTTCTACTCTTATAAGTTATTGTAATTTCAAATTTCCCTTCTACCGGCTGATCATTTCCGTCCGCTGTTTTTACGTAAGAATTGAAACGTTTGAGCGGAATCTTCCATTTACTTAAAAGCTCCTGCCCACCCTGTCCGAGACAACTTATACTGGCACCACTGTCAAGTAACCCCAGTAATTTTTCACCTAAAATAGTTACCTCTGCATACGGATGAGGGTCCTCTGCAGAACAAAGAGTGGTATCTTCTATTGATTCTCTTAATTTTCTTCTTACTTTTGCTCTATGACGGATTTTAAGGATATTTTTGGGTACTGCACGAGTCTGGGTACCGAAAATTCTCTCTTTAGCTGCATGGTATGCAACTAGTCTTTCGTGAAGGGTTTTTCTGGGTTGTTTTGGAGGGATAATAGGTATGGGTTCCTCCGGGTTGCAAAAAAATTTTCTTTTTAAAACTGTGACTGGTTGGCTTACATTGGGGGTATTCAGAACTTTTGACGAAGGATCTATTGGGTATCCCGGTCGTTGATCATTCAACGAACGGAACGAACGATGAGCAAAACGTTCCGGGTGTCAGATTGCTCTTCCGGAAGTTTCCCGGACACTTTGAATTTGTACATCGAGGGGAGGTTGTATCTTCCTTCCCGCATTTGAAGCAAAACAAAGATCTTTGCGGAACAGGACATTCAATGTAGCCATGTCCAATATTCTTACAGTTCCAACACTTATACGAACTTGTGTCTCTTTTATTGTTAGCTTGTAGAGCTTCAATACAATTATTAGCTGACGTTAAAACCTCTTCCTCGAAGTCTAATTCGTTTAACCTCTTGAATTGGGGTGCAACCAGGCCCTTGCTTCTTTGTGCGTCCTGCTCCTAAATGTACTTTTCTATTTTCCTGCACACATAAGCCATCTCTTGGAGGCTTGAAGTTTGAAAGGTTAAAAGGAGTTCGCCCATGTGCCTACGGACGTTTTGCTTTGCTAAGCCTATAATTTCAATGTCAGGCTTTGGAATTCTTAACCTAGTGCTTATTTGCTGCAAGGCCATAGGAAAATCATCAAACTTTTCAGTTGACCCTTGTCGGCGATCACACATTTTTCTTAACAATTCCGAGTCAGTTTCTAACGTGCGGAATTGCTCTGCTAAAGCGATACGTAAGTTGTACCAATCTACTGGTGGATGAGCTTTCAAAAACATCCAGAACCAGTTTTCAGCTTGTCCACTCACAAACTGATGGAAGTGCGATACGATTTCTTGCCAGCTCGCTCCATAGCATTTTCTAAGACGTTCCAACCGGAAAATGAATTCATCAACCGTCATATTAACGTTATCAAACTTAAGTCCCCACTTATGAAAACTGTGGACCTTCTTAAAATTTGAATGACCTTGAGGGATTTCTCGTGGTCGTGTTGTACCTGTTGTACCTGATGCTCTTGACGGGTCGCTGAGATGGAGATTATCAAGCTGGGCAAGAAACTCATCAGCAGCAAAGTTATTTATTGGTAACTGAGGGCCTAAAGTGGAAGAGTTTACTTGGACCGGTTCATTTGAAGGATAGGGATTAGGTCTCGCTTGACTAGGTATTTCGCGCTCGCATTGCTGCAAAGGAGTACATAGTGTGACAGGGGGACTAGTTGCCGAAACTTCTCGACGTATGGTGGTAATTATTTCTCTCCTCAGTTCTGCCGTGTTCCTCTCCATTTCACGCTGGATAACCTTCATATCCTCTGCCCTACCTATTCCTACTGATGCTCTAACTATTTTCTTGATGTAATCCGTAAAATCTTCTGCAGTAGACTGAGTCTCGAAAAGGCTTTGTGCTGGTACATGGGAACCGCCAGGTGTTACTTGTGAAGTTCCCTGATTATCTTTAGCCGTTGTACTTTTTGCAACTGCTCCTAAAGATGTTCTCTGCTCTTTGTTTGGTTGGCTTTCAGCCGATAAGTCTGAGTGGTTTGTAGAAGACATTGCTGTAGCGTTTGTTTTACCTGGGTTATTCTTTTTTTCTGAGATAGTAAAAACTCTTTTTCGATGATGGATTTTGATCGGGTCTCGACATACTTTAATACCTTTAAATATCTAATGGCTTCAACTCGTATTACAAAAGCAAAAGTATATATATATGTGTGTTCGAAAATACTATAGCAAAAACAAAACTAATGGAAAAAAAAAATTTAACTTAACTTCTAATATCTTAGAACGTAGTTAACACTACAAATAAAAGTAAATTGTTTAATAACATCCGAACTAACTAATAGTTATGGATGTGACTTTACCTACTAGGATTGAAAGACGATTTAACTTTCTTTGAACTTTCTCATTAAGAAAAAAGCTTCATCTGAACCAAATGTTTCAAAAATATAGTCGGAGTAATCTAAAGACTTATTCGACCGTAACCGGAATGTCCTGATAAGAGCGTTCCCAGGAATTGAAATCTCGCAGCTAACTAGTCAGACTATTTGCCATGCTATCGGTCGAGGTCAATGTGAAGAACATTACACTTAAAAAAAAAAAACAATTCGTTCGACTAAGTCTACCAAGTCTCCAGAAAACTCTTTCTGCAAAACTGGACTAAAAATTGTAGCTGTTTAAGACATCTTCAAAGTTTTAAGCTTGCTTTGTTTACAGTAGCTAAAATATATTTAGCCTTCCCCAAAAACTTAACCTTCGCAGCGAACTAGTTAGACTATTTGCCATACTATCGGTCGAGGTAAAATTTTAGGTTGTAAGAAATAAGAAAAAGATTTCGATTTCGAGGCCAAATAAAGTTGATTAAACTCGGCAGGCTAAAATAAGATAAAGGACCTTCGAAATGAACTGTATTTACGTGAAGTTGAAAGTTATTTGGCGCAGCAGGCTAAATGAGGATTTCACCCATTTACTGGTCGTCACAGCAACAATCAAAAACTACAGTTTATTTCTGTAAATAGAAAAAAACTTAACAAAAAGTAATAGGAATTAATAACGATGGAAATAATGAGACTACCCGCAGCAGACTGATTGAGGATACCACCCAACCACTGGTCGAGTTCACCTATATTTTCCAATGAAAATGAAACGAAAAAAAAACTTGTTAAGAAACACTTTCGAAACAAAAAGGTATTAGTTTAACATAAGCTCAAAACTGAAAGATATATCTCAAAAACACTTTAACTACCAAAAAAAAGGACGAATTCGGGCCCCACGTTGGGCGCCACCTGTAACGTACGCTCGCGGTGTTGTTCGAGAAAAGGAGTCGTGAAATTTTCCAAAGATCCAAACCCAATGTCATCAAAGAAATCCGACATCTGAAAATCTCATTTCCTTTGAAGCCACCTACTTCTTATGCCACCATTACCGATCGGTGCTTACAGGGACACTGCAAGGATACTGGGAGCAAAGCAGGTGGTTGTCCAGGGTTCCAACCGCTTGGCATGCTTGCATATGCCAATAGACTAGCTCGTCGGCGGGGGGGTTCTTGCTGTCGGTTACCTGAACGGCCGTTACGTATTATCATGCCAAAGAAAGTACTGAAATTTGCGGAGCCTAAATCGTCCCTGTTTACGATGAATTCTTAAAGTTCAATGCGAAAGGAGAGCACTGTTGGAAAAGCTCTCTGAGGATATTCCCTCCCACTGTACCACTCAACATGCATAGAGCGGCATCGTCCTGGTTATCTGTACCTCAATGATTTTTGATAAGCCCTATATAAGCTCAAGAAAGCGAATCCTTCAAAATTTCTTTTTCATGGTGTCTTCTTAGTCGCCTACTCAACCAGGTAACTCAGTAAAGCCACATCCACTTAAAATTCTTAAAACCTGTTCATCTTTTTAAACGAAACGAAAATATTTCCCAAAGATGGATATTCGAAATTCAACAAACATAAACCGAATCTGTAAAAAACCAAAACAAACTAGAAAAAGGAATTTCATTTTAGGTAAACATTTTAATTTCAATATAAAAACAAAATCTTAAACTAAACTACTCTGCTGATGATCGTATATATATTTATATATATGTATGTCCTTAATATAATTACGAGGAAACCAAAAAAAAATATATATTTAACTATTGGAACTTAGCTCAATTTAATTTACCTATGTATACTCGTATATGTATTCCAAAAAAAGTGAAAGTTTTTGATCTCCAAAATCAAAATCAAAAAAATTGAAATCCAAAAAAAAGCTGATCGTGTTTTAACTTCATTTCAAAACAAAAAGAATTTTAACAAACGTTACTTTACTACTAAATCTCTCCAACCAGTATCGTTCATTCAATAAAAAAATAATAAAGTACTCGTATCGCACACACCTTCCAATCAAAACTAAAGCAAGATTAATTTTTGAAAAGCGAAGTTATCACGGTCAGGCATTGACCCAACCACAAAAAGTGCATACGTTGCACACGCGCCGAAATCATCGGCAATCGTTCCCACCGGGAAATTGGAGGCGAGCTATGGGAACTGCATTTAGCTTACTTAACATTATTGTATGGATATCATGATAGGTTTCTTGAAAGCAAAGTGCAACTACCTAGGGCACTTCTGATTGTACAGTTACGTCTGAGACGTCACCCAAAACCAATAACAGGTTACCCCACATACTCCCCTTCGCCTAACGGCATCTCCTATATGAACCGGCTTCCCACGCCAGTTTTGCTGAACATGCAAAACGTGTCGAGAACACCTTTATTTTACTGTTCATCCTAACGCACAACAAGGTATTCATATTTCACTAACGATAACGAAATATGAATACTTTGTCAACAAGTGCATTCCTTTCCCTTTCCAAAATACACTAAAACATAGGTAACTTCAGAGATTATGAAAATTGTAAAATTAAGTTCTAATTCAACCATCTACTTGAAAGGTGCAGCCTTTTGCTTTGGACAGCGGCCTTTCACTTAGAATAAACTAAGTTATGTAGAATTCAATAAATAATAATAAATACAAATAAAGAGAAGAAAGAAAAACAAATTTATGTTGTTTTTTTTTAAACCGCTCGGAACCCACAACACGTAATTGGCGCAGTCGGTCAACGCACGAAAAAGTGCATATTTCGTTTGAATTCGATTAAGAAGCAAAACGGAAGAAAAAGTGAATATTTCGTTAAATTCGATTAAGAAGCAAAACGGAAGAAAAGGTGCATATTTCGTTTAAATTCGATTAAGAAGCAAAACGGAAGAAAAGGTGCATATTTCGTGAAAATTCGATTAAGAAACAAAGAACGAAATATTTTTGTGAGTACGATCAAGTGCAAACAAAACAAAAACAAAAAGATATTTTTTTTTCTGTGCAATCAAGTACAAACAATACAAAAAAACCCTATTTCGGTAAACGCGCGAAAAAGTGCATATTTCGTTAAAATCCGATTAAGAAACAAAAACAAAAAACCTTTATCAAATGTTTGAAAAAGAACGAAAGAAACAAAAATTCTTTAAAGAGTGCGATCAAGTGCAAACAAAACAAAAAGAAAATCTTTTTTCTGTGCGATTAAGTGCAAACAAAATAAAAAGAACAGCTCTCGAACAGTATCAAGTGCAAAAAAAAAAAAAAAAACATCAACAACCAATCTATTTCAACAAATACATATAACAACTGTGCAACTACAACACAGGAAACACTGGAGGGACTAACTTCATTATTCAAAAGAATGACGACATCGGCAGCAGCGGCAGCAACAACAGCAAATATGGCGGTAACTAATACTTTACTAACTATTAATTTAGATCCCATTAAATATTTAAATAACATCCCAAAATTTAATGGTAGTATAGAAGATTTAAGCAGCTTTATAGAGTTATTAGATAGGGTCCAACCCTCACTAAACAAATTTGACGGAAACAGCCAACTTATTTTCCTAGACATAATAAAAAGTAGGCTCATAGGTAGAGCTAGGGAAGCTTTAGACATTAATAGTTCAGTACAGAGTTAGGAGGAAATTAAGAAGGTCCTTTACCAATACTTTGGTGATAGAAGGACGATAGAGGAGTTATATGACGACCTCAGAGGTCTTAGGTTCACTGACAATTGTCAGAATTTTTACGACAGGATAAAAGTTGCACTAAGGCGACTTAATAATAAAACAAAGCTCGACAAAAACTGCATACCGTCAATCGATATAAAAAGAAATTGTTACATGGCATTACGCCTGTTCACAAGCAAAACCCCCGAACGAATAAAGGGCATCTTGACTTGCATGCAACCTAAAACGTTGGAGCAAGCCATGGATATCCTTCATGAGTCCGGGTATGCTTATAAAAAAGTTTTTTGTAAATACAACTCTCATGACAATCAAAGACAAAGTTTTAATCCCACAAACTCAGAAAACACAAGACGAAACTACAACAACTCAGGGCAGTACAGTAACTTTAGAAACCCTGAGCAAACACCAAACAGACATTTTGACCAAACACAGTATAGAGACTCGAGCTCAGGACAAACAAGAAATACGAGACAAGGCTACGGTAACAACTCACAGCAATATAGGAATCCGAATCCTTTCAGATTCCAACCAAATACGGGACCGGAGCCGATGGATACGACGCGACGTCCGGAAGTTACGCAAGACAATTAAATGTACAAAATCTGGATTTTCGGGAAACCAGCCCACAAATAGACTTCCCTATATAATAATTAAAACCAAAAACAATAGATACAATTTAAGAATTTTGATAGACACTGGGTCTGAAACCAGTATAATTAATCCTGGGATATGCCACCCAAAATGGCAAATTAAGTTAAAACAACCTATCACGCTGAAAACCGCAGCAGATACACCAATCTATGCGGATACTAAAGTAAGAATCCCGTCATTTGAAGAACTCGGCATGTTGAACAAAATAGCTGAGTTCCTCGAATACAAATTCCATGACACTTTTGATGGGCTAATAGGAAACAATATTCTATTTCCTACAAAAGCCATCATTGATCTCGGAAAAAAATTACTACTGATTGGGGAAACGAAAATTCCCATCTTCTTTGATAAAAAGGAAGAAGAAGAAAAATCAGTTGGAAACTACGAAAAAGTAGAACATACGGAAATTGAGGACTACGAAAAAGCAACCCCAATAATTGAGTTAGACCTTATAGAAAAAAATAAGAACCCTATTAATGAACAAATCTGAATTAACCACCTCAATGGCGAGGAAAAAACAGAAATCAATAAACCCATTTCTAAATATTCATCAATCTTTTACCAAGAGGGATCCGATTTGACGTTCACCAACGCAATTAAACACCAAATACGAACTTCAAATGATGTCCCCATATACGCAAAAAGTTATAGGTACCCCCAAATACATAAAGAAGAAGTTTCTAAACAAATAAATGAGATGTTGAAACAAGGTATAATCCGACCCAGCAGCTCACCATACTCAGCTCCTATTTGGATCGTCCCCAAAAATAAGGACGCATCAAACAAACAAAAATGGAGAATGGTCATAGACTATAGAATACTTAATGAAGTTTCCATAGATGACAAACTCCCCATCCCAAACATTGATGATATCCTAGATAAATTAGGCAGGGCACAGTATTTTACAACCTTAGATCTCGACAAAGGATTTCACCAAATTGAAATCATGGAGGAAGATATCAAGAAAACAGCATTTTCAACCGACAGCGGGCACTTCGAATTCCTTCGAATGCCTTTCGGTTTAAAAAATGCGCCCGCGACTTTTCAACGCTTGATGAATTCTGTCTTACAGGAATTCATTGGGAAAATATGCCTTGTCTACTTAGACGACATAATCATATTTTCTACAAGCTAAGAAGAGCACATAATATCAATCGGGAAAATTTTTCAAAGGCTCAAAGAAGTCAATCTTAAGGTACAATTGGACAAAAGAGAGTTTCTGAAGAAAGAGACTGAATTTTTAGGCCATATTGTGACCACTAACGGAATAAAACCAAATCCGGATAAAATTTTAGCCATTCAAAATTACAATATTCCAAAAACACTTAAGCAAATTCGGGCATTCCTGGGTATAACAGGCTATTACCGAAAATTCATAAAGGACTATGGGAAAGTGGCTAAACCCATGACTACCTTTTTACAAAAAGATGCTTAAATCAATATAAATAACGAAGCTTATATCGAAAGCTTCGAAACCCTAAAAAAACTCATAACATCTGCCCCGATTCTTAGGTATCCTGATTTTACAAAAAAGTTCACCGTCACTACAGACGCATCAAACTATGCGCTGGGTGGTGTCCTGAGTCAAGAAGACCATCCAATCTATTTTTATAGTAGAACCCTTAATCAACACGAAATAAAATACTCAACAATAGAGAAAGAACTCCTCGCTATTGTTGATGCAGTAAAATATTTTAGACCGTACCTCTACGGAAGGAAGTTTAAGATCAGAACGGACCATCGACCCCTTGTTTGGCTAAGATCACTCAAAGAACCTAATGCCAAACTGCAAAGATGGAAAGTTAAACTTGAGGAGTACAACTTCGAAATTGAATACGTTAAAGGAAAAGATAACCAAATAGCAGATGGACTCTCCAGATTAGAAGTTTATCACAACGAAAATGTTATAGATTCTATTGAAGAGATAATCCCCGATTCACAATCAATGGTTGCTACAATCCATAGTGCTAAAGAAGATAGAACTGACTATATACCCATAATAGAAACCCCGGTAAATATATACAAAACACAAATAATACTAAATGAAACCGAGAACATAAGTAATCATAAGATTTATCATGCTTTCAATAAAAAGAGAATCGTAATAGAAATAAAAAAATTTCATGAAAAATTTATTCTCGACATTATGAAAAAATTCATTCCGCCCAAAGGTAGTAGGCATTTTTTCCAGACATGATAACCTATACGCGAAATTTCAAGATGTTTATATTAAATATTTCAGCAAAAACAAGCTTTTAAGATTCGTTAAATGCACGAAATTTTTAGGAGACCTTACTGACAGAGAAAAAGAATTACTAGTCATTTCAAAAACTCATAAATCTTTAAACCACAGAGGCATTAATGAAACTTACTTAGAAATAAAAGACACTTACTATTGTCCCAAGCTAAAGGACAAAAACCAAGAGTATGTCAACAACTGCGAAATATGCAATGCGGCAAAATACGAAAGAGGTCCGTATAAAATACCCCTAAAATTTACTGAGACACCTATCAAACCAAACCAGATTATACATATTGATATTTGGTATGCCAACATCAATCTAATGTTTGTTACCATGATAGACAAATTTTCAAAATTTGTCACGGTTCACGAAATTAAACATAGAACATGGCCAAAATTATTAGACACTTTAAAATACAGATTTGCAAACAATGGAATCCCAGACAGGATAGTTACTGATGGTGAAACAGGATTCTCATCAATAGTAATCAAAGAATATCTCAAAGAAAATAATGTTGATTTACATATAACGACACCATACCATAAAACAGGGAATTCGGACATCGAAAGATTCCACTCGACTCTTAACGAGCACATACGAACATTTACCGCTGACAAAGAAAATAACGATACTTTACGAAACAAAGTATTTAAAGCTGTTACGATTTATAACCAGACAATTCAGTCTTCGACAAAAAGAAGACCAATAGAATTTACAAACGGAACAATAACAAGTCAGGAATACCCTAAAATAATAGAAACCATTAATAACAATAAGGAACGATACATTAGCAAACACAACAAAAACAAAACCGATATAGACCTCACGAAAAGTAACCATTCCTATCTTAAAACTAGAACTCACAACAAACTTAAGCCTAACCATAACCATATAAAATCAAATCCAACAATTTTAGACCAAGATCACATCACCGATAGTAGAGGACGTACATTTTACAAAACTCAACTTAAACGAAATTATAAATTCGAAAAAACCTCCTAACTTATATTTTTTTTCAGGCAACACTCATTATGTTTTTAACTATTCCAATGACAATAACAGCAGGGCAAAGACTTCACATACAAAATCTAAACACAGGAAGCGGATTTATAACAATCAAAGAACAAAACTTAAATATTATTGAAAACTATACGAAAATATTACAAATTATTAATTTAACAACTTGGACAGAAAGCCTTGACATTTTAGAACATAATGTAAATGAATTGAACGAAAATAAGGAATTCGCAACTATAAAACACAATTTTAATAGTCTAGTATTAGAAATAGAAAATACTTTAGGACATCACCATCATAAGACAAGAAGAGGTTTATTTGACATAGTAGGAAAAGGATTAAAATATTAAACTGGTACGATGGACCACGAAGATGAACAGGAAATAAAACAGAGCTTAGGAATTAACGAAAAGAACAACAAAAACCTAATAGACGGACTGAACGAACAAATAAAAATTAACAGTAACTTAAACGAAATCACAAACAACATTACAAAACAAATTAATAAACAACAACATGACATTAAGAAACAGTTTGCGAATTTAGGCAATGTTATAAACGAGGATCATATTAGAATCATAAGAATGCAACATGCATTTCAGGTTAGTTATGACATAGAGCTATTAAGAGATCAAGTAAGAAAAGTAAAAGAAAATTTAATGTCAAGCCAACTAGGAGTCCTAAGTAGAGATTTATTAACTCCAAAAGAAATAAAAAAATTTAATGTTACACTCAACAAAATACCAAATATAAAAAGTTCTGCCATCCTTCATGAGGATGAAATAATATTTATCTTACTTTTACCAAATTATTCCAAAGACATTTGTTATAAAATAATCATTGAACCAATTCCAAACAAAAATAATCTCGAAATTGTTATACCGAGCAATCACTTTATTACAAATGGAAAACTAATGTTTTATAACATGGAAAATAGTTTAAAATTAAAAGACTTAAAAATTGTAAACGATACTTGCCTATCAAATCTATTAAAAGAAAACGCAGAATGTGAATTTAAAGAAAATAAAAATAAAGAAATAAAACAAATGGCAAACAATATTGTAATAACGAAAAATATTGTACTAACAGAAATATTACATAGTTGCCATAATTACAAAATAAATATAGTCGGAAACAATATTATAAGATTTGAAAACTGTAAAATTGAACTAAATGATGTTAAACACGAAAATTTTATTTACTAGGATAATTTTATAATACCAAGTTACAAAAATATAACAATTAAGAAAATTGTAATGAATTATACCTCTGAAGACCTCCACTCAAATCAGTTAGAAAATCGCAAAGCTATAGAAGAGATAAAAGGGAAATATATCGCTCACATTTCTACGAACATTGGAAGTTCTCTTATAATTTTCATTATTTTGTCAATCATTTTGATGTTCATTTTTAAAAACAAAACAAATTTAAAAGTAAATGTAAAAAGTTATGATTCTTCGGAGAAGAATCTTAAGGGGGGAGGAGTTACGTCTGAGACGTCACCCAAAACCAATAACAAGTTACCTCACATACTCCCCTTCGCCTAACGGCATCTCCTATATGAACCGGCTTCCCTCGCCAGTTTTGCTGAACATGCAAAACGTGTCGAGAACACCTTTATTTTACTGTTCATCCTAACGCACAACAAGGTATTAATATTTCACTAACGATAGCGAAATATGAATACTTTGTCAACAAGTGCATTCCTTTCCCTTTCCAAAATCACTAAAACAGAGGTAACTTCAGAGATTATGAAAACTGTAAAATTAAGTTCTAGTTCAACCATCTACTTGACAGGTGCAGCCTTTTGCTTTGGTAAGCGGCCTTTCACTTAGAATAAACTAAGTTATGTAGAATTCAATAAATAATAATAAATACAAATAAAGAGAAGAAAGAAAAACAAACAGTTATGTTGTTTTTTTTAGACCGCTCGGAACCCACAACACGTAATTGTACCGTCAACGAACAATAAACTTGTTTAACCCAATTTGAATTTCTCGTTTTTCTTTTAAAACCGGACTTGTGGTTGGTCCGTAGTAGTTTTTTTTATCTCACATGGATCTGAGGTCCTCTTCTGGCGCCCGAGCAGGAACCTGACTGCCGAAATTAAAACTTAAAGTTACTTAGTGAAGTAGTGCAATCGAATTGAACAATTCACCAAAAGTTATACGAGATACAAAGCGGTGAAACGGAAAAGATACACATAAAAAAGAAATTTTTTATTTTATTCTAAAAACTGAGTGAAGAGTGATACGAGATACTAATATCTGTGAAACGAAGAAGATACAAAAAAGGAAACATTTCCCTGATCCTATAAAACAAAGTTTAAAGTGATACGGTGTAAAAATATCTGTGAAACGAAAAATATACACTAAAGAATTATCCTATAAAACTGTGAAACGAAAAATATACACAATAGAACTATCCTATAAAACCGAGTTTACAAATCTATGAAACAAGGAAAAGACACCTTAAGGACGAGCCATACTACAAATGTTCGAAGAACAAATTTGCGAAGATTTCAACAGTGTCAGTGGTTAATTGGATGTTCATCATTTGTCGAAAGAAGCTTCAACTCAACAATTGCTGTGTCCACGAAATGAGTTGGACTTATATTTTCATGTAAGATCATTCCAATACTTAAAATTTAATTTCGTTTTTATATGCCAATATTATTCAACCAAAATATACATTTTTGTACATTTAAATAATATACTATTTGTAAAATACTGTGAAGGCAAATTCAATCAAGATAGACATTCTTGCACATTTAAATGATATACATTTGAAAAATACTGTGAAGGGAAAGTCAATCAAGGTATACATTCTTGCACATTTAAAATAAGTATACATTAGTAAAATACTGTGAAGGGAAAGGGAATATAACAATTTTCTTCTGTAAAAATTTTTTTTTCTGTGTTGCAAATACATTCCTTTTCTGAGGAATCACTCTTTACGATGGAAGAACTAAAGGTATCCGTTACCCATCTTACGGGGGCGATGAATTCAATCCTAGACCAACTACGGGGATTTGAGACCCGTGTTGTTCAGTTAGAACAGGGGAGTACCAAAGAGATAATCAATACCATATTACGGCAGTTGGGTTCCATCAACGACAAGTTAAAGTCAGTTGAGGAAAATAGAACCAGTGGGGTTAACAATACTCAATCTCCCTTGGTTGTTGAGCCACTTCGAAGGCCAAGCAACGAAAACGAACTTAAGGAAATCTCTAAGCTCCCGGATCCTGTCAAAGAAATTCAAGTATTTGACGGGAATCCGGCTCAGTACGTCTCATGGATGCACTGTGTGGAAACCGTGCTGAAGGATCATGAGATAGTCCGCTCAAAGCCCATATACAGGGCAATCCTTCAGCAC
Organism: Melanostoma scalare; assembly: GCA_949752695.1. NCBI lineage: Eukaryota > Metazoa > Arthropoda > Insecta > Diptera > Syrphidae > Melanostoma > Melanostoma scalare. The sequence goes on from OX456986.1 coordinate 98,948,241, forward strand.
ATTCGGCAAAAGATAAGTTAACGACAATTATGCTGAATACGAATATGACGAAAACTAACACCTCACAACAGTCAACAACAAGTCTGGAATACAACACCTTCCATGAGAACAACATAAAGCCGACATCGCAAATTCCATCACGTACGCGATGCGATGCAACCTGTGGGAACTGGGATGTGTCAGCATAAAAATAGTATTTAAACTCTAGAAAATAAGTTCACTTTGTCAATTGTATCATAGCAGGCGGAAACGCTGCCCGTTTAAGAAATAAAGTTTTTTTTTAATAAAATTAAATAAATAAAATATTTACTGGCGCCCGAGCAGGGACCTAGATCGTGTAAAATCCGAAACCCTAAAGTAGTGTAACCGGTCGAAAAATCTAGGTCCTGAACCCGAAATCGCGTGTGTGTGTGTGTGGAGAAACAAACAAACAAAGGGCCCCCGAGTAGCCATTGTCAGCTAATACCTCAACAACGGAAGAAAGGGAAGCAGAAAACTAGCTAGCCGCTCCATCAAATTCATCAAGCTTTCGCCGATGGACACCGCCGTTTTAATTTTGTAAGTTAGAAATATTTAAGAATATTTTTTTTGTTGTTTTGTCAAGTGTAAGCCAAGAAAAAGGCAATAAGTTGAATCCATAACTATTTCTTAAGAATTACAAGTAAAACAATCGATATTGAATGAAAGTGAAAGAAAAATTAAAAATCCAGAAAAATATTTACTAGAAATGAAATCGAAAAATTAAAATCAATAACGAAACAATTGAATTTGAATGAAAGTGAAAGAAAAATAACAAACCCAGAAAATTATTTACTAGAAATTAAATCGAAAAGTTAGAATCAATAATAAAACAATTGAAGTTGAATGAAAGCAAAATTGCAAATCCTATTATTTACTAGAAATTAAATCTAAAGATTAAAATCACTGTTCAATGCCAGGAAACGATCTCGACTCAGTCGAAAAACTTTTAAAAAATATGTCACTTAATTCAAATGAAGCAACCGTAAATACCAGATCCCAAGCATCCACCTCCAATCCCCAAAACCAACTTTCCCCAAACCAACTTTCCCCTGACTTGATTAGGCAAATTAGCGAATTAGTTGTCAATACTGTAAAAAAATTAAACAACCCTTTTGTAGATACAGATGACGTAGAACAACATATTGACTTTACGACAAACACGAACGATTTAGACAAGGTACCAGATATAGTAAAATGTTTAAGGGAATTTTCAGGAAGACCAGGCGAATTCAACTCCTGGAGAAAAACAGTCGACCGCATCTTCACGATGTACGACTGTCTAAGGGGAACATCCAAATACTATGCGATACTCCATATGGTTCGCCACAAAATAGTGGGAGAAGCAGATACTGCTTTAGAGTCCTACAGGACACCACTAGATTGGGGAAAGATCAAACAGTGCTTAATGATGCACTATTCGGACAAACGTGACATTGGTACACTCGAGTACCAATTAACAAGTCTTGCTCAACGCAACCTGTCCATTACGGACTTCTACCAACAAGTTTATCAACATCTTTCGTTGATTTTAGATAAAATCGCTTGTTTGGATCTAACGGACGACTCTTTAGGGGCAATGACGAACGCATATCGTGACAAGGCCCTCGATACGTTTATCAGAGGGTTAAACGGGGATCTACCCCGACTATTAAGCATAAGGGAACCAACTTCCCTGCCGCAAGCTCTGCATATGTGCCTTAAACTCGATAACATGACTTATCGAATGCACTATGCCCAGTCAGGTAAATTTTAAACGCTTAACTAACACACCAACACCCCAACTGCCTCCACGGCAAAACCAAACAAAATTTTATCCCGAACTAGCGCACATACCTCGTCCTCAACGACAATATTTCCAACAAAATAATTACCAAAACAGGCAATTTCAACAGCCTCATCAATATCAAACACCCCACTTCAACCGTATTCCGCTTCCTCCCAAGCCACAACCACAGCCAAAGGTAACACCAATGGAACTAGGATCTTCTACGCAGTCACGTAACATCAATTACCAAAATAGACCAATGTTCCAACCCAACTATCAACAAAACTACCAAAAAAACTATCAACAAAATAACCAACAAGCACCTTACGCACAAAAACGATGGGCACCTCAACAATCGGACGCGCCAAACAAAATCCAACGAACCTTTTTCACAGAAACAAATCCTATTCCAACGGATGATGCTGGCCCTTCTACTGAAAGCTATGAACCCGATCAACATGACGATGTTAACGAAGTCGAACAAACCCTTATGGAATATATTGCACCAGCAGAGGGAGAAGAAATAGAGTATGGAGACAATTTGGATAATATAAATTTTTTAGATTAAACTGCTCTTCTATCCCATATTTCCAATATAGGATGAAGAGCGGAAAAATACTTAAATTTCTCCTCGATACAGGTTCAAACAAAAATTATGTGAAATCTTGTTATATTCGCAATCCCATTAAAAACACTAAAGAATTTTTTGCCCACTCAGTAGGTGGGAAAGTTAAGATAACGCATCACGCAAGAATTGATATTTTTGGCTCACAAATAGGAAAACTACAGTTTTTCATTCTCCCCGGTCTAGAGACCTTTGATGGCATTGTCGGAAACGACAGTCTCAAAGAACTCAGTGCAGTAATTTATACCGAAAAGAATTATTTCACTTTAAAAGATAAATACAGTTTTCCACTGCAACAATTAGAAATAGAATCAGTACACAATCTTAATATCAGATGCTCTCACTTATCTCAAACTCAAAACTCTCAATTAAGACAAATGTTAAGATCATATCCAAATCTATTTGCTGACCCTGATAAAAAACTCACCTTTACTACAAACGTCAAAGGAGAGATACGAACATCTACGGACAACCCAATTTATACAAAATCGTATCCATATCCCATGGCTTTGAAAGCCGAAATTGACAAACAAGTCAACGAACTCTCACGTGACGGGATTATACGTCCATCGAGATCACCATACAACTCCCCAGTATGGATAGTCAGTAAGAAAGAAGACGCCTCAGGTATAAAAAAATACCGAATGGTAATAGATTACCGAAAGTTGAATACGGTAACAATTGCCGATCGCTACCCGATCCCTGAGATCAACGAAGTTCTTTATAACTTAGGGAAAAATAAATATTTTACCACTTTGGATCTAAAAAGTGGATTCCACCAGATTCTATTAAAAGAATCGGATAGAGAAAAAACCGCCTTCTCGATTAATAATGGAAAATACGAGTTTACTCGTCTTCCTTTTGGGCTGAAAAATGCCCCTTCAATCTTCCAGCGTGCACTAGATGACGTACTGCGTCAACATATTGGTCATCGTTGTTATGTTTACATCGATGATATCATCATTTTCGGAAAAAATGAAGAAGAGCATTTCCAAAACCTTGAAATCATTTTTAGAACACTCGAAAGAGCAAACCTTAAAGTCCAAGTGGACAAGTGCGAATTCTTGCGAACAGAGGTCGAGTTCTTAGGCTTTATCGTTTCCCAAGAAGGTTTAAAGACCAATCCGAAAAAGGTTGAGGCGATTCTCGATCTCCCACCACCAAAAACTTTAAAAGACTTGAGGTCCTTCCTTGGTATGTCTGGCTACTACCGAAGGTTCATACGGGACTATGCAAAAATCGCAAAGCCCCTAACATCTCTTCTTAGAGGGGAAAATGGACGCTTGTCAAAGCAAATATCTAAAAACAAATTGATCGACTTCAATGACGAAGCAAAAGACGCGTGGAGCGAAATTAAAAATGCTCTTGTGTCAGAGGAAGTATTACTTTCTTACCCAGATTTCACTAAAAGCTTTGAACTTGCTACAGACGCCTCCAATTCCGCCTTGGGAGCAGTCCTATCCCAGGACAAGAAACCCATCGCATTTTTATCAAGATGTCTCAATAAAACCAAAGAAACATATGCGACCAACGAAAAGGAGATGCTCGCAATCATTTGGGCACTCACTTCCCTCAGAATGTTCCTTTACGGATCAAAGAAAGTCAAAATTACTACAGACCATCAACCACTCACGCACGCACTAAGTAACAAGAATTCAAACACCAAAATGAAACGCTGGAAAGCGATTCTGGAGGAATATAATTATGAACTTCATTACAAACCAGGCACTTCTAACGTAGTTGCTGACTCATTATCGCGCCCACCGAACACTCACATTTTCTCATTAACTCCTACTGAACATAGTGACGAAAGCTCATCGCAAAATTTAATACCAATAGTCGAAGCACCCATTAATGTTTTCAAGAATCAAATATTTCTTAACTTATCCGAATCATCTAGCTATCAATTTAAAATAATTTTCCCAGGGTACCACCAGCACATTATTAACGAGCCCGAGTTCAATAAAGAAATTCTTACAGCTATTCTAAAAAGATATCTTAATCCTTCGGTAATTAACGGCATAAAAACAGGAGAAAGGATAATGGGACTTATTCAAGAAGTTTTCCCTTTACATTTTAATAACTATAAAATAAGATTTACTCAAAAAGAGGTCAAAAATATAGACAATGAACAGGATCAAGAGAACCTGATAATTGAGACACACAATAGAGCTCACAGAAATCCCCAAGAAAACCGATTACAAATCTTACAAAAATATTATTTCCCCGGTATGGCAGGTAAAATTAAAAGAATCGTAGAAATCTGTGCAGTATGTAAACAAAATAAATATGAAAGGCACCCAAATGATCCAGAATTAAATAAAACGCCTTTGCCAAATTTTCCTGGACATACTGTCCACATCGATATTTTCTCTACGGAGAAAAAACTAGTTCTGACCGCGTTAGACAAGTTTACAAAATACGCACAGACAAAAATAATCAAAAGTAAGTCTACAGAAGACGTCAGACGACCACTTAGAGACATAATATTTTTCTTCGGCGTACCAAAATCCATAGTTATTGACAATGAACGATCACTAAACTCTGCATCAATATTATTTATGTTGAAAGACGAACTAGGCATAAATGTTTACACAACACCCCCATACAGAAGTGAAGCTAATGGACAAATCGAAAGGTTCCATTCGACGCTTTCCGAGATAATGAGATGCATCAAAGATAATGGAACACATAGAGACTTTGAAGAACTTCTGGAAAGATCTGTGAATGAGTACAATCACAGTATCCATTCTACAACAGGGAAAAAACCTGTTGATTTATTCTTTGGCCGAAATGTAGATTTTGGACCTGACGATTACGAGAAGACTCGACAGAACAACTTACAGAAACTCTTACACAAACAACAAGTTGACCTTACACAACAAAACAAGACAAGACATAAAATTAAACAGTATCTGCCTGGACAAGTTGTTTACGTAAGACAAAATAAACGATTAGGGACTAAACTTTCTAAAAGATTTAAGGAAGAAATTGTGAAAGAAAACAGAAACACAACAATACTTACAGAATCCGGGAAAATTGTTTACAAGGGCCATATTCGCAACTAATAATCCATCTTTTAATTTCAGAGCTTTACTCACTCTCACTCCGTGCAATGGAGAAATTCAAATACTGGACTATACTAACTCACAAATGATAACACTAGGAACGGGGACTGCAAAATTACAAACGGGTACTTTTAAAATCATTCATACTATAGACCTTAACCTATACCAAAAACTTATCGATGACATACGACTAATAATTTATCAGAACATTAGCACTAGCGAAACAATTTATCCTTACCTTTCCCATGAAATTTCAATAATCCAAAACCACTTAACTCGATTAAAACCAAAAATGAAAACCAAACGTTCAATTGATTTTATAGGAAGCGCATGGAAATGGATTGCTGGTAATCCAGACCATGACGACTTCCAAATAATTAGTAATAAAATAAATAATGTTCTAGAAAACAACAATAAACAAGTTATAATAAATAGATTGTCGTTCGAAAAAATCAATCAAATTACCAATGTTACGAACAAAATTCTAAACAAATTAAGAACAAGCGAAATTGTCAAAAATGAATTAGTAACTAATATAAAATATAAAATTGAAATCATAAAAGAAGAAATTATTAACATTGACTATGCTATCCACTGGGCTAAAGCCGGTGTAGTAAATTCCTACATTTTAACAAATACAGAAATTAATATAACAAAAGAAATTTTGGAAAAAGAAAATTTGCCTTTTATCAATTTAGAAGAAGCATTAGAATTTAGTGATGTTAAGATCGCATCCAATCTCTCTACAATTATTTATATTTTAACTTTACCAACAACAGAAATTGAAACATGTGAAACAATTTTACTAAAACCTATAAAGAAAGATAATTTTATAAACAAGATTCCATATGAACATGTATTGAAATGTAAGCAAAAACTTTTTGGCATAAAATCAAATTGTAAAAAATTTTATAATCTCTCAATTTGTAGTCGTAAGAACCTTATAGACATAAGTAATTCTACTTGCATAATGAAACTATTAAGAAGTCAGACACCCAGTTGTACCAGAATCAACAACCACCACATACCCACAATTGAAGAAATTTCTCCTGGACTACTACTCCTAAACCAATATAACGGCACCATTCTGATCGACAGCGAAGAAATAAAACTCACCGGCACATTTATTATCCAATACCGCAATAAAACCATTACAGTAAACAACCAAACCTTTCAAGTGAAACTTCAACCACGAAGCCCTTACCCGCAATAATGCAACCGTTTTCAAAGAATGGAACATTTGAAGAATTGTTATCCCTAGAGATGATAAAAGAGCTGCATACAAACAACATTAACGACATAAAACTACTAGAGCACAAAAACATAATAAGCCTATCAACCAATATTGGCCTATCAACGTTAGTAGTCGTACTTATCCTGTTCTTCTTCCTGAGATCATGCCCCCGAAATAAACAACCCATCAAAATTAACACAGTAGTCGAAACAAAGCCAGTAATTTTGGAATCCACACCAGAAACGCACCTAAATAAAACAATAGAAACATCTTTACCAAAGGCTTCAAGCATTAACCAAATTCCGTTATTTTGAAAGGATAATCGAACGAGGACGTTCGACTTTTTAACGGTGGAGGAGTTAACGACAATTATGCTGAATACGAATATGACGAAAACTAACACCTCACAACAGTCAACAACAAGTCTGGAATACAACACCTTCCATGAGAACAACATAAAGCCGACATCGCAAATTCCATCACGTACGCGATGCGATGCAACCTGTGGGAACTGGGATGTGTCAGCATAAAAATAGTATTTAAACTCTAGAAAATAAGTTCACTTTGTCAATTGTATCATAGCAGGCGGAAACGCTGCCCGTTTAAGAAATAAAGTTTTTTTTTAATAAAATTAAATAAATAAAATATTTACTGATACGTGGGAAGACTGACTTCGCCCTCGTATCTTATAACGTATTCGATAATAATTGGGCGGAAATGAAAAAAGTACTGTCCCTCCACTACGCGGATAAGAGGGACATACGAACGCTAGAGCATCAACTTAACCAGTTGAAGCAGGGTAGTTTGAGAGTTGATGATTTTAACGCCAACGTTAATCATCAATTCTCTTTGATAATTAACAAAATCCGAACGGAAACCTACTCTTCAGAGACTGCTGATGCTCTCGTGGGAACATACCGGGACAGGGCCTTGTACGTATTCGTCAGGGGTCTGAGCGGTGACCTATCGCGGCTTCTAATGGTTCAGAAACCGAAATCTCTCCCTGAAGAATATACTGCTTGCCTAGATATGCAAAATATAAATTTGCGAAACAGTTCGGTGCATGTACAAGCACCAAATATAATTTCTGCGCCTGTTTCCTATGACTTTGGAGCAGGTAGCAAACCTCCCCTACCAGCTAGAAATCCGAATAGATATACAAATAAATTTTCTGGTGGTAGGGGTGGATCCATGCAATCTAGGCATTGGCAAAATAGCCGGGGTCCTGGCTATAACAATACATGGGGTCCTAGCTATAATTCTAAGCAGTATCAACACCCAACAGGACCGAAACCCCCAATAAAAATGGAGTTGGGGTCTGAGCAGACTAAAAATGTCAATTATATGAACAGACCCAACAACCCATTTAAACGGGAAGCGGGTTCCGATAACTACTACGGGAAGCAACAACGTCTTAACCATATGGTTGCGGTCGCACCTGAAATTGGGGAGGAACCAAACCATACCAATAATTGAACAACCCCCGCCGAAGAAAATTTTATGACAGATGCCTCGTTTCCAGCGTACCATATATAGAGTATGGTACGCGGGACGGTAAAATTCTTCATTTCCTTGTGAATACGGGTGCGAACAAAAATTTTATTAGGCCAAACTTGGTACCCGTACCACATCCTGTCGAAAAACGCTTTCATATTAGTAGTCCAGCGGGAAGGGTCTTGATAAAGAGCAAGATCTCCGGTAAATTCTTTGCATTCGTAGGCTGTGATTTGGAAATAACCTTCTTTATCCTTCCAAGTCTACAGTCCTTCGACGGAATAATCGGTGATGACACTCTTAAAGACCTCCGCGCAATTATAGATAGGGATAAAAATGAATTGATTATCAATTCAAAAGTAAAAATCAATTTAAAAAACAAATCTTCAGAAGTGGTCAATAATAACTTGACCATACTTAACAAAAATATACCCGAATCATCTAAACTAAGACTTGAATCCATATGTACAAGGTTTGAAGGACTTTTCGGCCCAGTTAATAACGAAAAGATAAAAACAAGCGTACCAGCGTGGACGAACCAATCTACACTAAAAGCTATCCATATCCTGTCGGTATGAGAGAAGAGGTGGAGAAGCAGGTGAACGAATTGTTAGAAGAAGGAATTATTAGACCCTCAAAGAGTCCCTATAATTCCCCCATTTGGGTTGTGCCGAAGAAGGACAAACCAAATGGGGAAAAACAATACAGAATGGTGATAGATTTCAAACGTCTTAACGCCGTTACCATTTCGGACACCTATCCCATTCCCGAAATAAACAATACAATTGCCAGCCTTGGCGATGCTAAGTACTTCACCGCCCTAGAACTCACCTCAGGATTCCACCAGATCGCCATGCTCGAAAGAGACATCCCCAAAACGGCATTCTCTACGATGAATGGCAAGTTTGAGTTTCTAAGGCTACCCTTCGGGCTGAAAATGCCCCAACCATATTCCAACAGATGATAGACGACGTGCTCAAAGAACTGATTGGGAAGATCTGCTACGTCTACATCGACGATATCATAATCTACAGCAAGACAGTAGAAGACCATCTAAAAGATATCGAGACGATTTTCTTAAAACTCCACGAAGCAGGTCTTAAGGTAAACCTCGAAAAAACCCACTTTTTAGACACTAGCATTGAGTTCCTGTGATTTTTGGTAACCTCAGACGGCATCCTCCCTAGCCCAGGTAAGGTAAGGGCTATCGAATTCCATTATTCCACCGAATACGTTGAAAGAACTGAAGAGTTTTCTCGGTCTTACGTCTTACTACAGACGGTTTATTCAGGACTACGCCAAAATTGCGAAACCATTAACGAATATGACTCGTGGTGAGTTTTCGCAAGTGAGAGCTAACCAATCCAAGAAAGTTGCCATTAAACTTAGTGATGAATGACTAAGAGCCTTCTAAATTTTAAAAGAACTTCTCACATCAGCAGAAGTGTTAGCCTTTCCTGATTTTGATAAACCTTTTAAGTTGACAACAGACGCTTCCGACTATGCTATTGGTGCCGTACTATCCCAGGGTGAACCTGGTAAGGATAGACCAAAGTCATTCATCTCTCGTTCACTAAATAAAACTGAAGAGGGCTATGCAACTAATGAGAAGGAACTACGTGCCATAGTTTGGGCACTTGACAATTTGAGAAATTTCCTATACGGAGCTAAGAAAATCAGGATATACACTGATCATCAACCCTTGACTTACACCCTTAGCAACAGAAACTACAACGCAAAGCTAAAACGTTGGAAGGCTAGGATGGAGGAGTACAACTACGAGTTGATTTACACACCTGGTAAATCAAACTTTGTGGCTGATGCTCTCTCGAGGCTTCCAACGCAAGTCAACAACCTTTCAAGTTCAAGCTCCTCTTCATCTCGAACAGATACAGCTAACACACAGACAAATACGGAAACGGCATACGAGGGACAAAGTGACATAACAGACAATATACTGACAGCAACTGCTGATGAAGGATTGCGTGAGCTATCTCTGTCTGAAACCGAGAATTCGCGTACCATGCATAGTGCTAATCAGGATAGTACAGATCTAATACCGCATGTTGAAGTTCCACTTAATGTTTTTAGTAACCAACTAGTTTTCAAAACCGCCCACTTTGACATGTCCTGCCATGAGGAACCACATCCCAGGTTCCATCGCTATTATATTTCCTCTAAGGATTTAGATCAAATAAGATTAAGGGAGGTGCTGAGAGAAAATCCTAACCCAAATGTTATTAATGGTATAAAAATTCCCGATTAATACCTCTGGATGTTACAAAACGTATATCTAGAAAATTTCGAAAAATACAAAATAAGGTTAACATAAAGATTAGTTGAGGATGTTGCCAACGAGGAACGAAAGTTTTCTATAATTGAAAACGAGCATCGAAGAGCTCACCGAGCTCCAAGAGAGAACAAGGAACAGATCCTCGAAAACTTTTATTTTCCGCAAATGATGGCGAACGTAAGGAAGTACGCTGCTTCTTGTGATGTATGCAAACGTAATAAATATGATAGACATCCTAACAACCCCGAACTGCAAGAAACACCCGTTCCAAGATATCCATGTGAGATAATTCATATGGATATAATGGAAATTCAGGACGTAAAATTTATTACGGTTGTAGACAAGTTTTCAAAATTTTCAAAATTCTTTCACCTTAAGGATAGATCTGCAATTAGAATTAGGTCAAAGATCATAAAAGTAGTACACTTCTTTACAGCTCCTCTCACTCTTGTCACTGACAATGAGAAAGGCTTCCTTAGTCCTATTGTCCTTAATTTAATAAAAAACCTCGGAATAAAATTATATCTCACTTCATCACATAGAAGCGAAGTCAACGGCCAAATAGAACGAGTACACTCCACGATTCTAGAAATATACAGATGCCTCAGAGAAGAATATAGAGATCTAAGCGTCAAAGAACTCGTGTACGTGGCTGTTGATCGATATAATAACACCATACATTCTGTGGTAAATAAGAAACCATCGGATGTATTCTTTAACAGGTCACAGAGAATTAACTATCAAAGCCTTTTAAACATACGTCAAAAGATTAATAACGACCTTAGGGGGATAATTAGGAGAAATATGGAGAATAGGAATGCTAGGAAAAATCTAAAAAGAGTGGTTCCCAGGAAATGTAAAAAGGGTGATATCGTTTATGTGGCTATCAAGGGCATTAAAAGTAAAATTAAGCCTTTATATAGGAAAGAAGTCGTAGCCAAAGATTACAGAGTCACTATTACAACATTGAGTGGCAAAAAGATCCATAAAGCCCACCTCAAAAATATCAAATAATTAAACTACATAAAAATATTTTCCCTAGCCCTCAAATAAAAAAAAAAAATAAAAAAAGGGGCAATGGGACCAAATGGGTCCGAATTTTATAAATATGTATAAAGAAATGTTTTGGGTTGATCTCTCAAGAAACAAGGGGCCGGCTCACTTAAAAAACTACTTAATCGTAGTTGCGGTGGTGTTGGACCTCGTACCCTAGTAGGTTCCTTGTACTATAAACCTTGTGCCCAAAACGGACTAATACGAACCTTCCGATCCGCAGTGACTACCCCGAAAATTTAATGGAGGGTTAGCCCATAAAGCATATTAATAAACAAATGTGTAAAAAGAATGAGTTGAATACAAAAAATAAAAATTAAATGTTTCAAAAATAAAAGAAACAGAAAAATATAAGATGCCATAAGAAAAAATAAAAACTTAAAATGTTCATAAAAACTTGTTAGCCATAACTATTATTAAGGAAAATTGTAAATTTACCAAGTAATAAAATTTTGCATATATTACAGATTAATAACTTATTTCAATCCCATGCAGACCTTGCACATTTTCGCTTACAATTCACCGGTGGTTACGATAAAAGAAGGAAACGCTTGGATTACAAATGGGTACTTCAAGTTGGTACACGTAATTGACTTAGCTAAATATGACATATTACTAAGAGACTCAGAACAATTGATGGTCAGGTACATCAAAAATGTGGAAAGGAGGTCTATCATAGGCTATCATTTAGGTCAAATTAAGACTCGCCTTGCAGAATTAAAGGATACAAAGACAAGGAAGACTAGGTCAATAAATTGGATAGGCACCGCCTGGAAGTGGATAGGCGGTTCTCCTGACGCAACGGACTGGGACAATCTTTTAGGAAGACAGACTGACATTGAAGAAAACAACAATCGACAATACTTAATTAACAAAAAACTTTTCGATGCGACTCAAGAGGTTGCTGACAAACTAAATAAAGCAATAGAAGGTTATAACAATTTCATACAGAAAGGGGAGACAGACAAGATTAGTCAGGACTTACTCAACAAGGTATTTATTCTAAAAGAGGAAATAAGCGAACCAATAAGAGCTTGCCAAATGGCCAAAATCGGTATCGTGAATAGTAATCTATTGGATTCAGAGGAAATTAATACTATCATCAACGAACTCGAGACGTTGCCTTACCAGAATGTAATAGAAGCAGTAGAATACGGACAACCCTCGATTTATTGCAACGGGACATTGATGCTATATATATTGTCCTTACCTAAAATTGACCCAAAACCCTTTCACTTGGTGACCGCTCGAGCGGCTATTAAGGAATCACGACAAATTAACTTAGAATTCTCAAAACTCCTCAGAACTCATGACGAGACATACGGACTGAACGGACATTGTTTAAACATTGGAAACAGCTCTGTGTGTCGAGATAGTAACTTGAAGAAGATAAAGAAGACTCTTGCATACCTAGGGTACTTAAGGGAGGTGATGCTCTCTGTGGCTATAAGACCAACACTGACGACATAATTGAAATGATCAGCGAGAACACGATATTTTTATCGAACTTTAATGGAACCATATTAAATAAAAATTTATCTATTCCCTTAGAAGGTACCTACCTTATACAAATGGCCAATGAAACTGTTCAAATCAAGGACAAAACGTATCGCAGCAAGGCAGCTACGATCCCGCAAGCACTACCATCCGCGCTGACCAACGTTACCAGCAAAAGGACGATTCCCAATTTGGAACTTGTGCATCGCCTCAGTGCCGAGAATATTGAGCTAACCAATACTTTACATAAAAACCTTAATTCTTCTATATTCACAGAAATTCTAATAATTATAGTGATTGTGGGTGTCATTTGCCTATTCTGGAGAAAGATTTACGGGAGAGTCAACATGCCAGAACTTCGCCTATCCTTTCGTCGAAAACCAGTTCCAGCACCAAGACCAACTTCAAAAGCCAGTGACACCAGCGGAAGCGCAGGTCATTGCCCGTATTCAACAAGTGATCTGCGGGACGCAGATATTTAAGAGGGCAGCAGTTATCACGGTCAGGCATTGACCCAACCACAAAAAGTGCATACGTTGCACACGCGCCGAAATCATCGGCAATCGTTCCCACCGGGAAATTGGAGGCGAGCTATGGGAACTGCATTTAGCTTACTTAACATTATTGTATGGATATCATGATAGGTTTCTTGAAAGCAAAGTGCAACTAACTAGGGCACTTCTGATTGTACCGTCAACGAACAATAAACTTGTTTAACCCAATTTGAATTTCTCGTTTTTCATTTAAAACCGGACCTGTGGTTGGTCCGTAGTAATTTTTTTATCTCACAAGGATCGGAGATCGTTTTCTGCGATTGCGAAATTTTCGTTTTCTTTTTTCATGTTCCAAAATTCAAAACTATCTTTGAGTATAATATATTTATAATTTTGAGCAACTTTTACGCGTATAAAAATGTATGTAATCAATATCGGTTTAAATTTTCTTGTTCTTTATGTTACGTTTATGTGAAGAATCATCCGGAATGTTGTGCACATCATCCAAGGTATCTAGTTGACAAATATGTTTATCGACGTAATGTACTTTTGTACCTAAATGTTGTGATTAAAGAAAAAGAAGCAATTTGAACGAGTGAACAATCTCTTGCTAATATTTCTAATTTGCGAGCATTAAACTCAAAAAAAAATTACTTAACTTTCTTTAATACGATCTGGTGGTCGAACGGAATGGAAATGAAATCTATGTCTACGTTACTTCTACTTGAATTAGGGTTTGGTTTGCTTGAGTGAGAGGATCTTAATTGTGTGACTGCATCTGGTTGAACATTTTCCACAGGTGCTGCGGCGAATTCGGGATGATTGTGTGGGCTTGACTGAATGGGTTGCTGCTGCCGTAAAATGTCAATGCTGGTGTTTGTGACTATTGAATATTGATGGCTGCGTGTGTAAAAGTGTATATGTGTGATTAATTGGTGCTCTGACTATCCTGAGATGTGTATTCGGATGGATGTTGCAGATGGTACTTTTACTTTGACTAATGTGAAGTATGTATGTGCTGTATGCTCTCGGGTTGTTGTGAGATGCGTATGTACTATTGTGGATTTTGGTGATCGGATGGATGTTGAGCTGATACTTTTACTTAATTCTTTTTTCTCTGTGTGCTTGAGGTTATGGATGCTTTCTCCGTTTCGTGGAAGTACCCTAGGTGTAAATCATAGGGTTCCGTCATAAGAACGTAAGTTTTGAACCACTTTTAATTCATACGGTTCCTTGATTGAGCCTATTGATTAAAACTTGCGTAAGCTTTTTAGCACAAGCTATCCACGATATCCTTACTTACCCCTTGAATATCCTTTTGGCTTTAAGGAAGCACTTTCAGTTTATTTTCTTTTTCTTTGAGTCACTTAAATTTTTTTTTTCACTTGCTGACGACTTTTTATTTAAAAAAAAATTCCAATTAAAACCTCGTAGGAGTTTTTGCCCAGTTTCACCTTTTCAAGGGGCTCGGAACCCATACGCCGAAACTAGTACTTTGCGTACCCACGATCAAACCAAAAAGAACGATTTTCCGTCGTTCAGTTCTATAAATACGTTCTGGGAGCTATCGAAAGCTCTAATCCATACTATTGCAAAAGTCATTATGGCGGACAATTTGCCTTCCGCTTTATCCATTAGTTTTGTTAATTTTAGTCAAAAAAATCATCAAAGCATCTTAAATTTATTTCTGGATTTTTTGGAAAATAGGTGTGTTGAAAACTCGGATTTTAAAATAAAACATTCGTGGATTTCTCTTGTCGGAAGTCAGTCATGATCGTACATGAGCTTGTGTTAGTAAGCGAGCTTTCACCAAACACATGATCGATTCTCGACTCTCGAAAGCAATCGATCTTCTTTTCAGATAGTGTAATACATTTTGATTTACACGTTTGTTTTGATCACCGATCTTTATTAACCATCATGTTAGCCAAGTGGATACCACCTTGCCCAAAGATCGAGGTCATCAGAATACTCTAACAGCGTGACTTCGATAAGATTCAGCAATATTGCGATGACTGGAAGTTGAAAATCAACGTCCAGAAATCGGAAACAATTGTGTTTAGAACCTCGTTGGCTCGGGCCTCAAGGGATACGGGAAAGAACTGGCGAAAGCTGGTGATCGTTGATCTACATGGCCACCCACTGCCAAGCAAAGTAGTAGTCAAGTACCTGGGCATCTGGCTAGATCAGTATCTATATTTTAACAAGCATATGGATGCGGCTCTGGCCAGGGCTAGAGGAGCTTTTGCTCTGAGAAGGCGACTGTTTCACAGCAGTCAACTTGATAGCAGAGTGAAGGTGATTTGCTACATGGCCCTCATAAGGCCAATGATTGTCTATGGGTGCCCTGTGTGGTTCAGTGTTACAGCGTCTCAGATGGAAAAGATTCGGGTGTTTGAGAGACAGTGTCTGCGTACCTGTCTTGGATTGCACAGAACACCAGAGTTGGAGTACAGAAAATATTATCCTAATGAGGTCCTTTAAAACGGGGCTCATGTAAACAGAATCGACAACTTCATGATAAAACTGACTCGGGGTCACATTGCAAGGGCGATGTCTTCGAACAATGGCCTGATATTTGGGGCTTACTACCCCAACATAGAATACATGGAGAGAACACGTTTCAGTGGCTTTGTCAAACCGGAGGCTTTCCTCTATTTTGACATGATAGGTTGATACAGGACAGATTGGCGGTTCCGTTAATCTACCGAAGTTGAAGAGCTCCTCCGGTACAGTAGGGCGGTTTCAGATCGCGATCGACGGGACGTTATTAAAACGTCGAAAATGTTCTGGTGGTTGTGTGAGCAACAAAATGTAAATGTTACTTATAGCGAGTCGCCTATGGCTGGCTAACAAAGGTTTAGTGTGTAAAGGCCCCGGCCCATAGAACGCGGTGCGCGCGTGCGGCACCGCTTCCAACTGACAGCCCGATTAAATACACACGTTCTTATGAGAGGTGACCCATAAGCACCGCGAGCAACGCCCCGAACGCGCCGAGTAGCCCAACTTTCTACTTTGCCGCGGCTCTCACGCGGTGACAGAAGAGAGACATGCGCAGTCACAACCAATTTGAAGTTTTCTCTTATAGGGAAAAAGTGACAATGGGCGCGTTCAAGAACCTATCGGATAGCCTATCTCGGATAGCCGTGTCTAGATACCTTTTTGAACGATCGACAACAGACAAAAGCTGTGAAATATTAAAATTCGACTTTTGAAAACAGAAAAACATTCAAAATATCATTGCTAGACGATTATAACTTATTTTTTTCGATTTCCCACACGTAAACAACAACAACAAGCTATCCGGATGCGATTCTTGAACGCTCCCATTTTGACTAAATTTATCTGTCAAAACACCGCAACGGATTCTATGGGTCACCCCTATCAGTTGCGCGCGGCAAAACCCACCGCATCAGTTGCCGCGCCGCTTCTACCGCACGCAACGCGTTCTATGGGTCGGGCTCTTAAGACTTAGGGTATAGGGGGTAGGCATAGTGGCAACCAAAAAAATTATAAAAACCAAAAAAAAAAAAAAAATTATAAAAATTATTGCGGCGTTGAAAATCAAAAAAAATTGTAAAAAATCGAAATCAAAAAAAAAAATTTTAAAATTACTGTGCGTCCCCAAAATTCAAAAAAAAAAAAATTGGAAAAATACAAAATCTCAAAGAAAATTATAAAACACAAAAAAAAAAAAAAATATATATATATATAAAGCTACTATGGCTGCTCTAGTTTTAAGTAGTTTTAATTAGTTTTAAGTAGTTTTAATTTGTTGTAAGTAATTTTAAGAAAAAGAGAAAAAATTGATCAATTAAACTAAGTTCTTTAAACTTTCTTAGTTAGTTATTTATTAGTTCTAGGTTGAAATAGATATATTGTATCTTTAGGCCGAAAGGCAATAGAAATAAGTTATTGTGTAATTTAGAGTACCCGCCTAGGGTCAGTAAGTTAATTAAGTTATTATGTAAGCTAGTTTAAACATTTTTGTTAGCATGTAAGTAGTTATAAGTGATATACAATAAAAATGAATTTAAACTGAAACTGATACCACCTTGTCCTGTGATGACTATCTGGTGGGTTCAACTCCCACCGATTCCCGTATTTTTTTTTTCTTTTTTTGTTTATTTTTTTCATACTCTGCCGTACTTTATGACGCTACATTTTACATCCTTCCGCTTGCCAAAATACGATCCACACACTGTGGTTCAACACCGTGCTATAGCAAGTACATATATTTCTGAGACCGATCATTTGCCGGAAATTATTTGTGGTTCTCCTACTCAAAAACACGATGAATTTGAATTTTAAATAAAGGATCCCCACAGGATTATGTGGCATCTTAATGCTGAAAGAATTTTTGGAATCTGTTTAGTAATTTCTAGGTTTCCATTTCCAAGCCCGTTCCTGTGGAGATCTCCCGTTTCCGTGGAAATATGTGAGTGAAATATAGAGGGATAATGTTACATCCCACTCCACTCACTCCATGATTGTAGAAAAAAAAAGTTCCTTATAGTAACGCGGAGTGGTTTAATTCTGAACTAGAAGTGGAAAAAATGCGAAAAGTCAATCTTTTTAGAAGGGCTGTTCTTACAAATGATGAAAATATTTGGCACGCGTATCAACAATGTAGAAACCAATTCAAAAGGAAAATTCGGCTAGCTAAATCTTTGTTTATAAAAAACCAAATTGAAAATGCAAATAATCAAAAGGACATGTGGAAAAAGTTAAAGAAATACGTTCTTAAGAAAAGTGACGAAACTATATTGGAAATAGAAATAGAAGATGGTTCTGTGATAAATAATAGTGCAATAATGTTTGACAAATTCAACAACTTTTTCGTTCAGTCTATACATGAAATAACCCGATCTGTGATATTTTTTGATTATTCAAATTTACTTGAGCAGTGCAATTTAGACTTTAAGTTCAGTCTAGTCAACATAATTAGTACCTATACGAAGTGCAATAGATCTGCTTAGCAAGAAAAGATACTTTAATTATATGAATGTTAAAATGTTAAAAGACTCCCTATGTGTTGTTGGCCCAATAATTGAAAAAATAATTAATATGTCCCTTAGTGCCGGTGTTTTTCCACAATCTTGGAAAGAATCGTTGATAGTACCCATAAAAAAGATTCCCAATGCAAAAACTATGTGTGATTTTAGGCCAATAAACATGATGCCCCTTTATGAAAAAGTAATAGAAAAATGTGTAGTAATACAACTCCAAAATCACTTAGAAAGTCAAGAGCTTATAGGCACTTATCAATCGGGATTCCGTGCAAATCACTCATGTGAAACGACTTTGAACTTTTTCATTAATGATTGGAGGAGGGAAATAGATGATAAAAATGTGGTAGTTGCTGTATTTCTGGACTTAAAACGAGCTTTCGAAACAGTAAACCACGAAATAATGCTTAAAAAGTTGAAGTATTACGGTATAAAGGGAGTGGAGTTTTAGTGGTTTAAATAATTCATAACAGGTAGGACACAACGCACTACCGTAAATGGCAAAATATCGTCACCAATTAGTGTCAATGTAGGAATACCACAAGGCACAATACTGGGAGTGTGGTTGTTCCTATTGTTCATAAATGACATGAGTAAAGTAATTAGGTCTTCGAAACTAATTTTGTTTGCTGATGATGCGCTTCTGGTAAAAATGTCGCAGGCATAGAAGAAATCAACCAAGACTTGGAGAGAATAAGCACATGGCTAAAAATGAATAGACTGATATTAAATGTTACAAAAACTAAATGTATGATTTTCAAATGTTGTCCTGTAAGTTCGTCTGAAAATGTAAATATGTATATAAATAATGAACAAATTGAGCAAGTCAAACAATTAAAATATCTTGGAATTTTATTAGACGAAAAACTAAACTTTAACGAACACATAAATTACCTTTGTAAAAAAATATCAAAAAAAGTTGGAGTTCTAAGAAAAATAAGGAAAAATATATCCAAGACAACTGCTGTGAATTTATGTTATGTGTTAATTAAACCCCATTTTGATTTTTGTGCTAGTTTATTGTTTATGTGTCCACAGAGTCACAAAGATAGACTTCAATTACAACAAAACAAAATTATGCGTTGTATTTTAAAATGTAGTCGATACACTTCAATAAGAACCATGTTAAATTCGATTAAATGGCAAAATATTAACCAAAGACTGTTTATGTTGTGTATGATATTTGTGTATAAAACTTAAAATAATATGTATCCTGACTATCTATGTGAAAACGTACGAACAAATGCAGACCGTGAATACAACCTTAGAAACAACAATGACCTAAGAATAGAAAGGTCAAGGACAGTGAGAGGTCAAAGAACTATATTTTACATGGGCTTCCATGGTTTCAATAATCTACCAAGTGAAATCAAAAATGTAAATAATTTTTTAGAATTTAAAAGAAGAATTATAAACTATGTAAAAGAGAATGTTATTTCATTAATCCAAAAATGTTCAAACAATTAACTGTGATCGAGATATGAGGCTTATTATTTAAAATTGTAAAAACTGTATACTAAATGGCTTATCATGAAGCTAAATAAAGATCATTCATTCATTCATTCAATCCCGGAGTCGAAAGAATTATTGAAATCGGATAAGTATCTTTCATGTTCTCGTTCCCGTTTCTGTTCCCGTGGGATTGTAGGGATGAAATAAAGTCTAAGTTACTGAGGCATTCCAGAGCTTCACTTTTAAGATTAATGCAGTTGAACTGTTTTAACCACTTACTCATTTTCACTATATACATACTTCTTTTTTCTTCGCACAATAGGTATTATCTACTTTCCTCTTTATCTTTTATCTGTTCACAATACTCTAGTGGTTTTTTATTTGTTAAAAAGTCTCCGGTCCAACCTAGCAGTCTCCGTTCCAAGCTTTTGGTATAAATAATAGCGATTCCTTCACCACCACCGGTGTCCTCCGGTCTATGAGATTGTTAAATCTCCTTTTCGACTTTCTAAAGTAGATATGTATATACAGTGATAAAACTTTTCTTTTAGCCTGGTATTTGCACTTTAATAACCCCACTTTTCTAATCGTTATACATACAAATTCAATTTATAATCACACAGCAATCCAGTCTTGGCTTCACAATTTCACACAATAAAAATTTAATAACTGCCTGCACCAGTATTTAGAAGCATACCATCATTATCGAACCCTCTAGATACTACCAGAATCACCGAGGAACTCTGAATAATACTGGTTTCGTGTTGTATTTCTTATTCAATTATTTTGTGGGTGTACTTATATAATCAACTTTACTCACGAATCACGATCACTCGCCGGGTCGCCGGGCATTACCCTGACTCTTTATTGTTACTTCTCAGTTATATTTCTGTGGGCGCCTACTCTACTGGTTCGCAAACCACCCTCGTTGCCTGAACGTTACATTGCGCACACATGATAGTTTGATAATGAATATCGCGAAACGTTTTTATAACGCGGTTGATTTCACTCAAAAACATGTATTGCGGACTTCATAATAGTCATTTATTGTCGAGTTGTGAAATTTTTAAGTTTTGTCTTCCATTAAATTTCAATTCAATTTCAATATATTTAAGAAAAAGGAAGTACAGTAAGACAAATTAGTCTTTTATAGTACAAGATTATACAGCCATTTAAACAGAGGTTATGTAAAGAAAGATTAAAAGATACAAATTTAAAAGATATATAGATGACAAATAAAAAGTAAAAGATAGATACAAATTTAAAAGATGAATAAATAACAATAAAATAATGAAAACATATATTACGAATTTGTTTGAGACATTATAGATTGGTATTATTATTTTAAATTATAGTATAATAACAAAAGGTTTTTTTTTCCCCTCTCAGTGCATATTATTACCCGTAATTAGCAAAGTGATTTAAGGCTACGATTTTGAATTTTTCTGTGGAAATGATTTGTCTCATTGGAGTGGGGAGATTGTTCCAAAGCCTAGTTGCATACACAAAGAATAAGCGTGAGGAATTAAGGAATCTAGCTTGAGGTGGTACAAGGCTTGCAGTTCTGCATGATTGACCGTGGTGAATTTTTTCGTACAAGTAAGAGGGTGTTCTTGACTGAACGATTTTATGCATAAATAAACAACATTTCAATTCAAGGAAACTTTGCAGTGAACAGCCAAGTACTTCTTTATGAAGATGAGATATATGTTCGTGTCTTCTAAGGCCAAAAACATATCTAACCATATCATTGAACGTGTCTCAATGTCTTAATAAGTCTAAGCTTTGTGTTCTTGGGTGTAAAGTGCGAACAAATCCAAAGTTTACGTAAACAACTATAAATCTTCCCAGCAACGTAGTTAATGTGGTCGTTTGCTGACAAGGTACGGTTAATTTTGAACCCAAGGCTGGTTATTTTTTTCAGAAAATTGAATTTGATTTTCTCCTAAAAAGATCGCTGGAAAAACCTCCGGGTCATACACTTTTTTGGCAATGATAATGGACTTACATTTATTTGGGTTGAGAAGAAGTCCATTTTTATTAGACCAGTTCAAAATCGCTGACATGTCTTCGTTGACTCGTACTACAAGATCTTCAATGAGCCCAATAGGTCTAGATAGATAAATTTGCAAGTCATCTGCATATAAGTGTAGTTCAACATTAGTGCATACACTGACAAGATCATTAATAAAGATACAAAACAGTAACGGACCAATTATTGAGCCTTGGGGTACACCAGCTAAAATGTTTTTGTATTGAGAGCAACTTCTGCCAATGACAACTTTCTGCTTCCGATTTGTTAAATAGCTTTGTAAAAGACGTGTAGCTCTGTCACTAAATCCAAAATATGTTTTGAGCTTGAGGCACAGGATCCCATGATCAACACTATCAAACGCCTTAGAAAAATCTAAAAGACTTAGAATAGTTACAGTTTCTGCATCGAAGTCTATTCTTATGTCATCTAAAACTTTCACCATGGCAGTTTCACAACTGTGATTTGTTCTAAAACCGGATTGGTACGGCGATAAAAGACTGTGAAGATCAAGATAAGATTTAATTTGCTTGGCAAGGATTTTTTCAAAGACCTTAGAAAGGCATGGCAAAATGCTAATTGGCCTAAAGTCCGTGCAAGACTTAGGGTTTGAAATTTTGGCGACTTGTATAACCTTAGCAATTTTCCAACTATCAGGGAAACGGGACAACATGATGCAAAAATTAAACAAATGAGTCAAAGACCCCAAGATGTAGGGCAAGATCAATTTAATAAACGAGATAGGTATTCCATCCTCACCTACTGCTGCAGAACGCATACTACAAATACTATCGACAAAATCTATTTCAGATACAGTTTCGAACTCAAGTTCAGCATCGGAACGGAATCTAATTTGATTGTTAGGCTCAAAGATTGAGTCATTAGCCGGAGACAAAACGAACGCATTGTTCACCTCATTTGGATCCAGTGTGTTAAATGCATTATTTTGTTTACCTACCCCTAAAGAACGTAAATTTGACCACAGTTTTTTCAGTAAGTCTGCATTGAAATCACCTAGTAGAATAATGTGTTCATATGTCGATACGAATTCTTGAAGAGCCGAGAAGAATGGTTCAGGGGAGAAACATCTGTTTGGGTTGTATGCTTCACCAACAATACACTTCACGTTTCCGTCTGAAATTTCTATTATAACGTACTCAATTCCATTTTCTGCAGATTTCTCAATAACCTCAAAAGCAAGGGAAGCGTTGATATACAGTGCGATACCTCCTCCGATGGTGTCAGTTACTCTGTCATTACGAATTAAGTTATAGTTAGGAATGTTATAGAACGTATCAGGAATGGTTGGTTTGAACCAGGTTTCACATACAGAAATGATATCGAGCCCGGAAGTTTCAAACACATATCTCATCAAATCAATTTTTGTTAAATTAAGACTACGCGCATTAATATGGCACATTTTGAGTCCGTCACAGGCAGCAGACAAGATATTGATAACAGATCTTTCAGATAGTCCGTCCATAGCAAATTAACTCTAAAACAAGAGTCCCCAAACCAAAAAGAAAAATATTAATAACAACAACAATGATAAAAAAGAAATTACATTAAAGGTACATTCAAAGCAATAACAATATGCAGGAGAAAAAAGAAAGAAAAAGAGAGAGAGAAAAAAAAAAGTTTAATTAAACAAAGAAAAAACATATCGCAAATAAATATGTCAACAAATGAAATGTAGTATAATAAAAAAAACAAATAAAAAGAAAAGATGAAATAAAGTAATAAAAAAAAAAAAAAAAAATAAATAAATAAGCTCGTAGCTGCAAATGTTTTGCTTCAGATCATCTTAGAGTTGATTAGCCGATTCAATTCTGATCTCAGTATCATCAATCGTCTTCTTTACGAACACGAAACCATTCCTAGTGTTCACAGAATGCAGTAAACCTTCCTTCCGTAGCTTGATTGCGTTTTTCAAAATTGAACTATTCTCAGGTGTTAAGCTTTCGTTCATATACACTCGATTAGAAGAGCGGGTTGAAGATTCAATCTGGAGGTGCGAGAGAGACAGGTCTTTATTTGCACGATAAGCTGACAGTAGTGCTCTTTGTTCAGCGTGGGAGGACAGTCTTATTAACAACGGGTTGGGGTAACCAGTGTTTGATGAAGATGTTTTCGGTTTGAGGCGAAATGCGTCCAGATAGTGAGAGGTTTGGTGATTGAGTTTTGCAGCGATGTTGAGTGCAACAGCAACCGAATTTTCGTTTGGACTTTGTGGGATACCGCGAACTATAACATCACAGAGACGTTTTTGTCGCTGAGAGTCAGCTAATTGTTCTCTTATTTTTCTATTTTCGGATTTAAGTTCAGTTAATGCACTTTCACACTCCTCTTTTTTTTTTTTTTTTTTAAGAGGAGCCTTATGCTAATCTTGAGAACTCAGACCTAATATCCAGTCCATTGTACTACCAGATTAGCAGCCTTCCCTTTTTTTTTTGTGTTGCAGTAGTTGGAAATAAGTTGTTAGTCATTTCACATATATAACCTCAAGGGCGGCGTCCATATGAAACTGGGAGGCTGAAAGAAAAGTAGATGCCCAGAGCGGGATTCGAACCCACGCATCCGGCCTCTCTACCAAACACTCTACCACTACACCACGGCCGCCCATTTCACACTCCTCTACTCTTAATTCAAGAGCAGATATTGTTTTCTTAATTTTCTTGTTTATTTTTATTTCTAATTGATCAAATAATTCTCTAAGTTTTACAGTGAGATTTGTCTCAAGATCTTTTAGATTGTTGGATAGGAGTACTTTATTAGGTGATGTTTTTTTAGTTTTTAAAGAACTGGTCAATGAGGCCAGTTTGCCAGATGATGATGAATTCTTCGATGCAGGTGTAGTTTTCTCTTCACATGATGACTTAGAGCGGGTCGAAGGAGACATACCGTATGTTTATGTGTACGAAAGTGAAACAAAAGACAATCAAATTAAGTACTTATCAAATTGTAAGACTGGACGTGAAATTAAGAAATTACTGGACGTGAATAATGAAATTAATTTGTGTATTATATTAGAACTTTATTATAAGTTGATTTGGTATTGTGTGTAAGCTTTTTTTTCAATGTTATTTTATTGTCAAAAACGGAGGAAAATTAAACGAGATTCCTTTTAAATCAGATTAAGATAAAACACACACGTCAGTAGTCGGCAGAGGTTGGGCAACAACTGGCCAAATTAAAATCTTCAGTTCTAAGAAATGGTGAGGTCTACGGAAAAACGTTAAGATGCGACAAAAGCTCCGGTCGGATGGGTTTGATCAAGACAAGAAAAATCGGTATGGGAGAGGGTCTATCTCTCTCCGTTTAGGCGGGAGAGGTAACTTTACAAAACTATTTGTTTATTTTTTTTAACACATTATTAAAACTCAACAAGTCACTTATTACTACATGCTGTAGTATTTTTAATAGCTTACATTGTTTTGTTTAGCTTACATTTTATTTGAAGTCAATTAAGGGTCATTCCATCACAAACGATACTGGGGGTTAAAAAATAATATGTTCTTTTTGCATTTAATCAGATGAATTTAGAAAGAAAACATTCCAAATTCTAATATGTAACAAAAAAAAAAAATAGGAAAAAACCCGTAGTTTTTAAGTTAATTAGTCTTCAAAAGTGAATTGGGTAAATGACTATTACCTATGCCTTTGACTATTGGAAATTAAAAAAAAAAAAAGGACTGTCGATATGACAACCGTTTCGTCACGTGGTGGTTTGAGGTTATTATTCGTATTATTAGTGGAATACTTAACAGTCCCGAAAAAATTGATAATTATCAAGTAAAAGGTGTGTTTCCTTGTTGCATTGGCACTGTAACACCCGAAACGAAAAATCAGATAATTGTTTCGTTATTATAACTTATAGATTGATTAGGTTAATAATATTTAGTAAAAGTAAGATTATGATGGTAATGATTTAAAATACTAACTAGTAATTCAGAAGATACAAATTCCATAGCTTTTTTCTATGATTCAAAACTGTAACACCCAAAACGTTTCGGGTGTTATAACTATGTTTAAACGTCATATTTCCTTGTATCTTCAATGCATGGTGTGTGTGCATGAGGTGAAGGTTTTTTTTAGGAAGATCAACATAGACCAGCGAAAATGCGGGAAAGACGAAAACTAAACAATCTTTATATATAAATTAGGATGTGTGTACGTTTGTATGTATGTATGTATGTATGTCCGATATAGAACTCGTAACCACCCTACGGATTTTTATGAAATTTGAAATCAGGGTAGATAAAGTTTAGTCCAGAGATAATTTCTATCAAAGTTTGATCCCCATATTCCCACAGGAAGGGGTTAGGAACAGAAACTTAGAAACTACTGGACAGATTTCAAAAATTCTTTCAGGCGCTACGTTATCCCTCTCCATCAGTAACTTAGACTATATATTGACCGATTTCAAAAATTCTTTCAATTCTGGGATGTAACATTATCCCTCAGTGACATAGACCTATATTTCACTCGCATATTTCCACGGAAACGGGAGATCTCCACAGGAACGGGGTTGGAAATGGAAACCTAGAAACTAATAAACAGACTCCAAAAATTCTTTCAGCATTAAGATGCGACATAATCCCACAGTAAAATAGATTGTATTTCATCCCCACATTCCCATGGAAGCGGAAGAACGAGAACGGGAACCTTAAAACTACAGAATCTAGCAACGCCGGGTCTTGTGAAAAATATTCATTAAAAAAATATTTTAAACTAGCTGTGCCCGCGACTTCGCCCGCGTGGAATAGTGACTTTCAGCAGCATTTTTAATTTTTTAGGCTAC
This sequence comes from Melanostoma scalare, assembly GCA_949752695.1. Taxonomy (NCBI): domain Eukaryota; kingdom Metazoa; phylum Arthropoda; class Insecta; order Diptera; family Syrphidae; genus Melanostoma; species Melanostoma scalare. The sequence goes on from OX456986.1 coordinate 98,975,079, forward strand.
TTATTTTGCAAATAAGACACATTCATGCGTTTTAGTAAACTATTGTTATATTTTATTTGAGTACATTTTTGCACACGACGCTCTTACTTTTCCATCTTTTGTCAAATAAAAAGGTTTTGCGAGTTTGATACTCTCTTTTAAACTAAAATGTCTAATCAGTGGGAATTAAAGAAATACGGGGAATCAATAGATTTCTAATTTCGCTGTTCCAGTCATTATTAAAATTTTTATAATGCCGCATCTCAAATGTGTAATTTGTAGCTGTGTACAATTCTAGATTACTCATTATTGGCACTGGAACACCAACTTGCAGCCACTCCTGATACTTCTAAGGAATTGAGAAACTCTATAGGGTATGATGTGACTTGCTCAGTGTCCATAATATTGTCTAGTCTACTGATAGACATTCGACAACATTTCCCAATACGTCGAAAAAAATTTTATTATTTTATATGGTAAACTATTTCATTAGTCGGCGCCAAAATCGACTTTTCACACAGTCATTACCTATTGCCAATATTTATTTGAAGATCAAGATAGAAATTTCTTCTCAGGTCAACTGTGTAATTTTTGAAATCGATCCAGTAGTTTCAAGGAACGTTGCCGTTCCCGTAGGAATATTGGGATAAGAAATACAGCCCATGTCATTTTTCAGGCAATAGTGTCAAAGTTCCCGTGTGCGTTCCCGCTCCCGTGGGAATTTAGGGATAAAATATATAGCCTATGTCCTTCCTCAGGCTCAAGACTATCTCTGTACAAAATTTCATATCAATCAGTTTAGTAGTTTGAGCGGGAGATGGTAACATAGAAAGACGACAGAGCTACTTTTGTATTTATAATATTAGTGAAGACTGGTTCCCGTAGGAATATTCGAATGAAATGTAGCCTATGTCCTTCTTCAGGTTCAAGATCATCTCTGTATAAAATTTCATTTAAATCGGTTCTGTAGATTGGGCGACAGATGGTAACATAGAAAGACGAACAGACAGAGCTTCTTTCGCACTTATTATATTAGTAAGGACTCCGGTTCCCGTAGGAATATGGGGATGAATTAATGTTTATGTTACTCGGAGATAATGTAGCATTCTAATGGTGGAAGAATTTTCGAAATCGGTGCTGTAACTTCTAAGTTCCCGTATACGTTCCCGTTCCCGTGGGAATTTAGGGATAAAATATATAGCCTATGTCCTTCCTCTGGCTCGAGACTGTCTCTGTACAAAATTTCATATCAATCAGTTTAGTAGTTTGTACGGGAGACGGTAACATAGAAAGTCGGACAGACAGAGTGACTTTCACATTTATAATATTAGTAAGGATTAATTTGAAATAAACAGTATCTGTTATACATATAAGAGAATACAAGTTCTTTTTTTGTTAACTTAGTTTTATTTGTTTCAAACAAGCTCATAATGAAGCTGCATTAAAGAAGTACTTATTGTAGTTATGTTTGTTTGTCAGTAGATTTTTTTTTAAAGAAGCTGATAATTATTGTTAAAGGAGAGTTCATTCAGTTTATGTTTATTTGTTCCCTATTAACTTTATAGAACCTAAACTAATAAAACACCGATTTTGTTCATATAAAGTGTTTGTTTTTTGTACTCGTAACACCCGAAACAAAACCATGGTAACACCCGAAACAGAGTAAAAATTAAAAAAAAATTATAAAACCTTATTTGTGACAGTAATTAAATGGTAGCTGAATAGTAAAAATTTTACTTTTAGAGGCCTGTAATTTTTAGAAAGTTTCCCTGAGAAATTTTGCTAAATTTCATATAAATATTACAGTGGCCAGGTTATAGAGGCAGAATCGTGTATCATATCAAAATACATACATTAAAATTTTGACTTTATGTGAACAAATGTATTGCCTGAAACGATGGAATTACTTTTTAGTGACAAATTTCTGAGTAAATAAAGAAAAAAACTTTGTTCAAATAAAATTCTTAATTCTGGTAAGGGTCACCATTTTTGAAATAATCAATGCTCCTAATGGTTTTGAGTCTAACATAGAAAACTGAACTTGAAAATCTACTTAATTTTTTGTATCTGATTTTTCAAAGTCAAAGAAAGATTTTCACGTTCGGCTTTCTGTTTGACTCAGAACTAAATATGTGTTTGAAAAAAGTGACTCTTAACCCTCCTTTACGAACCGGCAAAAGTCGTGTCCACCCGAACTGGGGTCCAAATGGACCCCACGATTTTTTCTTCGAAATTTTTTTGATTTCTGACTTATATTGTTCAGTTATAGTTCTTCTGGCTATTGTATGAATTGTTTCTAACTATTTTATATAGCAGTGATAAAGAAATTTAAGCAGAGATGTCATTATGCAGGTATGAAGGAGGTCATCAATAAAATTTTTCAATTTCAAAATCGATGGAAATTGCCTCATTTCGCTAATCTATGATTCCCGCTTATCCCTTTCGATATGTTTGTTTCACGTATTTACAGATTGTAAAATTCATCCATATCAGTTATTCCTATCAGGTATGCCTATCAAAAGGAAAAATAGTCATTGTTTCAGTTTGTTCAGGTCATCAAACAATTTTATTTATGAAAGGATTGAATTTCCCCAATACATGCCAAGCAAGCCTGCCAAATATGGCTTGAAGTTTAGGTGGCTGAATGAAAGCTCAACGGGCTATCCACTGAAGTTTTCTATCTACACTGGTAGCTCTGACCAAAGTACAGGACTTGGTCGTGGATATGATGTGGTGATGTCGTTGATGCCATCATATTTCAATTCTGGACGCAACCTCACTGTTGATAATTTCATTACGTCGGTGGATTTGGCATTGAGGTTGCTGGATAAGAAGGTCACTATTCTTGGCACGATTTGGAAAAACAAAAGAGGTTTGCCTAAACCTTTAGTAGCGAAAGAGGTTCTTGATGACCAGAATGAGCCTGTAAAGGTCAATAACAAAAAGCAGTATCGTCCAGTCCACTCATCCATCAATGGATTTTCTGAAAAAATGGCGTTGGAGAGTTATGTTCCGAAGCCAAATAAACAAGTAGTATTGCTATCAAAACAACATAACTGCGAGAGAGCCACTTCCGGTCATCAAAGTAAACCTGCAAAGATACTGGATTATAACCGCACCAAAGGTGGAGTCGATGTATTCGACCAAATGGTCTCAATATGTACACGTCAAACTAATCGCTGGCCGATGGTTGTATTCTACAACTTACTGGACGTAGCAGCCCTAGCAACTGTCAACTTCTTCCGACACTTCAATCCACCTAGAAGAAACAAAAATTTGTTTAGAAGTGATAAGCTTATCGAACTAGCGGAGGAGCTGATGGAGTCAGAATAGACCGTTCAAAACCTGCAACACAATCTTGTCTTGCAAAACCTGGATTGGATACTCTCTGTATTTTTGGGAGAGTTCAGGAAGTATTACCAACAGTCCCCGAAAGGCTCTCTTGTAAAAGGGGCAGATTTCACCTTTGCCCTAGAGCAGACGACAAGAAAACCAGAACCACCTGCGACGGATGTACCAGATGTTGTTGCCCTTGCCACACTAGAACCTTATGTGTTAAACGTCTGCCGGAACTGCAAACAACTTCAAACTAAAACCTTCTAAACATAAACTATGTTATTTTTATAATAAAATAAATATTTTTTCTAAAAAATATGATTTTTCATAGAATTTCAGTAGTGGGGTCCAAATGGACCCCAGTTCGGGTAGACGGGTTCTTTTCACAAAAAAATCGCAGAAAAATCTGTAAACATCTGATAATCGTTTCAACTTAAGAAATTAATAAAAAATTGAATTTTGTTCACTGAGTAAAAATCCCATTTAAAAAAAATGAAAAACAAAAAAGTTATGAGTGTTCAAACATGCTCTGGGGTCCAAATGGACCCCAGTTTGTAAAGGAGGGTTAATAAGGCAAAACTTTGCAGAAATTTAATTTGAAAGACAATAATATTTTTCAAAATTTTAACTTTGAAACTTTATTCTTAAAAAAACATTCACTTAATTATTAAGACCAAAAATGTTATTTTAAAAACAGAGTACAACCAACTTGTCTTGACCCAACCCATCCGATCTGAGCTTTTGTCGCATCTTATGCAAAACACCGTGTATACAGGGTGTCCCGAACTTTGTGTATTATCCTTTGGGGTGTGATTCTTGGTCATATTCTAAGAAAAAAAATGTACTACAGTAAAGCTCGTTTCTCAACTTTGACATCACTTTTTGACAATTTAAAAAAAGGCTAACTTTGGTGTACCCTGACCTGTGTTAAATTCGATATCTCTGTCAATACTGACGATAGGGACCTAATCTTAGACTTAATTTTTTGTAGAAACAACAACCCTTAAGACTGTATTTAAGTTGAGCTCCTATAGGTTTAGGGTAGCCAGATTTTCAATTTTAAGTGTTGTTTTGACTTTGAGGTAATTTTTTTGCAGAAAATGCCTGGTAAACATAAAGTTTCCTTATTTTTTACAGATGAACAAAACAATAATGAAAAAAAAACTCAGTTTGCACTCAAAAACCCATACATTTTATGATACTTGAAAAAATACAAAACGGGTAAAATTAAAAAAAAAAAAAAAATACCTTTGATGTTTGTTTGAATAAAACAATAATATTGGCAATTTTAGAAGTTTTCTTATGTATTTTATACAAGTACATACAATCAAAAGAAGTGCTCAAAGTGCCCTCCTTCGTTTTGAATGCATGCCAGAGCCCGTTTTTGAATTTCATTGTGGATGTTTGCTCTCGATAACTCTTGTCTTACTTGTAGTCTTGTAATCTTTGAAACTGTATTTAAATTTGACTCCTATAGGCTAAGGGTTGCCAGATTTTCAGTTAGGATAAAGTTTCTGGTGTCTTTGTTGTGCTTTTCTTGAATTTCCATTGCAAAACTCATATAAGAGAAAATTGTCTGCGTATTCTTACTTCCTAAATAAAGGCATTTCAAAAAGCTCTCTGATCAAACTGCAATCGTGACTTATTTTGATAAACTGATGAACAAATTTGTTTACTTATTCTTTTATACGACTTATTTAACTATTGAACATTCACACCACAAATTTAAAGCAAACCCACAAAACCGCAAATTTAAACCCACAACGAAATAAAAATACGGGCTCTGGTATAGACTCAAAATGAAGGAGGGCACTTTGAACACTTGCTATAATTGTATTTGTATAGATAGATAGATAGATATTTTATTTCTTTCTTCAAATAGTATTTGGTTGCTACCGCTCAGTTTACACAGAGATTTGATAATTATATTATATCTTTCTACTGAATACGTTATTTTTACATTATAATTTTAAAATTGAAAAGAAAATCTATGTCTCGAAGGAAAATATGACAAAAACCTTCATTTAAGCATAATGAATACTTCTGTTAAGAAATATATTCGGATTGATTAAATGAAACATATATGTAGCTGTATAAAAAGTTATATTAAAATGACAGTGAAGTTTGCAAGTATGATTAATATCAAGTAAGTAATAAATATTAAATAAATAGATATACATAAATATTAAAAATAAACATAACAAGTAGAATCAATTAACTATTAAACAAATATGAGAGATTAGTAAATAAATAAATTAAACTAAAAGATTAACTAACTAGTTAACAATTAAGTACATAAATAACAAATTAATAAACAAATAAATGAATGAATAAATAAACAAAACAATTAGATTAACTATCCAGTTAACAATTAAGTAACAAAATAACAAAATGAATAAACAAATAAGTAAATAAATAAATTAATGAATTAATTAATAACTACAGAAGTAAATAAATAAGTTAGTAAATAAATAAGTAAGTAAATAAATAAATAATAAATATACATCGGAAACAGAACTTAATGTACGAAAAGAAAACAAATACAATAATTAACTATTGTTGTCCTAATTGTACTACCAAAGGGTTGTCAGAAATATCACAGTTCATTAAAAAGCTATCAGTTAATTTTTTAATTCTTCTACAAATCAATTCAACATCTGCTTGACTGTGAATATCATTAGTGGAATGATGCCAGAGTAAATTAAGCATCATTTTTAATATTTTATTTTGGCATACTTTGAGTTTTTTAATATGGCAAACTTCACATCTTCCCTATACCTGATATCCATATAACAAAATTGCTTGGAACACAACCTTGTGTATAAATTATTTTGTTTTCCATGCTTAAAAGAGATTTTCTATTTATAAGTGGATATAGCCATTTTATTGTGATATTAATCTTTTTTATTGTTTTATTAATGTGCTCTTTAAAGATAAGCCACTTGTCAAGGTTTATTCCCAGGTATTGCACATTTGACTCCCATTTTATAGACGCTCCATTTGCTTCCAGCTCGCTACTCGGCAGATACAATCGCTTTCTTTTTCTAGTGAAAAAGATTGATTTTATCTTCCCAGCATTTACTTTAATTTTTTATTTGTGGTAATAGGCGTGTTTTATCGAAATTCTATATGCACTTATGGTCACTTCAGCAAAACATCGCTCATGGGAAAACAACAACTCCTTATGTGAATAGCCTAAGTGAACAAAAATATCTCAGTTAGCTAATTGCACAGCAGGGATGGTTGGTAAATTTCTTTTTTGGAACCCAGAGGTTGGCAGTCTTTGGGTTGTGTTCGTTCATATTTCTGATTTTCGACAACAGATTGAATAAGTCTGTTTCTTTACTTTTTGTGCACAGAAAGTCACAATCTGTCATATTTTAAGGAGTGGTTGTAAAATTCTTTCAGAAACTCTCTGAAAGAGCGTAATTGTCTTAAAAGTAAAGAAACGCCTTGAACAAAACATTCACAGCAACGCAACGCTTGGAAAAACGTCTGTTTGACAGTTGTGGTATTTGTTTTGGCTGTGCACGATTTCTGTCCACAGAAATTTTGGTGGCGGAAATTCGCAGGACGGTGAAATTTTTTTACTCTCTCGAGAGCAGTCTCTTCTGTGCACTGCTATGAAAAATCGGAACGGGATTAAACTGACTTTCACCGAATTTCGGTGCATTTCGTGCGAATTTTCAGTAAAGAAACACACCTTATGACTTCTGACCACAGAGGTGATACAAGAAGAGGCAAAACCACACACACAACACGGCATCTGTCCTCAAACTGACTTCACAAACACCACTTTATTTTCAGCTTTCAAAACCAGTTTGAATTCCGAAAATAAACTGGTGTTAAGTTGGTGGTGGCAGGAGAAGCAATGGTTTTCCTTCTTGTTCTTTATTCTTCTAAGCTTTTGACTTATTTAATTCATAAGTCACTTACTAAGTTATGACTTAAGAGTTTTTAATTCACAAACTAGCAACTGAAATAAATACCTGCATCGAAATCTGAATCCTAATTCGATCCTAAAAATAAAAATGAATCTTATTGAACACAGCTATTGCGAAAAAAAATTAAAGTGACATTTGTTTTGTTAACATCAGGCGTGTTTTATCGAAATTCTATATGCACTTATGTTCACTTCAGCAAAACATCGCTCATAGGAAAACAACAACTCCTTATGTCAATAGCCTAAGTGTACAAAAATATCTCAGTAAGCTAACTGCACAAGAGGGATGGTTGGTAAATTTCTTTTTTGGAACCCAGAGGTTGGCAGTCTTTGGGTTTTGTTCGTTCATATTTCTGATTTTCCACAACAGATTGAATAAGTCTGTTTCTTTACTTTTTGTGCACAGAAATTCACAATCTGTCATATTTTAAGGAGTGGTTGTAAAATTCTTTCAGAAACTCTCTGAAAGAGCGTAATTGTCTTAAAAGTAAAGAAACACCTTGAACAAAACATTCGCAGCAACGCAACGCTTGGAAAAACGTCTGTTTGACAGTTGTGGTATTTGTTTTGGCTGTGCACGATTTCAATTCACAGAAATTTTGGTGGCGGAAATTCGCAGGACGGGGAAATTTTTTTATTCTCTCGAGAGCACTCTCTTTTTTGTGCACTGCTACGAAAAATCGGAACGGGATTAGACTGACTTTCGCCGAATTTCGGTGCATTTTGTGCAAATTTTCAGTAAAGAAAAACACCTTATGACTTCTGACCACAGGGTTATACAAGAAGAAGCAAAACCACACACACACCACGGCATCTGTCCTCAAACTGACTTCACAAACACCACTTTATTTTCAGCTTTCAGAACCAGTTTGAATTCCGAAAATAAAGTGGTGTTAAGTTGGTGGTGGCAGGAGAAGCAATGGTTTTCCTTCTTGTTCTTTATTCTTCTAAGCTTCTGACTTATTTAATTCATAAGTCACTTCCTAAGTTATGACTTAATGAGTTTTTAATTCACAAACTAGCAAGTGAAATAAATACCTGCATCGAAATCTGAATCCTAATTCGATTCGATTATCCGATCCTAAAAATAAAAATGAATCTTATTGAACACAGCTATTGCGAAAAAAAATTAAAGTGACATTTGTTTTGTTTACATCGAAAGTAAAAAGTTGAAATGCGGCAAATAAATTGAGAATCGAGAATTAAATAGAGAAAAATAGAAATGGAAAATAAAAGGTATGCATTTATATCCTTCTGAATGCAAATTTTTAATGTTGCTAATGTTGCAAAGGGTGCCAACTTTGAAAGTGAAAATTGAAAGTGACGTGCTAAGTGAATATAAACCAAAAATCGTTTTATTGTACGTGAACATAAGTGAATATAGAAAATTTTCGATAAAACGCGGCTAATATCTCATTAAAATTTCAAGTGCATTTTGAAGATTGGTCTCTATATTTAGACCTAACTCATGCGAGGAGAGTATGCATGTGTCATCTGCATAGATCCCTGGTTCACAATACATTATATAAAACAGGACCAAGAACTGAACCTTGAGGGAAACCGTACTGTGCGTTGATGAATTCACATTTATTAACGCATACTTGAAAACATCTTCCTGAAAGGAAACTTTGAACTATTTTTAAAAGAAAAATAGGCATTTCAATTGTTTCCATTTTGTAAATTAGCGCATTATGCCAAACAGAATCGAAAGCTTTTTCGATATCCAAGAGGACCATACCCGTGGATTTACCTTCATTATGATTAGCTTTGATTAGGTTACAGATCCTGAGAACTTGATGTGAAGTACTGTGGTCACTCCTAAATCCAAATTGTTGGTCAGGAAAAATATGTTTTTCTGCAATCAACAAAATTAGTTTTCCCTTTAGGACACTTTCGTAAACCTTGCTTAGACTACTAAGAAGACTAATCGGCCTATAGCTACCAGGAATTTCCCTATTATTCAGCTTTCATTATTGGGATTACCTTTGCCATTTTCCAGATCTCTGGAAAGTATTGAATCTTTAAACAGGCGTTGATAATAAATGTAAGATACTTTGTTCCAAATTTGGGTAGATTTTTGAGATATAAATTTTTTATCTTGTCGAGGCCATCGGTTTTCTTCACCCGTAAGTCATTAATTATTTCTGAGATGTCATCATTCGAAACGTACTCACCTTGAGGTGTTTCGGTTCTAGTTGATAAGATTCTGATGGCGGTAGCATCTACCAAACTCATAGTATCTTAATCACTTAGCTGTTGAGATGCTTCGTGGTTTTTTCTAAATTCTATTGAAAACGCATTAGCTTTCTCGCTGTCCGTGTAAAGCACTTCATTGGAACTTTTAAGGGTAGGGATAAATCTGTTTTTATTTTTTAAAATTTTTGCAATGTTCAAGAAAGGTTTCTCATTTTTCTCTAGCAAGCTAAGTTTTTGATTCCACCGATAGTTTTTAATTTTTTGAATTTCCGTAGAGATTATAAAATAAATAAATAAATGGGGTGGCGCAACAGAGCGAGGAGCCCCTGGGCCTAGCGCATTTCTCACCACCATGCCTTGTGAGAGAATGGAGATTAGTTTATTGAAATATTTCAATTGGTGGCGATGTACTGGCAAACGATATCGTTGCCATTGCCTTTTGATGTTATTTCTGACACGAATATATTCAAGAATATAATTAGGAACTTTACGAATGTGGTGCTTTTGGAGCAGCTTCAGTACCGAAGAATCTACCGAGCTTAAAACTTTGGCAGAGAAATTTGAGAAAAGCAAATCAACACTTCTTTCGTGGTGATATTTTCTATTTCCGTTGGCATAATATTTCTAAGTTTAGATTTTAGATCTGATTTGAAAATTTACCAATTGGCATTTTTAAAATCAAAATAGTATTCTTCTTTTATTTGCGAAGGATGAAGAATTTGTAACAACACGGGATTATGATCAGAAGGAAACTCGTCAAACACTATTGGCTGGGATACATTGCTTGCAATGTTAGTAACAAACAGATCTAGCACAGAAGGACCTCCTCTGGAACCAACAGGTATATAAGTAGGACCAGGTGGAAACAGAATGGAAAATGGGAATATATTTGTTAGATCAGATAAAATGTTTCCCCAAGAATTAGCTCTGACCTCTGAGACATCCCCAGTCTCTGTGTCTTCAGTTCAAATCACCGCCAACAATATAGTTTTTGTTTTTGATTAAAATCTTTCTTAAATCAGCTTTTAGATACTGTCTCTTTAGTATGGAGGAAGAGCCACCACGAAAGTATGCACAAACTATGTCTATTGTTCTATCGTTATCTAATTTAAGTTCAATTCCAATGTTTTCTATACAAAATGTACGAACAGGCAATAAAACAGAATGTTGAATTGATTTGTTAACCAATATTGCAACTACCCCACCTCTTTCGCCTATTCTATCAACTCGATAGCAATAGAAACCGGGAGTTGAAATTTTAGTATTAGAGTCTAACCACGTCTCTGTAATTAACGCAAGATGTATTTCATTTGCATTTAAAAAATTTAAAAGCTCTGCAAGCCTACTTCGGACACCCCTGACCATGTAATAATATTTGGTAGCTTATAATATATGACATTTTGATACAAAAATTTAGTAGCTAAACTGAGCGATAGCATAAAATTGTTCATTTTTCGTTTTACATGTACCTACTTAGCTTCGTAATCATTTCCATCATGAGAGAATTAAGTTCTTCCATGGAGAATAACTCACCATTGTTGATAATATTTGGATTGTTTGTTGGTGCACTGAAGTGTTGGTGAGTGTGAAAAGGTTCTGCCGCTGCTACTGCTGGAGATGATGATGGTGGTAAGCGCTGGGTATGTACCCATGAATTGGGCGCTCGAGTATTGTAATTTCTCTCTTTGCTTAAAAGACGTGAAGGCAAGGGAGGGAAATCGGTCATTGAGAGATCAGATCTTACATTAACATTTGGATTAGTAAGATTTGTTTGAAGATAACGCCTTGTTTTACCCTAACGCCTTGTTTTACTTGGCTCTAATTTCCAAATATTTATTTCTGCTTTGACAGATTGAATCTGTTGATTTGTGACTCTCGTTGCAGTTTGCGCATTTAAACTTGTCTTGATTGACACATTCTTCAGTTTTTTGTGAGCCGGCACAGAACGAACAATATGCTTTGACGTGGCAATTCTTTTCGCCGTGCCCAAACATTTGGCAGTTTCGACACTGTGTTATTTTATTTTCATGCTACGTTGGGAGTTCCAATTTATTTGAGTGTGAAAGACTGATCGAAAATTCTTTTTAAGGTCAGTCATTTTAATGGAACCAGTTTCAAGAAAGCAAACATAAAAAGTTTATGAATAACGTTCATAGTTTTTAGTAACACTTTTAATGTCTATGCATTTTAGACCGACTCTTATCAGTTATGAGTATCAAATGAGCTGAGGCCATACAATATAACCTTAAAAGCCTTATCACTTTTTAGGTCATGTGAGAAGTACTGACAATTGTCTAATTTGAGCTTATCTAGCACTTTGTTGTAAGAATCAATGGATTCGTACATAATTTTAGTCCCGATGGAGATAATTTTTACACAATAGTCAGTGACATTTAAGGCTTTCTTTATAAGATGCACGTAGTCACATGACTTTTACAATAACTTTATTGGGGGCACTTTTGTTTTCGGAGTGGATTGTTTTGATGGGGATTGATCATCCTCCATATCATCACTTTCATTGCCAGCATCTGCCAAACACTGTAATGGGCTCCAGTATCCAGGAAACTTGAAATTGCTCACACTATTATTGATATTGTTCACATTTGAAAAAATTGAAGTTCTGTGCTTCTTTCCCGAGGACAAGAGGTTGTCCTCAGCAAAAGGAGATCGCGCAGGTTTATCTATCTTGTAAAATAAGAAGAAAAGGGAAAGAGACAAACTTGATAGGTAAGCTGTAATAGGTCATTCACTGTTGACAACTCGGACACAACCTATTGAACATTCACACCCCAAACTTAAAGCAAACATCCACAATGAAATCCAAAAACGGGCTCTGGCATGCATTCAAAATGAAGGAGGGCACTTTGAACACTTGTTATAATTGTATTTGTATAAAATACATAAGAAACTACTAAAAGGGCCCATACTATTGTTTTATTCAAACAATCCTCAAAGGTAAATATTTTTTTAAATTTTTTTTTAATTTTACCCGTTTTGTATATTTTCAAGTATCATAAAATGTATTTGTTTTTGAGTGCACTTATTGCTGAGTTTTTTTTTCCATTATTGTTTTGTTCATCTGTAAAATATATAAAATAATAAAGAAACTCTATGTTTACCAGACATTTTCTGAAAAAAAATTACCTCAAAGTCAAAACTTTGTTTCGGGAAGAAAATTTGAACACCACTTAAAATTGAAAATCCTGCAACCCTAAGCCTATAAGAGCTCAACTTGAATACAGTCTTAAGGGTTGTTGATTCTACAAAAAATTAAGTCTAAGATTAGGTCTCTATCGTCAGTACTGACAGAGATATCGAATTTAACACAGGTCAGGGTACACCAAAGTTAGCCTTTTTTTAAATTGTCAAAAAGTTATGTCAAAGTTGAAAAACGAGCTTTACTGTATAACAATTTTTTTTCTTAGAATATGACCAAGAATCGCACCCCAAAAGATAATACACGAAGTACGAGTTTCTTTACTCACGTACAAATCAATATGTGGAAAATTGCAAACATTTTTTTTTTAGAAAATTTAATTTGCTAAAAAAAAGGTTTTCTTACATTTTTTCACGAAGTGCTTCCTTCAGAAGTTATTCGCGATTAAAGTTGAAAAAAATAAAACGTTCTCGTTTTTTTTTCGTTGTTGATTCTTTTTTTTTACTCAATGTAGCAAACTGATAGTCGAGATCATGGAAAATCAGCATTAATGTCCTTATTTGACGACTCAGTACCAATAGATGTAATAAAAATGGTAAATAATTTAAAAAATCGGAGTTAAACACCAAAATCAACCAGAAAATATGAGTTAAAATCAGAAAATTTTAATGACGTATTGAAAAAAGATATTTGTGACATCGTTTCATAAGAACCCCTTCTTAATTAAAAGTCTTCGATTTGCCGCATGATTTTATCAATGAAGAAGTACACACGTGGTCCAACATTGATAGTTGTAGATATAGCTGAACGATCTTGTTGCGTTGATTGAAGAGTATAATAAATGTCCGACGAAAAACGAAGAGCAACTTCAGTTCTTACTATCGGCTATTAGTGAATATTGAAAAAAAAAATCCTAGTTGTAACAAAAAAAAACTTTAATGCAGAAAAAATTATTGATTTCTGAATGAAATTTAGTTCTTAAGCTGTTAATCATTTAAACGTTGTTTATCTTACTTCATTAATAACTATGATTTAAGCATCTATGAACATATTTTTTCTTTAATAGTAATAACAAATAAAATAATGATTTTCTTTGATCTCGACTATCAGTTTGCTACATTGAGTAAAAAAAAGAATCAACAACGAAAAAGAACGAAAACGTTTTATTTTTTTCAACTTTACTCGCAATAAATGTAAGAAAACTTTTTTTTTAGAAAATTTAATTTTCTTTCAAAAAAGTGTTTACAATTTTTCACATATTGATTTGTACGTGAGTTAAGAAACTCCAAAATAAAAGAGCAAAATTAAAAAAACGTACTATTTTTCAAAGCTTGATTACTCGGAAACGGTTTGTCTGACAAAAATTTTTTAAAATACCTTTTTTAAGCAAATTTAATTTTCTATAAAAATATTTGTCGCTAAATTTATTGGTCTCAAAATAATTGAACAGTTTTTATGCTCAAGTAAGGTTAGGTATAAAAAATATAAAACACGATTGATAGACCTCTAAATAATTTTTTTTTTTTGAGCTGAAACTTTTTTGGAATTTTTTTTTAGCTATCCCCAACAATATTTTCAATATGGTTTTTGAAGCAAAAAAATTTTTTTTTTGTCCAGTCTAGCTGTATATATGATTTCGGTGGTTATCATATATACTCCGGCTCTAGCTGTGCTCTGCTCTTTGCAGTGCCATGCCGTATCCATTTCCCGTTGTCTTTAAGAAAACTTGAACATATAAACAAAAACAGATTTTGTTGTCGGCTTTTTCGAGGTTACTATTCGTAAAAAAAATCTTTATAAATTGCTGGCTATGGAAAATTCAATCACATAAATCATTTTAAAGTAAGTTTCTTTGTTATGAAGTTTTAAATATACTTCACATATTGCTTTTGTAGGTAAGCCGCCAGAGAACAGATCGCGGGTCCCTTAAAGATATCAGACTTAAGTCGTGGTTTGACGTTCGTTGTTTTTTTTTTTTTTTTTTTACAAATTTCGTGCACCTAGTAGTGACATATTATTTTGTTTAGCTGGTCGTTTTTTCGCTCCTAATAAATTAAAACAAAGTTGAAAAATGATTATACATACCGATTCATAAATTTAACAGAGTTGAGAAATTGCATTTAAAATTGGATCGAAAACATGGCTCTGTTTTCTTTCCTTTAAGAACAAGTGATTGTGAGTATACACTATACATGTATATCTTTATCGTCTTCTTGTAAGTAACAGAACATGTGTTTGAAGAGTAAATTTATTGCAGGCATTTCAAGCTTCAAGGGCTTACACTTGGTGTAGCTTACAATTAGCACCTTATAAAAATTTACTCACGTTAAAAAAAAATTACTGATATGAAATTGTTTTGCTGATTCAATTATTTCTTTTTTGATTGATTTGTAAACGAACTCAAAATTGTAAAAAAAATTTATAATCAAATGCATCTACTTAATAGTTTTGAAGTAAATAAAATACCCAAAGAAACACAGACCCAAGTAGGCGGATTCGAGTTGTTTATTTAAAAGCTTGCTGAATGCTTTAAGGTTAACACTAGCTGACATTTACCTGAACTGCTGGAAAAAGTACCAACTCGTATCCATTTATTCAAAATTGGGAAATTAGAAATTATTTGGTCTTTTAATTTACGATACACACAGATACAAGCTTTCTCGACGAAGTCTTATGTCGTTTTCAACTTTTTTTACATCTCGGAGCTTTTAGAACTCTCAGCGAAGTCATCTTTTAAAATGTAGCCAATGAGCACGTTACAAGAAGTACTTAATATGCGCCTGGAAATAGGTTACGGAAAGTAAGAATAATCCAAGTGGTTATTTCAAGGAGAGATTTAGATGGTCTAGAAATTCTTAGTACGGGGTTTGCTTCTATGTACATATGCACTTGTGGCCATGCAATTAAGTCATTTTTTATGAATGACGTCTACATATTCACATATTAAATACAAATTACAACGAAAACAGAATTTGTTCAAATTCTAAATATTTACAATCACAATAATTAAAAAAAAAAAACGAAATAATAAATTCCATTATAACAATAGTCATTTCTTTAACAAAAAATCAATAATATATAAAATAAGTGTGGCCATATACATGATTAAGTCACCTGAAAACTAAATAAGAAAAATATGAAAAAAAGCATAGTTTTTTTAACCGCACCGTTTTATATCGTAGGATAGCCTTTCTGTTTTGATACGGCGGATATTCTCCTTGGCATGGAGTCCACCGAACCTTTGCATTGCTTTACGTTCCTATTTTTCCACTCTTCCTGCAAAATACTCCAGAGAGTAGTCGTGCTGGTTGTTTTTTTTTTTTTGCAGGAAAAAAAACCGGACTTTAATCCCCAAATTCTCTATGGGGTTAAAGTCCGGTGACTGCGCTGGCCACCCCAAAACAATCACTCTACGCTCTTCAAGGAAAGATTTCACAACTCATTACGTGTGTTTGGGGTCATTGTCGTGCTAAAAGTTCCATCCATGGGGTATTTGGTTTTGGTAGGCGCCAAGAAGATTTGTGTCCAGTAGATCCCGGTAGTCAACACCTGTCATTTTACCGCTTATTTGACACAGCGGACCGACACACCATGGCTTGTGAAACACGCCCAAACCATTATAGAATCACCGCCATGCTTTAAGTTCTTTTTGGTGTATTTTGGGTCCAGCTCAGCATTTCTGGGACGTCTAACAGACGGTTTGCCATCATTTTCATAAGTGTTGACCTTCACCTCACACAACATTTGTTGATGCAAATGTAAGACAAAAAAATGTTTTAAAACTTCTAAAAATGCAATGACTAATGACTTAGTTGTATGGCCACAAGTGTATATGTAAACTATAGTAGCATCAAGGAGGGGAAACGCTTTTATCGCCCCTGCAATCTCCAATAAGGGATTAGGCGGTTTAGACAATTTTACTCCGGTTGTTCACATAGGTATGTAGATGGTATTGTAACGTTCGCTGAATTCGAAGTAAAACTTTGCTTTTACTTATCATCCGACTATAATTAGATAACTTTTAGGCAGACGGAAGCAGAGCCATGTTCTTTATATTGTATTAATTTTGTAAAAATTTATTGAAGTAAAAACATTATCTATCTATCTATCTAGATAACATTTTATTCGATTTACAGTAGGGTGGTCGTTATTAGTATGGATGAAAAATAAATGTTTTGTTTTTGTTGAGCACCCTACTTTTATATGCTATTGCATTTCAAAAGTGCGTAAAAAATTAAGAAAATCGGAATGAGTGAACACGTAACAAGCAACAGCCTTGAAATCTCAAGTAAAGTGATATACGTACATTTTTGCAAAAAATCAATTGGACGCAGGCCAGTAAGTTTTGATTGCCAGAAGTAGAAAAGTGATTTTTGAACTCCATTTACGCCTACATCGTAAAAAAAATAGTGCAAGAGAGAAAAAGAAAGAAGCTTATACAAATGCATACATGTACTTTCATAAGAGCGAGTTTAATTTTTAAATTGAAACAACCGTATTCTTCAGAGTTTGAACTAAGACTGATTTTATTCGTGTTCTATCTTAACCTAACTTACAATAGGAGTATATGAGACTCGTGAAATATAATGTGTCATCAAGTTCCATAAGGGATACTTGAGTCGACATTAAAAATGTTTATATTTCGATATGCTGATTGAGTATGTTTATATTTCAATTTGCTGATCGTTGCACAATGGCAACGATCATTGTTTATTTTAGTTCATGAGTATACCACTAAGTTCCATAAGGGAACTTGGGTGGCATCAAAAATACAAGATAAGTTTTATTTTTATGTTTTGAAAACAAAGAGCTGAAGCTCCACTGAGGATGCTTCTTTGTTATATACTTCTGGAGGGTCTTCTATATTAGACTTATACATAACTCGCCCAGCCTTTGAATTCGAGTCTCTTCGAATTCCTTTGACAATAGTAAAAAATTTATTTCGTAACATAACAATAGTTATAATGATAAGTATAGACAATACAATAAAAGTTATAAGAAGTACATATGAAACTTTTTTATGATGTTTCAATTCAACAAACAATTTCATTTATATTTTGTAATATATTAATATTTTTGTAAGTGAATTTTTCGTAAAACACAGTTTTGTTATTTTCAAAATAGTGATTATAAATTCTTAGTTTACACAGACCAAATTGGATTAAATAATTTCCATTTAAAATGATTCTTCTTGAATCGCAATTTTGTGGCAAATTTGTATTTTTTGAGTTTTTTACAAGTATAAGATCTTCGTCTATAGTTACGATTTCTGTGAAATTATTTATAATATAATTGCAATTTCTTAAAATACTGCAATGTTTTGACAATTTTAGTTCATTTAATACTTTATTTTCCTCATAGGAATATGTTTGGTTTGCGAATTCAAATATTTTTTCAATAAATGCATCAATTTCCTTAAATTCATTGTTTGGAATTGGTATAATTGCTTTTAACTGAATGGTTATTAAGGTTTTCGGCACTTTAATCACAAAAACTAGTAGATTGTTTTTGTATTCAATTACACCTATTCTTAAATATTTTAATTTATTTAAATCTATTTGCTAATTATCAATTTCGTCTTTTGTGAGTATGCCTGGATGAATTATTCCGTTTCTTGCGGTAGTTACACTGTCTTGAATCTGTTCGATTTGATTTGTTAAAGTATTTAATTTGAATAACTGTTCATGATATGCGTTTAGCAAAATAAGATTTTTAATAGCCCAATCTACATGATCTAAATGGTGTAACATTTGATAACGGTTCTTATATAAAGTATCTCTAAGATTCATGAATGTTTGATTAAAATGTTTGTTAATCTTCACTTGTTGATTAAGTGCAGTTATAGAGTTATGTAAATTAGAGTCAACGGTGTTTATTTATGGTAGAATGAATGGAGTAAAAGCCTACCGATCTTATGACCAACTCTTCTATTCCCATATTTTCATCACTACGTTTAAGAACTCTGATATGTTCCAATAAAGTCGAATGAAACCGTTTGATATCGGAATTTCCTGTGTGAGAATTGGGGGTAGTAAAATGTGTTGTAATTCCTTTTTCTCTGCAGAAAAACTTTATTAAAGTGTTGTTGAATTCATTATCCATTATATAGTGCAGTCAATGAAGCGAAAAAAAGGGCCCAACCTCCGAATTTTTTTAATGTGAACAGATTTGCATGAAATTTTGGAATTAGGCTCATCTTACCATTAAATTCAAAAGTGAAAATGATTTGCACACCGCCACCACCCTGGGGGTGGTTGCCACCCCTTCTCGGGGGTGAATTTTTTTTTTTTTTGAAATAACCTCGGATATCGATAGAAGGCCTAATTTTAAGCAAAAAAACAAATATAAAGTTTTTTGTTAAGTCCAATACTTTTCGAGTTATTGGCAATTGAAAATTCGCAATTTGTTCACGTTTTTCATCTATTTATTGCAAATATCTCCAAAACTATACGTTTTATCGAAAATTTTATAAAGAACAAAATTGAAGCAGGTAAAACAATAAAAAATTTGGTTTCTTATAAAGTATTCTAAGAACAATATTAAGCTAGATATAAAAGATCAAAACCATTTTTTATTTTGTCTGAAATTTAATGGTTGTAGTCAATGCCATTTAGCGGCGAGCAGATGCATTTTATGCATTCTAATACAAGAGAATGTTTTGTAGTGCTTGAAATAAGCTTTAAAATGAGCACTATTAAAAGTCTTTTGCACGTAAAATAAGTGAGCTGTAGTGCAAATAAGGGGAGCATCTAATGTTTTTTTCTTTTAAATCAATGGCTTTCATAAGTGCCATTTCCACCAAAATTAAATTTAATCGTATTCCGCCTAAAATTAAGTTTGTTATGAAGAGTTTGATAGATAGTATCAGTTTGGCTGCTTTTGGACACATATTTTTCAAAAAAGTCACTATTAAAAAAAAAAACCAACAAATTTTCAAATTTTTAAAAACCCTACTTTTTTCATAACATCTCAAAAACGACCACAGATACGTATAATAGTGTAAGAATAAAAAATGTTGGTTTTTTTTTGACAAACAATTTGGTCTTTTAGTTTTTTCTGTCAAACAAAAATTGACGGAGATTTATGATTGTTTAAAGAGCGCGTGGCAGCGCAATCACAGCCTCTCTTAAGTCCTTTAACCCTTCACCGTTTAAGCAAAAAATTGTTAACTATATATTAGGGTGGAGCACGGATGTATGGGGATTTTTTGAACGCGTAATTTGTTGTTCTAATAGTGATGATTATATGTGTTGCACTAAATAAAACACATATTTTTTTTTTTTGGTTATTTGAACAATATCTTCTGCCTCCGCTTTAGCCTCAAACTTTAAGATTTATTTTAGAAAACGAAAGGTGTTTTAATGTACTGTCGTTAGCTTATAAAAGGATGCAAGTTAATATTCTATTTATAAGTAAGGCATGTTAAGATAGACTTATTATAAAAAAGAAGAAAAGTCTTTCACAAATATGTTTTAAAAAAATATTTCAAGTCGACAACGGCCTTGTCAACCGAAAAGAGTCGGTCCCCATTAGAACACCGTAATTAAATCGGAATGAGCGCTAATAGTGACAAGATGGGGGACCGTCCTGTACTACTGCGTGCTGTTGTCATGTGTTATTTGTTCTATGTAGTATTAGTGTCGTTAGTCTTGTGGTGTATCAGCCAAATGGTTTATGTCGCCCGGCTGCAACCCCCCTACTTCGCAGATTTATGTGTGGAGTAGGTTTCATGTAAATGTAAATGTAAAGATATTTCAATTTGCTCGAAAATAACGTTTAGTCTCAAACTTTGGCATTTCCTTTTTCGCCTGTATTTTCGCGGTGCCGTGAATTATGGCCAAGTGAAATAAAGTCAAATTTTAACGTTTGGCATTATATCACTTTGTCAAAGTCTTATTTCCCTTATAAGCCTTATTTCCCTTTGTCTGCTTGGCATTTTTTCACTTCATCAAAGTGTAATAATGCCAAACGTCAAAATTTGGCTTTATTTGACCTTTAGAAAGCGAAATTAGGCCAAATCCTTCAATTTGGCCTTGTGTCATGGAACCTATTTAAACCTTTATTGTACCCAAACGTGCCATTTTTTTGCACTGAAAAATGGAAGCTTCAGTCGTTATTTTCACAGCCTGCTCCACAGCTTGAGTATGGCATGGCAGCCTTAAAAAGATCAGTTGGTCTTCTCCATCCGATGATGCGATGTTCTCTATTTCCTCTGTTGTAATCGATGGTTCACTTACTCTCGTCTGCCAGTCAATTATGTCGATTGGATCGGATGCATTGAAGTTTACCATTGCCACTTCAAAATGCCTAAGAGTTGATGTTTCAGACACACTGCGGGTCTTCAGCATCCGTCGAGCTCCCAGCTCACGAACATTTTCAGCCATGCGTAAAGTAATTATTTCGTTGAATTACTGGATCAGATCTTCTGAGAGATACCTATAGACTGCCTTGCAATCATACTGTAGAGATGTCGCGTACTATCTTTGCACGACGATTTTGCTGACGATGGAATCTCTTTGGCTACATACAGACAAAGTAATCGAATGGCACGTGTTAGCCAACGAGCATGAGACATTCTGCCCTATCATAGATTCCATCATAATCGAAAAAAGTCTAAGTTTCCCGATGTAACTATCACATTATCCATTCGGAGTGGAACGAATTTCGAAATTCGTAAATTTGGTATCACCAAATCCGAGTGGAATGTAAATTAGTCGTCTTAATATACGAAAGAAGTTGTGGTTACAGAAAAATGTGAATGATCTTTCACATTTGGCGTAAAACAGCTGATTTCGAAAAACAGGACGGCGGTATTTAGCGTTGTAACTGGAAATGATTTCTTCGATTCCGTTCGGATTTTGTGAACACAGATTTTCGTAGTTCGTAACTTTGCTGTCCGTGTGGAAGTTTTCTACGATGGAATCTTTGATAGATCTGATTTTTTCGGAGAACTTATTTCCTAAATCTTATAGAAAATCTCCTGAGAGTACCGCTGCAGTAATGTCGTACTAGTTTGAAGTGCTTTTCACAAAGGTCTAGTGTAATTTTCTGGCCCAGAAGTTGATCCATCGAAGTAGAGAAAAAAGTGTCTCAATGGCAATTCATTCATGTGGAGTAAACAAATTATCCACTGAAGTTCTTTCTGCAGCCTCTTTTCAAGTACCTAGGCGTATAACACCACCATTTTTTTAAGTATTAACGATTTATTTGTGCATTTGGACGCCATGGGTGATATAGGCGTTGAAAATTTGCATGTGAAAAAGGAGAGTTGAGGGAAAATGCGGCGTTTTAATACACCAATTGAAAAAGGGAACTTATATTTATCTAGCTGAAAGCAAATGAAAAAAAAAACAAAGTTTCGTTTAAAATCAAGATCTTACAAAATTTCAATGACCTGGCGGAGGCAGTTACTCTCAGTCGATTCATATTATATTTTAACTAAGTAAATATGAGCCTAAGAGACACATAATTTTTGCTATTACATGTCGGTTAAGTGAAAAAAAAAATTACGCTCCACCCTACTATATATTGCAATCAAGGATGCTTTAGCTCTCTTAATTACCTTTACAATGGTTTCTTAAAAATTGTGATAGCATAAAAATTGAAGGAGTTATGGTCCAAAAACTCATTGATTTAAAAGAAAAAAACATTAGATGCATTCCTTATTTGCACTACAGCTCACTTATTTTACGTGCAAAAGACTTTTAATAGTGCTCATTTTAAAGCTTATTTCAAGCACTACAAAACATCCTCTTGTATAAGAATGCATGAAATGTATCTGCTCGCCGCTAAATGGCATTGACTACAACCATTAAATTTCAGACAAAATAAAAAATGGTTTTGATCTTTTATATCTAGCTTAATATTGTTCTTAGAATACTTTATAAAAAACCAAATTATTCATTGTTTTACCTGCTACAATTTTGTTCATTATAAAATTTTCGATAAAACGTATAGTTTTGGAGATATTTGCAATAAATAGATGAAAAACGTGAACAAATTGCGAATTTTCAATTGCCAATAACTCGAAAAGTATTGGACTTAACAAAAAACTTTATATTTGTTTTTTTGCTTAAAATTAGGCCCTCTATCGATATCCGAGGTTATTTCAAAAAAAAAATTCACCCCCGAGAAGGGGTAGCAACCACCGCCAGGGTGGTGGCGGTGTGCAAATCATTTTCACTTTTGAATTTAAGGGTAAGATGAGCCTAATTCCAAAATTTCATGCAAATCGGTTCACAGTAAAAAAATTCGGACCTAAAATTCTTCATTGACTGCACTAATAAGAGTTTCTGGTTTTCCTAAATAAGATATCCGTTCTTCTAACTTCATTTTTACGGTTAACATATTTTTATCATTAATTTTATGAACGGAAGCTAGTTTCGTAAATCGATCTATCGTTGTTAAGAAATAAGTTTTATGGATTTGAAATATGTCCATGTGTACTATCACATTAGGCTTGTTTGGAGTTTCTGTAGCGTTAAAGAACTTTTTTATTGGTTTCCTATCATATTTATTTTCGGCACAAGTTACGCAGTTATTGATAAATCTATTGATAAACTTAATCAAATTCGGACAAAAAATTTGTTTTTCATTTCTTCAAACTTTCTAAAACTCCACGATGATTTGTGTTCAAGTGAACTTTCTCTATTTCAGAATACAACTGTTCTTCATTTATTAAGTCAGTTGCTATTTTGGTACATTTAATAAATTTGATCTTTGCATCATTATTAAATAAGTTAATTAATTTTTGCTGAATGATATTATACTTTTGGTCATTCAATTCTGAATAGATGCCTATTTTACCGTTCCTTAAATGACTTCTAAACAAATCGTTTAAGTAGTGATCTCTACTCAAATCGTTTTCTTCAATATAAATTATTTTATACTTACGAAAACAAAATTCTATTTCAGAATTTTTCGTTTTGACGATTCTTATTATTCTTATAAGAAAATGATCATTCATGTTCATGGATGGATGGATTCATGGATGGTTGCTCCTGTTGAGGAAAGTAATTGATCATCGCAATTATCACTCTCAATTTCAATAACTTCATCCGAAATTTGAAAAATCGAATCTAAGTTGAAATTGCCTTCCGATTCGGCAACCTTATTATCTTTGCCTTTTAAGTACTCGACGTCGAATTCATATTCGCCTAGAGATATTTTCCAACGAATTATCCTTTGGTTTGGATCTTTCAATGAATAAAGCCATTTTAAGGGTTGGTGATCCGTTTGGACCAAAAACTTTCGTCCAAAAAGGTATGGTCGGAAATATTTAACCGCCCATACAATCGCTAACAATTCCTTTTCCAAAGTCGAGTAATTTTTTTCGTGGCCGTTTAACGTACGACTCGCATAACACACTGGTTTACCTTCTTGACTTAATACGGCACCTATAGCAAGATTGCTAGCATCCATCGTCAAAGTGAACTTTTTATCAAAATTTGGGAAAGCAAGGATCGGGTATGTCGTTATAAGTTTCTTTAATTTTTCGAATGCTTCTATATATTCGTTGTCCATTTCAATTTGTTTCATACAAGCACCTTTCTTTAAATATTTAATAATCGGACTTCCTATCATAGAATAGTTCTGAATAAACTTCCGGTAATACCCGGTAAGACCATGAAATGATCTAATTTGTTTTATTGTCTTAGGTAAACCCACTTTGTTTATAGCGTTGATTTTTGTTGGATTAGGCTTGATGCCTTCAGATGAAACTATGTGTCCTAAGAACTCAGTTTGTTTCGCCAAAAATTGACATTTTGACAATTGAACCTTCAAATTATATTCATTAAGCTTCTTAAATATCTTTGTGAGTGTTTCAAAATGTTCACTTAATGAAGTAGAAAAAATAAGAATGTCATCCATGTATATTACCTAAGATTTATTTACAAAATCACGCAATACATGATTCATCAACCGCTGGAAGGTTGCGGGCGCATTTTTAAGCCCGAATGGCATTCGAATGTACTCGAAAAGACCCATTGTTGTAGAAAATGCAGTTTTTTCTATATCACTCTCCTCCATTAATATTTGGTGGAACCCCTTAGCTAAATCTAAGGTTGAGAGGTAATTTGCGCGTTCCAATTTATCAAATAAGGACTCAATGTTGGGCATTGGAAATTTGTCATCTATTATGGTTACTTTATTTAAATTTCGATAATCTATAACGATACGCCATTTCTTTTCTTTGCTATCGGATCCTTTTGGTACGACCCACAAAGGAGAATTATATGGTGAATTACTTGGTCTAATTATTCCTTGATTCAACATTTCTTCAATTTGTCTCTCAATTTACTTTTCATGGATTTGAGGACATCGATAGTTCTTAGAATATATTGGTTGGTGCGAAGTGGTAATTATTTTATGTCGTACACAATTAGTTGCAGACAAGTCTTGACCTTCCTTATAAAAGGTATTACTATTCTTATAAAGGAAACTTCTAAGTTTATCTTTCTCTTCCATGTTAAGATCCTTATGTATTAAATTATTGATATCGTTTTCATCCTTCTCCAAATAACATACTTCTTCATACCTAACCAACATACGGCAACCTTATTATCTTTGCCTTTTAAGTAGGTACTCGACGTCGAATTCATATTCGCCTAGAGATATTTTCCAACGAATTATCCTTTGGTTTGGATCTTTCAATGAATAAAGCCATTTTAAGGGTTGGTGATCCGTTTGGACCAAAAACTTTCGTCCAAAAAGGTATGGTCGGAAATATTTAACCGCCCATACAATCGCTAACAATTCCTTTTCCAAAGTCGAGTAATTTTTTTCGTGGCCGTTTAACGTACGACTCATAACACACTGGTTTACCTTCTTGACTTAATACGGCACCTATAGCAGGATTGCTAGCATCCATCGTCAAAGTGAACTTTTTATCAAAATTTGGGAAAGCAAGGATCGGGTATGTCGTTATAAGTTTCTTTAATTTTTCGAATGCTTCTATATATTCGTTGTCCATTTCAATTTGTTTCATACAAGCACCTTTCTTTAAATATTTAATAATCGGACTTCCTATCATAGAATAGTTCTGAATAAACTTCCGGTAATACCCGGTAAGACCAAGAAATGATCTAATTTGTTTTATTGTCTTAGGTAAACCCACTTTGTTTATAGCGTTGATTTTTGTTGGATTAGGCTTGATGCCTTCAGATGAAACTATGTGTCCTAAGAACTCAGTTTGTTTCGCCAAAAATTGACATTTTGACAATTGAACCTTCAAATTATATTCATTAAGCTTCTTAAATATCTTTGTGAGTGTTTCAAAATGTTCACTTAATGAAGTAGAAAAAATAAGAATGTCATCCATGTATATTACGCAAGATTTATTTACAAAATCACGCAATACATGATTCATCAACCGCTGGAAGGTTGCGGGCGCATTTTTAAGCCCGAATGGCATTCGAATGTACTCGAAAAGACCCATTGTTGTAGAAAATGCAGTTTTTTCTATATCACTCTCCTCCATTAATATTTGGTGGAACCCCTTAGCTAAATCTAAGGTTGAGAGGTAATTTGCGCGTCCCAATTTATCAAATAAGGACTCAATGTTGGGCATTGGAAATTTGTCATCTATGGTTACTTTATTTAAATTTCGATAATCTATAACGATACGCCATTTCTTTTCTTTGCTATCGGATCCTTTTGGTACGACCCACAAAGGAGAATTATATGGTGAATTACATGGTCTAATTATTCCTTGATTCAACATTTCTTCAATTTGTCTCTCAATTTCCTTTTCATGGATTTGAGGACATCGATAGTTTTTAGAATATATTGGTTGGTGCGAAGTGGTAATTATTTTGTGTCGTACACAATTAGTTGCAGACAAGTCTTGACCTTCCTTATAAAAGGTGTTACTATTCTTATAAAGGAAACTTCTAAGTTTATCTTTCTCTTCCATGTTAAGATCTTTATGTATTAAATTATTGATATCGTTTTCATCCTTCTCCAAATAACATACTTCTTCATACCTAAATGGAGCTTCATTTTCTCTACGTATTATTATTTCGTTTCCATTTACAATTGATTTGTTGTTTAAGAGGTCGATTATCGTACCTATTGGAGTTCAAATACTGTTACCTAATATACAGTCAAAAGGTTTGTCACAAAAATTAGTTAATTTCACTGACATGGTTTTCCCGTTGTCCTTAAATTCACTTGGGACTAATACCACAGCTTCATGGGAAATTATAGAGTGTCCTGACATGGCATTTATTTTAATTGGCTTATCTAAAGTACGGATTGTTTTGAATCGTTCAAAAACTCTCCAGTCTCCTAAACTGATTGCAGATCCTGTATCGATTAGACACCTGACCTTGATATTATCAATTGTTAACGGTACTACCGGTAATTGCGATTTAGGCAAGATTGCCGAAAATTTTGAACGTTAACTGTGTCTACCTCCATTGGTTCGGGTTGCCTATCGTTTCTATTTGACTAAAAGTTACCCCTCGTTTGATTTCTAAAATTATGGCTTCCAAAATTGTGTGACCTATTTGGATAACGTTCTGATTGGTTGTCAACATTTGGATTTCGAAAATGTTGTGACCTATTTTGATAACCGTGTTCTTGGCTTCTAAAATTTGTCTGTTTGTTATTTAGAACAAATGAATTATTATTATGATTTGTCTTAAAGTTGTTATTTTGGTTCAAACTAGAATTTCAATTAAAATTTTTGTGATTCAAATGCCCATCATAACTAGTTTTCTTGTCGTAACATTTTTTTAAAATAATATCTTTGATCAAATTATTTTCCACATAATAGTTATATGCAGCGGATATGCTGTCTATATTATTTTGTAAGAGAAGAGCTCTTATGTAAGTAGGAATAAAATTAGTATAAATTCCGAAAATTATTTGAGAATTATTTATTGGTTTATAATTTTCACCCTTAATTAATTCTAGACTGTACTTTGTATTCATGATATTAAGAATAGTTTCTAATTTATTGTGCAAATCTTCAATATTACTTACTCTAATGTATAATGCCTCCTCTCTTAAATAAAAATACGTTTTGTTAACGCCGAACTCTCTTCTCAATTTCTGTATTATGTTGTCCCACGTTGGGTCGGTGAGGCAGTCTACAGCCCGTAGTGCCTTTCCCTGCAACTTGTTGGCTAGTATTATTTTTGCGGTCGCTTGCTCCTCCGGAGATAATGATAGGATCGTTGAGACGTCCCTCAGGTAATTCTGTAGAGTGTAATTATCTTCGCCATTGAAATTTGGGATCCGTCTTGCTTCTCTTAAGCATTCAGACAGGGTAAGAGCCATTTTAATTGTCTTTATTTTACACTGCACTTTATGATTAAGTTTCTAGATGGGTGATTCTTATATAGCTGTGATTTTTACAACTCAAAATTTATTTATTTATTTTTTTTTTTTTTTGTTTTTTTTTTTTTTTTTTTTTTTTTTTTTTTTTCAGGAGGAAATCTTCAAAAGACACTTGGCAGTATTCGATACCAAGTAGTGTGGGACTCTTACCTCACTAAAAACTCCTCGTAATCAGAACCAATCTATGAACGATCGACAACAGATTTTTCTTTCTCAATAATATAATCGCTTTAAGGGAAGCTTAAACTTTTAATGCTTCACATGACTTTTAGACCATTAGCTCGTGTGGCTTGGTTCTTCTTAATCTCCGAACATTGCCTCTCGTATTTAATACGGACTCCATTTCAGAGTTGATATGACTATGCAGTCGCTGATTGTGTGATACAGCATGTTTTCTTACAACTTCTGTAACCGTTTCTATTTGTAGGTCACGATGTAAATCGCTATTTCTTATATACCATGGTGCATTTACTATTCCACGAAGGACTTTGTTTTGGAATTTTTGAATGATTTCATTATTTGTTTTCTTTGTACAGCCCCATAATTGGATTCCATAGGTCCAAACAGCTCTAAGTACTTGTTTATAAAGCATTATTTTACTTTCGACAGATAGGTCAGAATTGCTAACGAGTAACCAGTACATTTTTCTATACTTCAAGTAGAGCTCTTCCCTTTTCTTTTTGATGTGATCTTTCCATTCTTATATAGCTGTGATTTTTACATCTCAAAATTTTTGAAAATCAAAAAATGCTTTAAATTTTGTGATCTGGGTGTTATTGGTCTTTTATTGTGCTCAAAATTAAGCCTGCAGCGTAGCTCTACTACAAAGATTTACACTGCACTTTTATGAATTGGGGAATTTCTTGATTAACACAAGAATCTTGAAGATTTGCACTGCACTTTATGAATTTGGGGAATTTCTTGATTAACACAAAAATCTTGAAGATTTGCACTGCACTTTTATGAATTGGGGAATTTCTTCATTAACACAAGAATCCCATCCTCGTCGCCAGTTTAATTTTTAAATTGAAACAACCGTATTCTTCAGAGTTTGAACTAAGACTGATTTTATTCGTGTTCTATCTTAAGCTAACTTACAATAGGAGTATATGAGACTCGTGAAATATAATGTGTCATCAAGTTCCATAAGGGATACTTGAGTCAACATTAAAAATTTTTATATTTCGATATGCTGATTGAGTACGTTTATATTTCAATTTGCTGATCGTTGCACAATGGCAACGATCATTGTTTATTTTAGTTCATGAGTATACCACTAAGTTCCATAAGGGAACTTGGGTGGCATCAAAAATACAAGATAAGTTTTATTTTCATGTTTTGAAAACAAAGAGCGGAAGCTCCACTGAGGATGCTTCTTTGTTATCTACTTCTGGAGGGTCTTCTATATTAGACTCATACATAACTAGCGTAAGCCTTAAGCTCGATGCAATACGTGTTAATGTGGTCGTAAGTAAAAATTAGGTAATGTTTTAAGAAGTCAATGAACAAAAAAAAGGGTGCTCATTAAAAAAATAAAACTTTTGAAAATAACGACCAACTTTATATACAGTTCAATTTAACAACCACACTAATTTTGAACAGTCTATAGGAAAACACGAGAAAAGTTTAGAACAGTTTCTAGGAAAGCACGAGAACTTTCTAGCAGTTAAGAATAGTTTATAAGAAAGCATACCACACAAAATTAGTACAGTTTATGGGAAAGCTCCTCCCAATTTTCACATGTGTGAACCTATTGGTCTACGCACTGTCCCTTTCGGGTATACTCCTCAGTTATATTTTTGTTGGCAACGCTTTCCTTTATTTGGAATCTTTCTGTTGTTGCTTTTGTGTCGTACCGTGTCTTCATCCGGTTGCCACACGCTGCTATTCATGTCCCTGTTCTTTTAGGTATATCGATAAGTCTACCCAGCCCTTTGTCTCCATCACAGGCGTAACAATTTTAGCACCGCTTCTACACGTCGTCGGCCTCTAGCATGCAGCCAGTAGAAGCGCTGTCGCACGTTCTCCAGCCTTTTTGTTGACTTAAATGGTTTCTTGTATGGCTCCTTTGCATCTTTTCATCTTTTGTAGAACCTCCTTGATTTTCGATTGAAGAGCAATAAGCCACATCGGTGGTATCATAGCATATAAACACTAAAGTGGGATTCTGTAGACCCTTGGAGTGGTGGCGAACCTATTGTCTCCGGTCTTACTTAGCAGTCTCCGCTTCAAGTTATTGATTACACCATTTTATATATAATATTTATATATTTTACCAAGTTGTTCAGAAATAATAAACCGTAAAGTATCTCTGTAAAAACGAGCGTAATTATTTTATATTATTACATTATTGGCATTTTTAAACTATTTACAAACCAGTAAAAACCAGAAACAACAAAAGAATGTTTGGAAAATGCTAAAAAGCGCACGCTTTTTAATATTTTAAAAATCTTCTTTTTCTTTATAATTGGCAGAATATTGATAAGCAGAATTTTGAAAAGCAGAATTTTGACCCCGGCAGAATTTTGACCCCAACCCATGTGAACTCCTTTATATGATTAGTCTCTATAACCTGTTTATTGTATGAGTTTGTACTTTGTATATGAAACAAACAGTATTATCAGTTACAATAGCGATGTCAGAAAGCTATCTATATTTTTACCGTGGTATCTGCTAACCTTTACAGGTAAATCTATGTACGGTGGCAGAAGTGTAGATGGCTTTCTGGCCCCGCCACTGTAATTGATAACACAAAAATTTCAATTCACATTTATTCCTGTACACGAACGAAATGAAAAAAAAAATTGGAGGGATCCAGGTTTGTACGCGTATAGATATTCCGTAATCTCTGTCATAAATTCATTCCTTTGCGCATTTTTCACTAGGTGTGTTGATTTCCAGATCTACGGAGTTGTACAAAAATAAAAAAAACAGAATGGTTTTGATAGATTTATATTGAATACTAGCTGAGCCGCACGGCGTTGCTCGAGTCTGTAGTTTTAAGGTTCCCGTTCTCCTTTCTGTTTCTGTTCCTATGGGACTTTAGGGTTGAAATCTTTGCTAAGCTACTGAGGAGTTATGTGGCATCCCAGTGCTGAAAGAATTTTCTGGAATCAGTCTAGTAGTTTCTAAGTTTCTGCTCCCAACCTCGTTCCTGTGGGAACTTTCCGTTCCCATGGAAATATAATAATGTTACATTACATCCTAGTGTTGAAAGAATTTTTAAAACCGGTCAAGTAACTTTAAGGTTCCCGTTCTCGTTTCTGTTTCTGTTCCCGTGGGACTATAGGGATGAAGTCTACGCTAAGTAACTAAGGGATTATGTGGCATCCCAGTACTGAAAGAATTTTTGAAATCTGTCCAGTAGCTTCTAAGTTTCCGTTCCCAACCCCGTTCCTGTGGGATCTTCCGTTCCCATGGAAATATGTGAATGAAATGTAAGTCTATGTCTATGAACGATAAAGTAACATCCTAGAGTTGAAAGAATTTTTGTAATCGGTCATTTAATTTTAAGGTTGCCGTTTCTGTTCCTGTGGGATTATAGGGATGAGGTTTACGCTACATTAGTGAAGTATTGTGTGGCATCCCAATGCTGAAAGGGTTTTTGAAAGCCATCCAGTAGTTTCTAAGTTTCCGTTCCCAACACAGTTCTTATGATTCTATGTCACGGAGGGATAATGTAACATACAGTTGAAAGAATATTTGAAATCAGTCAAGTTACTTTAATGTTCCCGTTCTCGTTCCTGTTTCTGTTCCCGTGAAATTATAGGAATGAGATATAGTCTAAGTTACTGATGGGGGAGGTGGGGAAAGAATTTTTTAAATCAATCCAGTAGTTTCTAATTTTCCGTTCCCAACCCCGTTCCTGTGGGAATATGGAGATCAAACCTTGCCAGAAACCATCTCTGGGCTAAACTATGTCAACCCTGGAAATTTCATAAAAATCCGTTGGGTGGCTTAGGAGTCTATACCGGACAAACATACAAACATACATACATCCTGTTTTATATAAAGATAGATAGATTGATAGATAGATAGATTTATTTATTTGCATGGGTTGCACTTTTCATTGAAGCACCGTGTGATAGACGAAATTTCTCGTCTTACTATACGGCGCGAGAACAAATAACGCAGATGATCTTCCGACTCGTGAGCATGCCACATATAATTCACCATGGAAAAAACATTCAACGATTGACTTTGTGATTTATTTATGGTCATAGCGAATGCAAGACGGATAGGAAACGACAACGGAAACCGTAAAATTATTTGACCAATTTCAAAATTTCTTTCGAATTTTAGATGAAGCATTTCGGAGAGATACGTAACATGTACTATATTTTATCAGCATATTCCCACGGGAATAGAAGGACGGGAACTTTAAAAATACAGACCTGAGCAACGCCGTAAATGTCGAGGGATAAGAGGTATATGAGTATATCTGAAGCATTCCAGGGTGTTGAGCGAACACCTCCGCTGACTCATAAACTGGCTAACATTTGGACTATGCATAGTCTGTCATGAGAAGTCAACTTTTTTTTTTTTTTTTAAAGAACAGTGTTTTGTTTATGACGAAACCTTACGCATTGCATTGATGTCGTTTCTGTTGCACGCTGCTTTTTGTTTATTTGAGTCAATGTAATGATATTCAATGCCCTATGTCGGTTTTTTCTAATGTTTACTTTTTCTGTTCTGATTTTAAGCATTCCGTTTACATTTGATGTCGGTGAAATAATTTATGTTAATGAGAAATAATGTACCATCTTAATGCTATGTCCGCACCTGAAGATAACCTGGGTTTCGTTCCAGGATGGTTTGAGTTAACCGAGTAGTGTCCGCATATGCAAAAAAGTTTTGAGTTTATCTTTTCGTCTTAAGTTAAAAAGAGACAGACATAAAGTGTGAGCAGAACGTCAACGACGTATGAGAGAATTCATTCCCTCTCCACTCACTTCCACTCTCTTAAGTGTCAAATTCAATGGAATATTGGAAATAGTGCATTCAGCGCACTTGGTTTCGAGTAGGTTATCTCGAAACCCAGTGACTAAAAAGGTTTCATTTTGTATGGCAAACCATGTTATGTTGGTTTGGGATTGTTCAAGTTTAACTCACAGGGCATGCGGTTTCAAGGTTCCCGTTCCAGTTCCCGTTTCTGTTTCCATGGGAATATATGGATGAAATATAATCTATGCTACTGGGGGATAATGTAGCATCCTAGAGCAGAAAGAATTTTTGAAATCTGTCCAGTAGCTTTTAAGTTGGCTTTCCAATCCCGTTCCCGTGGGAATATGGGGATGAATAAAAGCTTATGTTACTCGGTCATAGTGCAGCATTTTAACGGTAAAAGAATTTTTGAAATCAGTTCAGCAGTTTCTACAATCCCGTTTACGTTTCAGTTCCCATAGGAATAAAGGGATTAAAAGTATCCGATGTCCGTCCTCTGGTCCTAAGCTACCTCCCCACCAATTTTCAGAAAAATCCGTCCAGCCGTTCTTGAGTTATGAATAGAGTAACTAACACGACCTACCTTTGTGCCCACAGACCGTGCTCTAAGGCACCACAACGGAAATGTTCATGCTAAATAGCAGAATTATCTACAGCAATATCGAAGAAGTTCTGAAGTCCACTGAAGTCCTCTCACCACTCATCTGGTCAATAGTTGTAGACAGCCTACTAAGACTACTTGCAACCCTAGGCATCTATGCAGTGGGCTTTGCAGATGATCTAGCAATTGTCATACAAGGCTCATCAGAAACACTAATATCGAAAAGACTTCAGACAGCTCTGAACACAGTACAAAGCTGGTGCTCAGATGAAGGTCTCTCTGTCAATCCCCATAAGACAGTTATTGTACCATTTACAAAAAGAAGAAAACTAAATCTTCTAATACCTCCCAATTTCTTTGGGGAGACAATACCATTTTCCAAGGAATCAGAATACCTTGGGATCATCCTAGACATTTCCAGCAGAGCAGCCAAGTCTCCATGGACTTGTCGAAGCGTATGCGGAAAAAACTGGGGTCTAAAACCAAAAATGATGTACGACCTATATACGCTGGTAGTCAGACCAACAATAACGTACGCAGCTGTTGTATTGTGCACAAAAACAAAAGAAATAACGGCAATCCAAAAACTTGAAAAGATTCAAAGATTGCGGCAACAACATGCATTACTTTATGCATGCGTACAAAACCAACATACACTCTTAAACGTCAATGTAGGACTACCTCCAACTCACCTCTTCATAAAAATGGAAGCAAGACTGGCGACACACCGTCTTTTCCATCAAGGACACATAAAATCACATCCATATCCGAAAGGACATCTGTCGATAATGAAAAGTCTAGAAAAACTTAATACCTTTAGTATGTGCTTGGATGCTATTATTCCCATGTACAACTTTAAACTCAACTTCTCCATTGTCATCCCCCCTAGGGAAGACTGGGAGAACACAATACCTCATCCTTCAAGGCAAGATATGGTCTGGTTTCCGACTGCTCGAAAATGGAAACTGGTACAGGTTCCGGCATTTTCAGCGACTGTCACAGTGTGAAGGGATCACCCTAGCGACCAATTCATTAATCGACATTACGCTTCACGATAGCCAACCTTGCACTCGTATTTCATTCATGTTCATGAGTATCAACCCCATGCACTAAATTATTAAGTAATAATTTCATGCCACTGACGATGACGTGACGCGACGCTTCAGATTACTTTAGTCAAGTGTATCTACCTACTCACTAAGGTTCAATGCACTGCATACTGTGTAGTGCATATGGCTGGACGTATTTGGATATATTTGTGCATTGTATTAGAAGGGCTATGCATATTGGCATCGGCTATTAATTTGATGACATAGCAAGTATGCTGCCTGGTTCCGTTGTTCGTTAATTACCCACAGAATTCGGAATACCAAATATTTCTATGTTTAAGTCATAATATGTATATTTGATATAGGTTTAAGATGTTAGTGTGTAAGTTGATTATTTTATATAAATAGCTTAAGTTCATTCGAATAAATTCACTTTAAGTTTGGAAGTAGAAAAGCACACTTTGGCTCTTCAGCCTCGATTTTATTTCAAACAGATAGGCTTCCTAGCCATCCACCTTATTCGGCTTGGGGAAGCCATCCAATATCCCCCATAGCTCAGTAGGTGAGGTAGACGACGTTACATGGCGATTAGTTAACAGCTAGTTAAGCAGTTGGCTGAAATTTTTAAATTCGTAGATACTTAAATTCGATAAAAACAAGGTGCCACGTTTGGACTTACCAACACCAATGCCATATCAAAAGGAAGCTTAAAACGAACTCTTCGAAGCATTGAATAGTCCCTATAATCCCGGACAACCAACAATTGAGGCACCCGATACAACAACAGCAAGTACCATCACAAACAATTAAAAGGAAACGTGCTGGAAGAAAGATTAAACTAAGGCAATAAATCGGCAACCTATACAGATTAGCAAGTCTAAGCAGTGGGAGTACAAAGAAAATTTTTTTGCAACAAGCAAAAAATTTACAAAAAGAAAATAACTGTAAAAAGTAAATTAATTTTTCCTTTCATTCAAAAAAAAAAAAAAAAAATTTATAATGGGAGGAAAATCCTCCAAAGAAGAGGTTGTTGTAACCAATAATAACAATAATAATAATGTGTTAACTTCAAATCTTGTAATCATGGACATTGTCATCATAATTTTGATAATCTTTATAGTTTATTTAGCCACAAAAATTTAAAAATTTTATTTTAAACAAAATGTCCAGAAAATTATTACTAATGAAATTAAAAATTTAGCAGTTTAAAATTTTTACTAACAAGAAAAATTTTTTTTTCAATGTATAAACAATGTAAAAAAAAATATATATATATATAAATAAACTATTAAGAATATGTTAAACATAATAAAACACTAAAAGAAATACTTGCAAACTTCAATAAAACCCCAAAAAGAAAATATTCCGAAAACTATATTACTGAAAAATATTTAAAATAGAAAAAGAGTTTAATGAAAAATATGAAAAATTAGAAAAGGATACAACCAAAAAAACTTTAAAAACAATTATAGATAACTTATTTGTCAAACTGAATCAAATATTAGAGGAAAAAACTTAATTGCTAGGCGAAGAAAACATAGGAGAAGAAGAAGATAAAGAAGCCGAAGAGAAATTGCTAGGCGAAGAAAACATAGGAGAAGAAGAAGATGTTGTGCTTTGATTTCCCACACCTTCAGAGGAAGTCGTCTTGCGTTGAACTCAATGCAATTTGAGTTGACTCGTTGCACATCGATTGCTCAATGCCTTGCATTGGGTAAAACGTGTATGCATTTAAGTCATCAAATTGTGCTGAGTTTTCAAACGCATCGGCTATCCAATGTTGAACTTGGAGTTCGCGATCGGTTCTATGACACGATAAGTCGAGTTGTAGTTTAATCATTCAAGTGCGCGGTTGTTTGTCTCTTTATTTACATTTTCATATTGACATTTTGGCGCAGCCGGTAGGATAGCATACGTTTTCGGATTAAAAAAAAAATAAAAGTGCAAAAGCAAAAAGCGGTTCGTTGAGTTTACTCTGTGTGTTTCTCCGAAATCTTTTTCTAAATTTTAGTTTCTAAATCGTGTGCTTTGACATCCGTACTAGGTAAAACAAAAACACTGCAAAATTGTGTTTGAGTAAATGAGTTTCACCAAAAACAACGCAAACAAAGACGAAAAAATTGTTCAAGGTAAGTATAAACTTGTTTTATTTTTTTTCTATTGTTGTCTGTTTATTTTATAAAACATTCGTAACATTTGTTCTATGGTTGGTGTAATTCTTTTTGGTTGTTGAGTGTGATTGCTGTAAAATAAGATAAATTATAAATAGATTCAACTGGGTTAAGTTATAGGTTTTGTTTGATTTTTGTTGTTTTTCTCTTTCCTTGCGATTGAAATCCAAATTTTACAAAAAAATATGAATCAACGGATATTCGACCCTCATATGTATCCTTTCCCGAATTAATCTCCATCTACACACTCAACTGCGTACATTGCAACTCCCTTGCCCGGTGTGTCACCTGGCACAAGCGGCAGCCCCTGTTTTCAGACTGCCCAGGTCAAGGAAAAACATTCCAGGACACAAGGGCAAGATTTTAAAGTAAAATGCGGATTCTGTAATAAGGCCAATCACACTTATGCAGAATGCCGGCAAAGAAGGAGCACACCTTATTGTGAAGCGTGTGCCTCCTATGGGCACAGCATAGATGTGTGCCCTAAGTCCCATATTTTCACCATAAAACGCACGACGCAAAAGCCGCAAGTGAAGTGCAAGTGTTGTTCTAGACTGGGACATGTGGAGGATGAGTTTTTCTCGAAAAAAAAAAATTACTAGGTAGACTGTGCCCCAAAAAATGTATCCTCCTCATTAAGAAAACAAAGAAGTAACTCTCCAGCTTCGTTGATATCGTCAGAAATATGCAATAATGAGTTGCCTACGATATCAAAAGCTAAAAAGACTTCTATAAAAAATAAAATAAAAACCAACGGAAAAAGGCCCAACACAGCGCTCAAATAACGAACAACATCCGAAAGTGAACGGCGACTCGAAGGTAAACGGCCAAGAGTCAAATTTCTTCACCTTTCAGTCAGTTCGTAAAACCAAACACACAGCTAAAGCGTCAGTATCTGAAGCTAAAGTTAACCTAGGTCAGGCTGATCTCTGGTTACTCGTTGTGAGTGTTTGCTTGGTTTTGAATGAGTGCTGCGTTAAATTTAGAACTTTATTAACACAAGCAGTTGATAAGCTTACGTTTTTTGTTGGTTTATTTTCTAATAGTTGGTTGATTTGGGGTATAGCAAGCAAGGGACAGAAAGGCAACAAAAATTTATTTGCATACAACAACATTCGTAAGCACGATGTCTTTGTTGAATTACCGATGTCATTGGCCAAGTCTGGAAAAGTTCTGGTGCTTGTAGACACGGGAGCAGACTCGAGCTTGTTAAAACGAAGTTGTTTTTAACAAATACATGCAATATAAATACCCGAGACACTAAGCAATTGGGTGGCGTTTTTGGTGAAGTAGGCACAACGGTTGGTACGGTTAAGACTTATTTACCTTTCCCAAAGAAAATTTTTACGAAATGGAACGTTATCGACGGCTTAGACCACATGTTTTTACAGATCACCGTCCTCATAGGAGTTTTCAATGTAAAAGATCCAACTACTAGACTTATTAGATTCAAGCTGTCTGAGTATGATTACAAAATTATTTTCAAACCAGGCAGAACCAATTGTAATGCGGACGCACTCAGGCGAATTCAGACGGATCCCGAAGAAACTAAGGTGGTTCAGACAAGGGGTAAAGAAATTGAACATAGAAAGCACAAAGGTACCGACGAAATGAACAAGAATGACATTGTTGTGACAGAGCAAATCCCTGAAGGTGAAAAAGCAAAAACAGACTGTACAAAGGAGTCATCGTTCATTACCTTATGCTGCTGAAATTGAAACTGTTCTTCATGATTTTCATGAGTCTGCACTCGGTGGACATCAGGGAGTAAAAAAGACATATATGCGTATCCGAAATCAGTTTAGATGGAAACATATGCAAAAAGATATTAATCAATACATAAAAAATTGCGAAAAGTGCCAAAAGAATAAGTTCTCGAAAATTACCAAAATGCCCATGCAACTGACTGATACTCCTAGTCGACCTTTCGACAAGGTATATATGGACATGGTGGGTATTTTGCCACTAACTTATTCTGGCAATAGGTACATATTAACATTCCAAGATGACCTGACTAAGTACATGGCTTGCGTGGCGATCCCGGATGCAGAGGCATCTACAGTGGCCAGAGCTTTCTATTCGGAAATAATTACACGTTTTCGTATACCCAAAATGCTCGTTACGGATAATGGCTCTAACTTTACTTCCAGATTGTTTTCTGAAACATGTAAACTGTTGGGAGTTAAGAAAATCCATATAACCGCCTACCACCCACAGGCCAACGGTTCGTTAGAACGGAGTCACAGACCCTTAGCGGAATATCTAAGGAGTTTCGTTGACAATGACGACCGAAATTGGGATCAATGGCTTAGTCAGGCCATGCATGTACATAACAATACGCAGCATTCTTCCACTAAATTGACACCATTGAACAGTCTTTACGGCTTTGAGTTCGAAATGCCTACAAACTTGAAAAAAAAGCCCGCTCCTTTATATAACACGGAAGACTATCCGCAACAGCTGCGATTTCAAATTCAGAGATCGCATGAAATAGCTAGAAAAAATTTGGACAATGCTAAGCTTATGTCTAAAAAGTTTTACGATCGGCATGTAAACTCCGCATCATTTGCTCTAGGGCAAAAGGTATTATTGAAAAACCCGGCCCGTAAAAACAAATTTTCTTCAATTTGGTTGGGACCATATGAGGTGTTGTCTGTCGGCGGAGAGGTGAATACCCACATAAGAGAGTTCATAACAACCAACTGAAATTATTCCACTCATAAGCACTAATTAACATTAACTTAAATTTTTTCAGGCTTCACAGATGCTAAGACCTTTTGAAAATATATATATATATCTTGATGGAATAAATAATCAAATACGATTATACTTTCAAATATCCCAGAGGCTTAACACAAAAAATTAAAAATTAAATTTTTTATTTGGTAGTTTCTTATCTACACATAAACTCCCAACGGACTTATAACTAAGAACTAATATTATCAGATATTTTGGCTTGTAAACGGAGTAATGTACACATTAATACTCTTTCAAATACATATTACAAGAATGTTAGTTTTAAGTGGAATAGACTACGGATTATACATATATGGACAATGCCCGAAATCAACACTAAACATTATCAAACCTGTCTACCACCAAGCCGCTCGGAGAAGCATAAACGCATTTCCAACTTCACCTATCAAACATATCCTTGCCCAAGCATCGAAGAACGAAGAGATTCGGCAACATTAAAACTCTTTGCCAAACTCATGTCCTCTAGAAACTCCATCATAGATACCGATATCAATAGAGCAAAACACCACAAACTTGCAAAGAGAATCCCATCCGCAATCGCTACCGTGATTGACAAAGCAAAGATAATCAGTCGCGAACTTTTCTCAGGTAGGGAGGGATGTTGTGCTTTGATTTCCCACACCTTCAGAGGAAGTCGTCGTTCGTTGAACTCAATGCAATTTGAGTTGACTCGTTGCACATCGATTGCCCAATGCCTTGCATTGGGTAAAACGTGTATGCATTTTAGTCATCAAATTGTGCTGAGTTTTCAAACGCATCGGCTATCCAATGTTGAACTTGGAGTTCGCGATCGGTTCTATGACACGATAAGTCGAGTTGTAGTTTAACCATTCAAGTGCGCGGTTGTTTGTCTCTTTGTTTACATTTTCATATTAACAAGATAAAGAAGCCAAAGAGTTAGAAGTAGTTGAAATATTCCGTTTCAGTATAGCTTAGAAATTGCCTACCCTCAACTGTGATGAGGAGGCCAAGAGAACTGAACACATTAGGGATTTTATAAACAGCGTAGAATTCTACCATGACACCCTTAATGAGGCCCCAAAACCCACACTAATAAAATTTATATTAAAATGCAAAATTCAGGGTAAAGCTCTTACTGAGGTAATCAAAAACCAGAAAACTTTGTTTCATTAAAAAATTTTTAATAGAAAAATGTGGACCAAAAGAAACAATAGAAACGATACAAACCAAACTTAGTAAGACATATCAAGGTAATCGATCTGTGCGAAAATTCGTAACAGACATCGAAACACTTATTACAAAAATGACAGAACTAGAAGTTAGAGGTAGAACCTATCAATTCAATTCAATTCAAAGATTCATTTATTGCAGATTTTTAATTACATGTACATATATAAGTATTTATGAATTTAAAGCGTTGCCGTCAGCTCGACTGGTAACTTTAGAGTTTTGAACTAATAAAAATTGAACAAATGAATGTAATGTATAATAAAATACTTAGTAGTATTGTAAATTAACTTATAGTTATTTGGTATGATGTGTTAGGAATATTCTGACATTAAAAGCATTCTGTATCGGTAACAAACTCTGACAAAATTGACAAGTCTCACCCAATCGGATCCATTTAAGATTTCAATTGTCTCTTGCATTGAAAGTGTTGCTCTACCGAAATGTGACTCTCGTTGACTTCTAAAAGTCGGACATACACTTAAGAAATGGAAACAATCTTCCTTGGCTTTTAAGTTACACAAATTACAAAACTGAACGAAGCTTCCGTTAAATGGTGTACCATTTAAATAGATGAGTTCGCATCTCACTTTAAAAATAAGCGAAATATCTTTGTAGCTGAAACAATCTTGAAAATAATTTTTGTCGCACAAGTTGAAATTTAGTTGGCTATATAGAATTCTGCTTTGTGAATTATTTGCTTTTTCGATCATCTGCTCTCGATCAGTGTCTTCGACTTTTTGTATTATTTTGTATAGTTTTAGTCTGACCTCGTTAGTGTTGCTATAATCCAAAGGCATTTGTTCCCCACAGGAAGCAGCGATGTTATCCCATGCCCTCAACCACCAGTCCTTGTTTCGAGATTCGTAAAGTAACATTATTTTGCACAAACGATAGTTTCGAAGCCCAAGTATTTTTATTATATAGACAGCTTGTAACTTTAAAGTTGAAGTAAATATTTTTGGAAGTCCTGTTTCTAGATACATTGCATAGTTTGGAACCTATCATGGACATAATAATTCTAACAACTCTCGAGCTAGATTCTCGCATACTAATTCCAATAACCAAGCTAGAAATTAGCACCCACAGAATAACAACTCAACTAGGCCTTCATATCAGAACCAACAAAACTCTAGGAATCTTAATAACTATAGAAATAATAATAATAACTATTATAACAACGACAACAGGTCCAAACATACAAGCAATAATGATAGACAAAGATATACTAATAATAACAGTAATAATCACAGTAACAACAACAATAATATCAATAGGTCGAATAGTGTAAGTCAACCTAATAATAATAGAAATCATAATCAGGTGTTGGTAATGGGAAACGAGCAACCCACCGAAGGGGAAGCCGACCCATCGGAGGGAATTTATTAAATCCACAGACAACAGATCCCATTTGTACTGTTGGAATATCAAACGGCATTTACATACAGATCCCATTAAAAAACAACATAAACAAACAATTCTTACTAGACACAGGAGCCTCAATATGCGTTATTAAAAAATGTTCACTTACTAAAAATATTAATATTGATGAAAGAAAAAAGACAAAAGTATTAGGGATCTCAGGAAATCTAGAAACTTTAGGGACATGTATCTACGTATTACAACTAGGAGAATTTGCCATTCCATATGAATTTCACGTAGTAAGTGATTCTTTTCCGATCCCAGTGGACGGTATAATCGGAGAGAATTTCCTAACAGAATTCAGAGCCATTATAAATCTGGAGAAATTTTCGTTTGAGTTAAAAGTAGATAACCAACCAGTCATTCTACCTATATATACTCAACAAAACATACATGCTGTTTCCTTACCTCCACGGTGTGAAGCAACTTATTGGATGACTACAAAACATTCTGATTCTCGAATATTTTATCCACAAGAATTATGTGAAAATGTTTTCATCGCAGGTTCACTATCAACTGTTAAAGAGGGAAAAATACCCGTAAAAATTCTGAATACACGTGATTCAGCTGTAACTCTAAAATGGATTGAACCCATATCATTCTCTCCTTCAGAACATTTTATTTTACATTATAACCATATAGATAAATCAATAAACAAACGACTTCAGGAAATTCTAAATGAAATAAGTTTTGAGACATTAAATAGCGAAGAAAAAACCGAGATTGAAGCAATATGTACAAAATTCCAAGATATTTTTCACGTAGATGGTGACAAACTCACGTATACCCATATTGGAAAGGCAGACATTAAACTTAAAAATGAATCTTCACCGAAATATACCAAGCCGTATCGATTACCACATACTCAGAAGGAAGATATAAAGGAGGAAATAAAAAAAATGTTGTCAGATGACATAATAGAACCATCCATCTCCCCTTGGAACTCTCCAATACTTATTGTGCCGAAAAAGAAAGACCCAGTTACCGGTCTACAGAAATTCCGAGTGGTGATCGACTATCGTCACGTTAACGATCGAATCGAAGATGATAAATTTCCACTGCCAAACATAACGGACATCTATGATATGATCGGAGGAGCAACTTACTTCTCATGTATAGATCTAAGTCAAGGATATTACCAAATGGAGCTAGATGCCAATAGTAGACCAATAACGGCATTCTCAACAGAGGATGGTCACTACCAGTTAAAACGTCTACCAATGGGTTTAAAGATCTCACCCAGTAAGTTTTCAAGAATGATGTTTATAGCCATGTCGGGACTAAAATATTCAGGATGTTTCGTCTATCTTACCGATCTTATAATTTTTGGTAAAAATTTAATGCACCACAACAAAAACTTAATCCAAGCCTTTGAACGTCTGAGAGAAGTAAATCTCAAAATACACCCGAGAAAATGTTCTTTCTTGCGAAAAGAAGTACTATACCTTGGACACCTTATATCGGGCAAAGGAATTTTACCTGACCCCACTAAATCTGCCGCAATGAAAAATTATCCAACTCCTACTAACGCGGATGAAGTAAGAAGATTCGTAGCAGTCGCAAATTATTATCGAAAATTCATTAAAAATTTTGCTACCATTTGCATCCCATTAAATCGGTTACTGAAAAAGGATGTTGAATTCAATTTTAATAAAGATTGCGAAAAATCATTCAATTTGCTTAAAGAAATCCTTATAAGTCCTACAATTCTCCAATTTCCAAATTTTAGTGGAGAATTCATTCTGCGGACAGACGCGACGCCTCAGGTTTCGCTTTAGGAGCTGTTTTGTCTAATTCCGATGACAGGCCAATTGCTTACGCAAGCAAAATTCTTAATAAGGCAGAGAAAAACTATAGTACTATTGAGAAAGAATTACTTGCTATAGTTTGGGCAGTAAAACACTATCGGCCATACTTGTTCGGAAGAAAGTTCAAAATCTTGACAGACCACAGACCCCTAGTATACTTGTTCTCACTAAAAGAACCTAGTAGTAGACTAACTAAATTCAGACTATTATTAGAAGAATAAAATTTTTACGTAGAATATTCACCCGGTAAAGACAACTGTACCGCTGACGCGCTTAGTCGCATTGAAGTAGAAGGTATGTTTCTTTACTGAAAATTCACACGAAATGCACCGAAAGTCGGTGAAAGTCAGTCAAATGTCGTTCCAGCACAGCGATTTTTCGCAGCAGTGCACAAAAGAGAGTGCTCACGATAGAG
This sequence comes from Melanostoma scalare, assembly GCA_949752695.1. NCBI lineage: Eukaryota > Metazoa > Arthropoda > Insecta > Diptera > Syrphidae > Melanostoma > Melanostoma scalare. Next base: position 99,019,390 of record OX456986.1, read on the forward strand.
TAAAAAATTTCCCCACCCTGCGAATTTCTGCCACCTAAATTTCTGTGGGCAGAAATCGTGCACAGCCAAAACAAATTTGTACAACAACTGTCAAACAGACGTTTTTCCAAGCGTTGTTGCTGCGAATGTTTGTTCAAGACCGTTTCTTTACTTTTGAGACAATTACGCTCTTTCAGAGAATTTGTGAGAGAGTTTTACCCCCACTCCATAAAATTTGACAGATTGTGAATTTCTGTCCACAAAGTAAAGAAAAAGACCTAGAGTCTGAAGAATTAAAACAATTATATATCTGTGTAGTAACAAGAGACCAGTCGAAAGTAGATAATAAAGATAAAAATACACCTAAAGATAATAAGACACAAACCAATGAACAAATGATTACAGAACTTCTGAAACCACCCGAAAGTGGACTAAAAATTACTGAATTAAAAATCGTTGACAATCTTACGGAAGATTTAGTTAATTTCAAGGACGACATAATTATAGGACCAAACATAGTTTTGGCGTTTATTCCAAAAGGGAATAGTTTACTCCTAAAGAAGCCCAAGGACAGCACTACAACCCAATCGACATTATTTGGCAAAATATTGTCGAGGGATGTGCAAAAATTCTGCGGGCCCAAATCAATTAAGAGAATATATATTACTAAAAATGAAATAAAGAAACTCTCGGACGGCCGTCGAGAATATAAAATTAATGAATTAAAAAATATATTAGGAGAAATGTTTAAAGAAAGTAATATAAAGGTATACCTCATAGATAATGTTATTGAAATTACCGATCCTTGTAGGAAGAAATTAATACTTAACGACTTTCACATACTTCCAACCAGTGGACTAGCAGGTATAAACCGTATGATCCAAAATATAAAGAAAAAATACTTTTGGACAGGAATGCAAAACGATGTGACGACATTCGTTAAGCACTGCCCAGTAGGTATAACCAACCGAAGAAACAACCAATAACTATCACATCAACAGCCGAATCAGTTTTTGACAAAATATTTATAGACCTAGTAGGACCTTTAGAAGAATCTGAAGATGGATCTAAATACATACTCACCATTCAAGATGAGCTTACCAAGTTTATCGAAGCTATACCACTCCTAAATAAAGAATCAGGCACAGTAGCTAAAGCTCTAGTAGAAGGTTTTATTCTAAGGTACGGAGTACCACATACAATAGCATCTGATCAGGGAACCGAATTTCTAAACCAGGTTTTCAAAAGTATCTGTAAGCTTTTGAGAATAGAACAATTATTACAATCTACAGCGTACCATCATGAGAGCATAGGAGCTTAAGAAAATTCACATAAGGTTTTAGGAGCATATCTTAGAAGTTACGTCTCAGAAAAACACACGGACTGGATCACTTGGTTGCCGTATTACGTTTTCTGTTATAACACTTCCGTACACTCAGAAACGGGTTACACACCATTCGAGTTGATATTCGGAAAGCAATGTAGCTTACCCAACAATCTGACAAAACAAATGGAACCGGTGTACAACTATGACAATTACGTAATTGACCTCAAACATAAATTACAAGTTGCCCATAGAGATGCCCGAGAAACGCTTATAAAGAAGAAAAATATTAGGAAAGATATGATAAAGAGGGACAATCAAAGAGCAGTAGTTTTGAAAAAGAAAGAAATTAGATCCAATATTTATAGGACCATACGAAGTTTTGTCTCATTATCTTTATTGCTGTTCTGGATTGTTTGCTCGAAGGAAAAGTAACGGACAATGAAGTACAACAATTATTCTTTGCTGACGATGGAGCATGGAGCCATCATAAGCGAGGATCCTACATCCCTGCAACGAGCACTTGACGTTTGGATTGATGTTCTGGAAGGAAATGGGTACCGTATTAGCGCTAAAAAGACTGAATACCTGTGCTGCCCTTTTTCTGATCCAGACAAGCCTATTCCAGACATTTATTTGAATGGAAATGTGCAAAGTTTAAATATCTGGGATCTATGATCAATAGAGAAGCAACTTGTGATGACGACATCAATCATCGAGTAAGCGTAGGGTGGATGAAGTGGCGAGAAAGCTCCGCTATCTTCTGTGATCGAAAAATGCCCCCTAAGCTGAAGGGAACACTCTACACAGCAGTTGTCCGTCCAGCTCTGACATACGGTTCACAATGTTGGACAATGTACAAAAAGTATGAGAGCAAATTGACGGCAGCCGAAATGAAGATGCTTCGTTTGACAGCAGGAGTAACAAAGCTTGATCGAATTAGAAGTACTAAGATCCGTGGAAGCTTTCATGTCAAAAGTACCATCTTGGACAAAATTCAGCACGACCGGCTCAGTTGGTATTGTCATGTTCAAAGGAGAGATCCACAGAACCCCGTCCAAAAGGCAATATCGTACAACTTTTCAACAAATTCGCGACGGAAAAGAAAAGGCAGGCCAAAACACTCCTGGTACAAGCAAATGCAAAAACAGCAGCATTTGTTTGGCCTCAGACATGGAACAATCCAAAACCGGGAGGCTTGCCGACGCTTTCTGAGGTCTACGCGGCGTACCACACAGAAAAGTGGGAGATTTGTGATCGCTTCAAGATCACTACTCGTAACGCCGGAAATGGAAAGAAGAGAAGAAGACGAAGTTTTGTCTCAAAATGGTGTGAATTGTGATATCAAATACGATAGCAAAAGAATGACAGTACACAAGAATAGACTAAAACCATTTTACATGTATTTAACTATTATATAATCGCTAATTAAATCAAAATCATGAAAAAAGGGGGAAGAGAATGTAAATAATATTATATGTACATATATACATAAGAGATAACTACTTCAATTAATTAATTAACTTAATTTTTAATAAGAGTAAACTATATTGTTGTGTACACAACTAGAATATAAGAAGAATAATTTACTTGTATGAATGAATGAAAAAAAAAAAAATTTATATTATATTATATGCGTAAGTAATGATACACACTAAGTATGTACTATTACAATAAATATAAAAGAAAATATTGTGATTCCGAAAAAAAAAATATATATATATATTCCTATAGTACAAGTTAGTGTCGCTTAAAAGAAGAAATCAAGATATGTCATGATTTCTCCTTTTCCCCAGGAAGGGTAGTGTGAAGGGATCACACTAGCGACCACTTCATTATACATTAATTCCGGTCATTGACGTTAATCCACATTACGCTTCATGATAGCCAACCTTGCACTCGTATTTCATTCATGTTCATGAGTATCAACCCCATGCACTAAATTATTAAGTAATAATTTCAATGCCACTGACGATGACGGGACGCGACGCTTCAGATTACTTTGGTCAAGTGTATCTACCTACTCACTAAGGTTCAATGCACTACATACTGTGTAGTGCATATGGCTGGACGTATTTGGATATATTTGTGCATTGTATTAGAAGGGCTGTGAATATTGGCATCGGCTATTAATTTGATGACATAGCAAGTATGCTGCCTGGTTCCGTTGTTCGTTAATTACCCACAGAATTCGGAATACCAAATATTTCTATGTTTAAGTCATAATATGTATATTTGATATAGGTTTAAGATGTTAGTGTGTAAGTTGATTATTTTGTATAAATAGCTTAAGTTCAGTCGGAAGTAGAAAAGCACACTTTGGCTCTTCAGCCTCGATTTTATTTCAAACAGATAGGCTTTCTAGCCATCCACCTTATTCGGCTTGGGGAAGCCATCTAATATCCCCCATAGCTCAGTAGGTGAGGTAGACGACGTTACACCAGAACGAGATTCTCAGTAAGTCTGGGCAGTCACTCGTCCATTTTCCAAGTTGAAGTCTTTGCCATTAACGAATGTCCGAGAATAATATGTTCATCGAACACGAAAAACAAAACAATATTCATTTTCTCAGACAGCCAAGCTGCACTAAAGGCGTTAAGCTCACCTGTCATAAGATCCAAACCAGTCCAAGAGACATGTCACTCTCTGAACTAGCAAGGAAAAACACTGTAATCCTCCACTGGATCCCAGCACACAAAGGCTATGATGGTAACGAGAAGGCAGACATCTTAGCTAAAGACGGCGCATCTAAACCATTCGTCGGTCCTGAACCCTTCTGCGGTGTAGATAAAAGCACCTTCTAACATACTGCCAAGAACATCCTACTGGAGGAATCAAATAAAGCTTTTAGTTACTCATCTGGTCAAATCTGTTCAAAACTATTTTTACTAGAATATCCTGAAAACATCTAAATTCCTACTCAACCTCAAAAGGAACACCCTAAAAATTTGCACAGGACTACTAACTGGTCACTGTTCTTTAAAGAAACATCTTCACCAAATGAGGCTGGTAGCGGACCCCATCTGTAGACTATGCCTCGAAAATGAAGAAACATCTCTGCACATTATTACAGAATGTCCAGCACTTTTCCGCCTTAGAAAGCAAATACTTGACTATGAGATTATCCCCCTAGATAAACTCAAACTCATTTACCCACAGAAGATTGCTAGCTTCTGGTTCAATTCAGGAGCAGGAGAACTGTCCTGAAACCTCACATGGGCTGGCGCAATAAATTTCATTCAGACACCGTAGTGCCCGGAGCTCAGCAAGCTCTACCCGTCCCCTAAATTTTTCTATCTATCTAACTAACACGACTTTCTTTTATATACAGGGTGTTCCGTAATTCGGGTATTATCCTTTGGAGTGTGATTCTTGGTCATATTCTAAAAAAAAAATTGTTTCACAATAAAGCTCGTTTCTCAACTTTGACATCACTTTTTGACAATTTAAAAAAAGGCTAACTTTGGTGTACCCTGACCTGTGTTAAATTAAATATCTCCGTCAATACTGATGATAGAGACTTAATCTTAGACTTAATTTTTTGTAAAGGCAACAACCTTTAAGATTAAATTTAAGTTGAGCTTCCATAGATTTAGGCTGGCCAGATTTTCAATTTTAAGAGCTGTTCAAATTTTCTTCCCGAAACAAAGTTTTGACTTTGAGGTCATTTTTTTTTTTCAGAAAATGCCTGGTAAACATAGAGTTTCTTTATTTTTTACAGATGAACAAAACAATAATGAAAAAAAAAAAAACTCAGCAATAAGTGCACTCAAAAACCCATACATTTTATGATACTTGAAAAAATACAAAACGGGTTAAATTAAAAAAAAATTAAAAAAATTTTTTACCTTTGAGGATTGTTTGAATAAAACAATAATATGGGCTCTTGTAGTAGTTTCTTATGTATTTTATACAAATACAATTATAACAAGTGTTCAAAGTGCCCTCCTTCATTTTGAATGCATGCCAGAGCCCGTTTTTGGATTTCATTGTGGATGTTTGCTTTAAATTTGGGTTGTGAATGTTCAATAGGCTGTGTCCAAGTTGTCAACAGTGAATGACCTATTACAGCTTACCTATCAAGTTTTTTTCTTTTCCTTTTCTTCTTATTTTACAAGATAGATAAACCTGCGCGGTCTCCTTTTGCTGAGGACAACCTCTTGTCCTCGGGAAAGAAGCACAGAACTTAAATTTTTTCAAATGTGAACAATATCAATAATAGTATGAGCAATTTCAAGTTTCCTGGATACTGGAGCCCATTACAGTGTTTGGCAGATGCTGGCAATGAAAGTGATGATATGGAGGATGATCAATCCCCATCAAAACAATCCACTCCGAAAACAAAAGTAAACCCAATAAAGTTATTGTAAAAGTCATGTGACTACGTGCATCTTATAATGAAAGCTTTAAATGTCACTTACTATTGTGTGACAAGAAAGACGATAATAATGACATACACTTTTCATACCGCACTTTTGGTAACATGACGTGCGTCGAAATGTCCTCTTATAGGAGAAACACTACAAATATATACATAGCTCCAGTCTACCTTAACTGCAACAATTGGCGCAATGATTACAACAAACTTATAGACATACTGCAAGACATGGGGAAAGATAACATAGTATTGATAGGCGATTTCAATGGAAGAACTGCTACTAGAGCTGTGTCAATCGCGATTGATTCGGTCTTTTTGACCCGTTCACTGGAAATGATTGATGATTGCAATCATACAAAACTAAAACAATCAATCACCATTTCAATCATTTCCATAGAACGCCACTGAAAGGAACTCAGTATTTTACTATTATATGCTGTATTTGTATGAGATGGGTGAAGACGTCCGAAACCGAAACCAATGATTTGATAGAAACGAACGACCGAAACCGAAACCAATCATTTGTACGAGCCGAACGTCTGAAAATGAAACCAATCATTTGAACGTTGAACCTTGAACGATAGGCGAACGACCGAAATTGAAACCAATCGTTTGAACGAAATGAACGACCGAGACTGAAACCAATCACCAATCACTTGAACCAAACGAACGACCGAAACTGAAACCAATCGTTTGAACGAGACCCGAAACGATTGACCGAAACTCAAACCAATCAAACAAGTACTACAGTACTCTGTCTACTTTGATGCTCATAGAATGGTGCTATTGCTGAGTAGGTGGGCGATGTTTTTCAATTCAAATGAAGCACATATACATACTTAAGTTTGTTTTATATTTTCAGCTTTTAGAATTTCATAGATTTAGAACTTTTCTAGTCCTTGTTTTAAAGCGATATGGAAAGATTTCTACTTCAAATTTTTTAAGGCGATTCTCACTGAAAATGTAAAATGAATGTAATGTGTGTATGTATTTGTATATGCACATCTAAAAAAGAAAACCATCCCCCATCTACAACTCAGTACCATACTATTGGCTCTTGCCTACGTTTCTGTTTCGATGTTGACTCGACTGCACCTATGTAGATATGTCTTTAGGTAGACACGAAGCGCAAACAGAGAATAATACAAATTAAAAAATACAACGCTGCACTGCAAATGATAGGTTTCAATTTCGGTCGATCCTCGTTCTCGTGGGTCTATTGGTTTCAGTTTCGGTCGATCGCCTCGGCCAGTTCAAGTGATTGAATGATTGATTGAAATGACCGAATCTTTCCATTGAACGATTGATGATTGATTCGTTCACTTTAAATGAACGATTTACACAGCATTAACTGCTACTTAACAAAGTATCATAGGAGAGAGAAGACAAATGTGGAGATCATCTAAAGATGACGAGAGCAATACTCAAGGAAATGGAATCCTCGACTTATGCAACAGTTTTGGTTTGACAATCTTGAACGGAAGTACACAAGGAGACAGAAGTGGAGAGTTTACGTTTGTGATGCAAGGAAACTCAATAATTGATTACGCGCTAGCCTCTGAAACTGTGTTGGATTCTATTGAAGATTTCAGAGTTTTATCGATGCCATACTCTGATCATATGCCAGTTGAGGTAGTAATAAAACTTAGCTTTATAGACAGAAACAACACCACTACATTAAAGCTTCTACCAAAACTACCGTGGATGGACTCACAGATTGAAAAATATAAGGAATCATTGAATAACAATTTGTGCGAAATTAAGAATGAACTTGGAAATGGACGAATAAACATAAAACTGTTGGAGGCTATCATAAAGAAATCAACGGTTAGTTGGACACGTAGGAACGTAAGAACTTCAAATGGTAAAAGAGATGTCTGGTTTGATGAAATATGTTTAAACAGCCGTAATAAAATGTTCAGTCGTCTAAAACTCTTCAGAAGATTCGGAGGAACTTTTCTTCGGAAGTGGTATGTAGAATCTACAAAGGAATACAAACGATTGTGCAAGCAAAAAATGAAAGATTTTTATGAAAATGAGGCAAATAAACTAATAACCTGTCGTAATTCAAAAGAATTTTGAATTTCAGTCAGAAGGTTAAACGGTAGTCACCCACGAATCAGCTGTATTATCAAGATAGAAAACCTTAAAAACTATTTTGAGATTTTGTTGAACCAACCACTCGTCTCCCAACAATTTTTATACGCTCCACCGTTTTTTGAAGACGACATTTTGGATGCAGAAATAACTAAAGAAGAAATGAGGGTAGTATTATCAAAATGTCAAAACAATAAAGCGGTCGGAACCGACAGAATACCAACAGAACATTTCAAATATTCCACAGATGAGTTTTTGGAGACCTTTACAAAGGAATGTAACGTTATTTTTGAAAAGGGTGAAGTCCCAAGAACCTTCAAAGAATTCATAATTTATCCATTGCACAAAAAAGGAAATATGAATTATGTAAGCAATTATAGAGGAATTTCTTTCTTAAACTCTTCAGCAAAAATCTTCGCATCGATACTGCAAACGCGTTTAAAAAAGTGGATAGCAGAAAAAAAAGTGCTGAGCGAATTCCAGGCGGGATTTCGTGAAACATATTCAACAGTAGATCATATCTTCACCTTATCAAGCATCGTCAACTCATACATAGAAAACAATAAGAAACTCTTTGCTTTTTTTGTAGATCTCAAGGCTGCCTTTGACACAGTTGATCGTAGAGCTTTGTTTTATAAGCTGCTAAGGCTGGGTATATCGTATAAGTTTATTAGAGTGATCCAAAGCTTATATGAAAAGACCGTTTCGTGTATTTGGGATGGTGAGAAACTATCTGAAGAGTTTGAGACAACAGCAGGACTTAAACAAGGATGTGGACTTAGCCCAGATTTATTCGCCTTGTTCATAGACGATTTATGTGATGTTCTACCAGCAGGAATTTCGTTTGCAGGCCTTCATTTTAAATTGCTTCTGTATGCTGATGATATCGTCATCATGGCAGAATCCGAGCATTCACTGCAGTTAATGATTAACCGCCTAGCAGAATACTGTAACACTTGGAATCTTACTGTTAATCTGAGTAAGTCTAAAGCTATGATTTTAATTATCTTGGAATTATAATCTCGTGTAATGGTAATTTTGACAAGCATCTCACCGAAAAACTAGCCAGTGCCACAAATGCGTTGAACAGTACTTGGAAAAACTGCATGGCAAACACTCTAATACCGCTGAGCACCAAGTATAAAGTCTTCGAGTCTACTGCAAAGTCGATCCTTTGTTATGGAACACAAGTTTGGGGGTTCTTGGAACCGGAAAATGTAGAAAAACTACTAAGGCTTTTTTTGAAACGACTCTTCAGACTTCCGCAGTTCACACCAAATTATATGCTTAACCTTGAAACGGGTCTACCACCTCTGTTTATAACAACACTTAAAATGCACTTTGATTATGTTTTAAAAGTTCTCTCGTGGAACAGCAGCAGAATACCAACAAAGATAGCACAATACACAATCAACCATGGATTCTTCTGGATAAAAAGATGGTTTGAATTGGCAGATTTTTGCAATCATAATCTAGAAATATTGCTACAAAATATAGCCAGTTTAAAATTTCAATTATATCAACTACTGCAAAAACTAGATGAAAAATTTCGATACCAATTTTTTGAATCTGCGAGAGCATCTATCTACAGGAACTATTACAACCAGCTGGAATACGACCTAGAGGAAAACAATTACTTCCATAGTAACCATAAAGTAGAGGAAATACCATATATTTTTAAAGCAAGAGGAGAACTTCTTAGTCTGAATCTTATACCACATAGAGAAGACTTACCGGTTATATGCTCGCTTTGTAATATGGGAGAGAGGGAAGATGTAAGGCACTTCCTATGCATATGTCCTGTGTTGAAAGAAATAAGACGTTCGACATGGGGAACAGATATATTAACAGATATGCAAATGTACGAGATCCTGAATGGAATAGATTGGAAAAAGCTTACTATATTCTGCAAATTATGTCTTAATTATCGGCAAAAAATCATTCAAGAAGCGTTTTAAAATATTTTTATTTTTATTTTTTTTATGTTTAAAATATTTAAAAAAAAAAAAAAAAAAAAAAAAAAAAAAAAAAAAAAAAAAAAAAAAAAAAAAACTAAGTGAAAAACAAATAAAAAAAATGTCAATCTGGCATATCAAATCATGCAAATAAAACGAACTTTGAATTGAATTGAAAAAAAAAAATACTATTGTGTAAAAATTATCTCCATCGGGATTAAAATTATGTGCGAATCCATTGATTCTTACAACAAAGTGCTAGATAAGCTCAAATAGACAATTGTCAGTACTTCTCACATGACCTAAAAAGTGATAAGGCTTTTAAGCTTATATTGTATGGCTTCAGCTCATTTGATACCGCTGTGTTAAAAACATAACTGATAAGAATCGGTCTAAAATGCATAGACATTAAAAGTGTTACTAAAAACTATGAACATTATTCAGAAACTTTTTATGTTTGCTTTCTTGAAACTGGTTCCATTAAAATGACTGACCTTAAAAAGAATTTTCGATCAGTCTTTCACACTCAAATAAATTGGAACTCCCGAAAATAAAATAACACAGTGTCGAAACTGCTAAATGTTTGGGCACGGCGAAAAGAATTGCCACGTCAAAACATATTGTTCGTTCTGTGCCGGCTCACAAAAAACTGAAGAATGTGTCAATCAAGACAAGTTTTAAATTTATTTTAAGGGCACTTTGAGCACTTGTTATAATTGTATTTGTATAAAATACATAAAAAACTACTAAATGTGCCCATATTTTTGTTTTATTCAAACAAACCTCAAAGCTAAAAATTTTTTTATTTTTTTTTAAATTTTACCCGTTTTGTATTTTTCCAACTATCATAAAATGTATGGGTTTTTGAGTGCACTTGTTCCTGAGTTTTTTTTATTATTGTTTTGTTCATTTGTAAAAAATAAAAAACTCTATGTTAATGTATAGGCATTTTCTGAAAAAAAAAAATTACATCAAAGTCAAAACATAGTTTCGGGAAGAAATTTTGAACACCACTTAAAATTGAAAATCTGGCAACCCTAAACCTATGGAAGCACAGGTCACGGTACACCAAAGTTAGCCTTTTTTTAAATTGTCAAAAAGTGATGTCAAAGTTGAGAAACGAACTTTACTGTAAAACATTTTTTTTTTCAGAACATGACCAAGGATCACACCCCAAAGGATAATACACGAATGACGGAACAACCTGTATATACATATTTTCTTAAAGATTTGTTGTGAGGAAGAAAGCTCGCCAAGATTCATCGTCTTCCAAGGAGAAACATAAAGATAATGAGCGAAATACCTCGAACAGCTGTTTAAGCCATGCCTTTAATATCTGTTGTTGTTGTTGTTGTTGTTGTTGTTTTCGATTTCAACCTAAGTTAAAATACTTTAAAATTAAAACTAAGAACCAGTGTGCCACCTGCATGACTTATATTTGATATTTTGTTATTGTAATTTAATTTCTGTTCTTATTTATGTATAGTTTTTGTTTAATAATGTTTGTTCTATTTATTAATGTACTTTTTTTTGTTTTTTTTTGTTAAAAATTATAATGTCTTTTATTTTTTTTTTCTTGTATACGTTCTCTGTTCATGCAATTGTGCACCTCTGCACTATAAAGAAAAAATCTGCATTCAAAAAGGCTGTATCGATGAACCGAGCCGCCCCCAAAAGATCAACCGAGGTTTGTTGGCATCACTGCCATAAACCTTTCGATGGGTTTTTTTGACAGCCGGTTTTCATCGATACAGCACGAGGATGATGTCATCTTTCAATTTTCTCATTATTCAATTATCAGTCACTTGCACAAGTTCGCCTCAATTTGTTTTTTGTCTTAGAAATTAAAACTTAAAAAAAAACTAAGATTAAACCTACAATAAAACTTAAAATTATAATAAAATTGTTCAAAAGAAATAAAGCACCGATCTTTTACTGAAAACTCAGAAGAAAGCCACGAAGAAGAGACGACGACGTCGATCTAGAGTGTTTGGCCAACGCCCACCACAAGATACAAGAACACCCAAATTAAGTCTTCCTTTTTGGTCATTTTTACGTGGAAACATTTGGTCCTTCGAGCCGGATAGTGCTCCATCAAAAAAACCCAATTTTACGGGTGCGGCCATCCTCAACATATATATATCGCCAAACGACGCTCAACGCCGCTCAAGGCAAAAAACGTTCTTTTAAGAACTTGTTTTTTTACAATACGTGCTCGAATACACGTTTTCAAACGACGCTCAACGCCGCTCAAGGCAAAAAACGTTCTTTTAAGAACTTGTTTTTTTTACAATACGTGCTCGAATACACGTTTTCAAACGACGCTCAACGCCGCTCAAGGCAAAAAACGTTCTTTTAAGAACTTGAAGGAAGATACACCATTGCTTCGATTGGTGTCAGGGTACACCATTGCTTCGATTGGTGTCAGGAGGAAGAAGAACCAATAGCAGCCAGAGAAGTCACAAGTCAAATCATCAGCAAGTAACAGAAGACCAGGAGATTCAGAACAACGTTAAACTTAATGTAAAGGGTGAGTGTGAATTTCGTTTATTTCATATTGAAAGGCTTATGTAGTACATAGTTGCCGTTATTTCATACGGGTTTTTTTTCTCTTGTGTGGCTTGACGACGAAAAGTTGGCGTCGCTCTCCATCTCTTTCTATCATCGCGCAATCGGTCGAGATAAACTCATTTTGAAATTTAAGTCAATTGGCGTGATAATCTTGTTTAAAAAAAAAAAAAAAATTCTTGAAAAAAGAAATAATCAGTCGCTTCTCATCGGTTTTTCTGAAAACCAAATTTAAAAAGTTTTTTTTTGTGCTGCTCGTGCTTTCACCTCATGATATTTGGTGGTAGTTTTATTATTCGTGGCGTGACTTCGTATACAGTGTGAAAGCTGTATTTTTGAGTACAGTTACCATCACGCTATGGTATAGTTTTTTTATAACGTAAAGGAAGTTTTTTTTTGCCGTAACGTCACAATTCTATTTCGTCAATTCACAAGGGAACAGCATTTTTGTTGCATGAAACATTTTGTCCAGTATTATGCATTTTCGGGGTACTGATTTCAGATTTGAAGTCAGATTGTTTGTATCAGCTTTCATTTTTGAGTTACAATAAAACCCGTTTATAAAGAAAAAAAACTTTTTTATTATAAAAATCACTAGAAAAGCAAACACTACTTATTAAAAAATTTTCTTTTGTATGATTTTCTGGCTAGGGATGGTTCACAAGGGCTGTTTTTAATGCTCCAACATTAGTCCGCCATCATATGAGCATTCCAGTGACCCTGGTAACGTTCCTCCATAGTACGAATGTCTTGATGGAACCGTTCCCCTTGTTCTTCACTCAGATTTTCAGGGAAACGCTCCAAGTGGCTGTGAAGGAAGTGTACCTTGATACTCATATTACAACTAAGCTGCTGGAAGTGTGTTAAAATCAATTTAATTTGCACTGCATAGCTTTCATCCTTTTTGTTTCCCAAAAAATTTTGTGCAACCCAAACGAATTCATTCCAAGCGTTCTTTTCAGTATCAGTCATATAACTACTAAAATGTTCATCCTTTATCAACCGTCTTATTTGTGGACCATCGAAAATTCCGGCTTTTATTTTCTCTGTGCTCAAATTATGGAACTTGTTAGAGATGTATTTGAAACAATCGCCATCCTTGTTCAGAGCTTTGACAAATTGTTTCATGAGCCCCAGTTTGATATGTAAAGGTGGCAATATTATACGATCACTGGGCACAAGGGGCTCATTTATCACATTTAGTTGTCCCAGAAGCATAGCTTGCCTGGAAGGCCAGTCACTTCTAACCCAGTGCTCAGACTTGGCTCTGCTATCCCACAGACAAATAAAACATGGATATTTTGTATAGCCCCCTTGTTGTCCAAGAAGAAAATTCACCATTTTGAGATCTACACATATCAGCCACTTGTGTTCGTTGTACTTGATTCAAGCCATAACAGAGGCGACAGTAGCATATAGTAGGTGGCTATAGTATCGTGAGTGTTCATGGTGTTACTATACGCTTTACATACAAAAACAATACGCTTTATATACAAAACAAAGCTGTATATCAAAAACAAAAGCTGTTAGAGAAAAATTGAGGGTAGATTTGAAATCAGCGACCTCAGATTAGTAAACAACAGAAATAAAATTCCATGCAACAAAAAAAAAGTTTAATTTTGTTCCCTTGTGTTATTATCAACGGTGCTGGTCCTCAGGTTCCATTGGGACACATAATTTTTTTTAATTCTTTTGAATTTTGTATAGACTTGGTTCTACAATTCAATTTGAATTTAAACTCGTTTGAAAGGTTTTTTTTTTTTTTTCTCACTGAACTTGTGCAACTTGCTCGAACTTTTCAAATATTAATACTGTTTTTTCAAATTTAATTTTTTTGAAAGCTCATTCATTACTCCCAGTTTTTTCGCGTTCTAGACATCTCTTTAAGATTCGTTTGCAATCGATCCTCGTTATAGGATAAGTCTTCTTATAGACACTTCTCGCACTCAGTTTTGATACGTTTTTAGAATTCAATTGAATTTAAATTCATTTTTTGAAAAGTTTTCATTGAACTTGTGCATCTTCTTGAAAACTTCAAAAATATTATTACTTTTTTTCAAATTTTTTTTGAAAGCTCCTTAATTACAGCCAATTTGTTTTCGCGTTCTTGACAACTTAAGATTCTTTTGCAATCAATCCTCATCATAGGATAAGTCTTCTTATAGACACTTCTCGCACTCAGTTTTGATACGTTATTAGAATTCAATTGAATTTAAATTCATTTTTTGAAAAGTTTTCATTGAACTTGTGCATCCTCTTGAAAACTTCAAAAATATTATTACTTTTTTTCAAATTTTTTTTGAAAGCTCCTTAATTACAGCCAATTTTTTTTCGCGTTGTTGACACCTTAAGATTCTTTTGCAATCGATCCTCATTATAGGATAAGTCTTCTTATAGACACTTCTCGCACTCAGTTTGATACGGTTTCTCACTCGAAAAATTCTCCAACTTGTAATTGATTTCAAATCATTCCAAGTTCAGCAACATTCCTCTCATTCAATAGGTTTCCATTTTTTTGAATCTGAATTAAATTTTCGTCCTGTCGAGTCACTATTGAGACTCAAGTTTGCAACTTGTTGTAATTGATTCCAAATCATTCCAAGTTTTTCCATCACTCCTCTCACTCAGTTTTTTTTTTTTTTTTCTGACCTTTATAAGGCCCTTGGCCTATCGACTCATAGCTAACTGGTCTAACGATACACTTCCACTTTTTTAAAAAATTTTTTGCTGAAAAATGTCACAATTGGACGACCTAATCTTCGCGGCAGATTTGCTTGTCAAATTTTATGCCTCAGCAAAGGAAGTACCTGAGCACCGTCATTCAATTGCGACTTTGGAAGCTAGAAAGACCGAATTAACAGATCTATGGCAAAATTTCAAAGAGACTTATGCCAGATGCGTTCGTCGTATGCCAGCTGTAGATGAGGATCCCCTTGATATGGATGCCATCGAATCCAAGTATAGAAACAGCAATGAAACCTATATCAATTGCTTAGGATTATTCCTCGAGCTTCAAGCAAAATTGAAGCCCGATCCTACTGTAGTGATCAAAGAATTGCACTCAGCTACCAGTGCTCCGCAGAAATCCGGGTCTTCCCATTGCATCAAATTACCACCATGCGACACGGAAGTGTTTCGCGGTGATTACCTTTCCTGGCCGGCATTTCGGGATATGTTCGATGCCGTGTTTATTCAACACCCAAAGTTGGGTGAAGTGGAAAAGTTATTCCATCTCCGGTGTAAAACAAGAGACGATGCTTTTAAAACGATCAGTCAATTTCCTTTAACAAACGCTAGTTTTGCACTTGCCTGGGCTGCTTTGCGTGCTACATATGAGAATACTCGTATTCTCGTTAATAATCAGGTAAAAAATATTTTCAATTTGCCTGTAGCACACGAAGAAAGCTCAAAATCCATTCGAAGCCTTCAAAGCAAAATAAATGACTCTCTAGCCGTACTTAAAGCTCATCACGTTGATACAAAAAATTGGGATCCAATCCTTGTTTTCGCCTGCTGCAATAAGATGCCCCAAGTCACACTATCTCTTTGGGAACAATCCTTAGATGATCCTACAAAAATGCCAACATGGAAACAGTTGGACAAGTTTTTAAGTTCGCGTTTCCAAACGCTCGAGTCCATTTCAGACACCACTTCCTCAAAACCTTTTGGCACCAATTATCAAGTCCCTAAGAAAAATACTTCTCATAAGCCTAACAAGTTAAATGCATTTCTTGCGAAGGCGGGAGGAACTAGATGTAAAATTTGCTCGGCAGAGCATACCATATATGAGTGTCCAAAATTCTCAGCACTACCAGTCTCATCTCGAATCAAAATTGTAAGAGAAAAGAAAATGTGTAATAATTGCTTGGGCACCAGTCATCAAAAGGCTTCGTGTTCTAGTAAACATTCGTGCAGTGTGTGCAAGAAAAGACACCATACACTATTACATCTTGCAGCCAATCCCACTTCAGCTACAAATCAAACTTCAAATACAAATATACAGTCCACTTCTCAACCACAGGCTATACAAAATCGTCAAATGTCTGCATCCTCGCAACCTTTCTCTCCTCAAGCAACATACCAAAATTTTGTGGTGACCTCGAGCAAAAGAATTCTTTTGGCTACTGCCTTAGTCAGTATTGTAGGAAAAGAAACAGCGCATATTGTGAGAGCACTCATTGATCCCGGTTCCGAAATATCCTTCATTTCGGCAGCAGTGCAAAAATGTCTGAATTTACCATGGGTCGACAAAAATACCACTATTTCTGGAATTAGCGGCAATCTCTCTATCACGCCAAAAAAGCTTTGCTCTTTTGCAATTACCTCTGCTTTTGTGCTTTAAACTGTCACTAACAATCTTCCAAGTACATCCTTCTCGGTAGTTAATCCTACCATTTTCGAAGGCCTCCCATTGGCCGATCCCACTTTTAATAAATCCTCTCAGGTGGATCTTCTGATCGGTGCTAATCTTTATCCATCAATAATTCGCAATGGAATTAAACATATTTCCGACTCACTTCTCGCTCAAAACACCATGTTTGGTTGGATACTGTCAGGCCCAGTTCCAGATTCGTTTCAATCTTTCAACACTACCATCGTTTCTGATAGCACTTCTTGCAATTTAGACACTCAAATGCGCAAATTTTGGGAGATTGAAGAACTACCCTCTACAGTTGTTCGTTCGTCAGAAGACTGTTTCTGTGAAGAACTCTATAGAAAAACCACTTTCAGACGTGCTGATGGTAGATTTGTTGTCCGACTACCATTTAAGCCAAAACCTTCAAAGACCACTCTCGGTCACTCTCGGTTTATCGCCCTAAAACAGTTTTCTAGAACTGAAAAATCGTTAGCGTCAAAAGCAGATTTAAAATCACAATATAACAAAGTCATATCTGAGTACCTTTCTCTTGGTCATATGAGAAAGGTTACTCCATTGGAGCGCGTTGAAAACTGTCAAGTAAAATCTTTTTATCTTCCGCATCACGCGGTCATAAAACCCGAGAGCACTTCGACAAAAGTACGTGTCGTTTTTAACGCCTCCAATGCCTCAGCAAACGGTGTCAGTTTGAATGATTTAATGTATCCTGGCCCTATTTTGCAACAAGACTTATCCTCTTTAATCATTCGATGGCGTTTTTACAAGTATGTGTTTAATGCGGACATCGAAAAAATGTACCGCCAGATTCTGATCGACCAGCGAGATACTCCTTTTCAGCGAATTCTTTTTCGCACTTCTCCTCACTTGGAAGTCGAAGATTTCGAGCTCTTAACTGTCACGTTTGGCGTTAATTGCGCTCCTTACTTGGCTATTCGCACCCTTCTCGAATTAGCACGGATAGGTAAAACTGATTTTCCTCTTGCCTCAAAAATTCTCCAGTCAGAGTTCTATGTCGATGACGTTTTGTCCGGCGCTCATGACATTCATTCCGCAAAAAGGGCACAATCCGAGCTTATCACTCTTCTTGACTCAGCAGGATTTCCACTTCGCAAGTGGACCTCAAATGCTCCTTGTTTACTTGTCCATTTACCTCGCGAACATATTCTCAATGAGAATTTTTTAAAGCTCGATGCTGACAGCAATACCAAAACCTTAGGAATACGCTGGAATGCTAAGGAGGATAAATTCTAATTTGTTATTCAACCAATTGTTTTATCCGAAAGTCCCACTAAACGCGAAGTATTTTCCCAAATAGCCCGTATTTTTGACCCAGCGGGTTGGCTAGCCCCCGTGGTAATAGTCGCAAAAATGCTTATGCAACGAGTTTGGGCAGAACACACTGATTGGGACGATCCTCTCCAACCTGAGTCTTTTAAAATCTGGAAAACTTTTACTTTTTCGTTAACCGATATAAAGAAAATAAAAATACCTCGATGGGTTGATTATTCTCCCTCGTCAGATATCCAATTTCATGGTTTCTGCGACTCATCCGAAAAAGCGTACGCCGCCACTTTATATCTTCGTGTTCGTCAATCCGACGGAGTTTTCACCTCTCACTTGCTCTGCGCAAAATCTAAAGTTGCGCCAATCAAAACTGTGTCTTTACCACGCCTTGAGTTGTGTGGGGCACTTCTACTTTCCAAATTAGTAAAAATTTACGTCTCAAATTTTCCTGTTCACGCCTATCAGACTTTTTTATGGACCGATTCGTCCATTGTTTTAGCATGGCTCAAAAAACCACCATGTGTGTGGAAAACATTTATTGCAAATCGTACTAGTGAAATTTTAGAAAATGTAGGAAATGTCACTTGGAGACACGTGAAATCTGCTGACAATCCAGCTGATTTAGCCACGCGGGGTCTAATGCCTTTAGACTTGATGCTTAATTCATTTTGGTGGTATGGGCCTTCATGGCTTCGCCAACCAATCTCTTTTTGGCCTCAAACTCCTACTATCGCCCCCCGGGTCGAAGATCTCGAACAAAAATCAGTTGTCTCCTTAATAGTCCAACAAGATTCAGAAGACATTCTTGATTGTTTTTCATCCTTACCTCGTGCTATGCGTGTGCTGTGCTACATATTCCTTTTTTACTTTAAAATCTCCAAAAGACAAAATACGCAGTAAACGTGTCATGACATTACTCCCCAAGAAATGCAATTTGTACAAAACCGTCTTATAATACAAGCTCAAAAAAATCATTATCCAGCGGAACATTCTCTTTTAATGGAAGGTAAACCCATTCTCCAAAAAAGCTCGATCATTTCATTTAATCCATTCCTAGACTCAGACCATCTCCTTAGGGTCAACGGTCGACTATCTCAGTCCGATCTTTCATATAATGAACGACATCCTCTCATTTTGCCTCATAGCTCAAGATTTTCGTATCTCCTCACACAATTCACTCATGAAATTTCTCTACATGGCGGCAATTCTTTAATGCTGCGACTCTTAAGACAAAAGTTTTGTATTCCCAAACTAAAAAATCTCATAAAACTCTGTATACGACAGTGCAAAACCTGTATTATTCGCAAAAAAGTGTTAAGCAAGCAATTATTGGCTGCTTTACCACCTGAACGATGTACTTTTTCGCCACCCTTCACTTTTACAGGGATCGATTTCGCGGGCCCCTTTGTGATAAAAACATTTAATGCAAGAAATTGTCGCATGACCAAGGGCTACGTCTGTTTGTTCGTCTGTTTTTCAACTAAGGCCATACACCTTGAGGCCGTCAGTGAATTATCGTCTGAAGCATTCTTGGCTGCATTTGCGCGATTTGTAGCAAGACGCGGTTTACCGAAAGAAATATATTCGGACAACGGCACCAATTTTACTGGTGCTGACGCGATTTTACGCAAAGAGTTCAAAAAAATTCTCACTTCTAGTCCTCAAGAGACTCAATCATCCTACGGTGTTCAAGGCCTAAAATGGAATTTTATTCTTCCAGGTGCTCCACATATGGGTGGACTCTGGGTGGCTGGTGTCAAAAGCTGCAAAAGTCACCTTCGGAAACTGGGGACCAGTACTCGACTCACTTTCGAAGAATTCTCAACGGTCTTAGCTCGCATCGAAGCATGCTTAAACTCACGACCAATTTCATCCATGTCCAATGATCCTTCTGATCTATTGGCTTTAACTCCGGGTCATTTTATTCGCAGTAGTCCTCTTTTAGCATTTCCCGAACCAAATTTGGCTGACGCCAATTTGTCTCTCATCAATCGATGGGAAAAAGTTAAGTATCTCCACCAACAATTCTGTCGTAGATGGAAAGACCAGTATCTAAAAGAATTACATCAAAGACATAAGTGGCAATCGCCTCAAGAAGATATCAAGTTAAATGACTTAGTAATTATAAAAAACGAAAATCTTCCATCCAGTGAGTGGCGACTTGGGCGTGTTGTAAATGTACACTAATGCTGTGTAAATCGTTCATTTCCAGTGAACGAATCAATCATCAATCGTTCAATGGAAAGATTCGGTCATTTCAATCAATCATTCAATCACTTGAACTGGCCGAGGAGATCGACCGAAACTGAAACCAATAGACCCACGAGAACGAGGAACGACCGAAATTGAAACCAATCATTTGCAGTGCAGCGTTGTATTTTTTAATTTGTATTACTCTCTGTTTGCGCTTCGTGTCTACCTACATACATACATATCTACATAGGTGCAGTCGAGTCAACATCGAAACAGAAACGTAGGCAAGAACCAATAGTATGGTACTCTACTGAGTTGTAGATGGGGGATGATTTTCTTTTTTAGATGTGCATATACATACACACATTACATTCATTTTACATTTTCAGTGAGAATCGCCTTAAAAAATTTGAAGTAGAAATCTTTCCATATCGCTTTAAAACAAGGACTAGAAAACTTCTAAATCTATGAAATTCTAAAAGCTGAAAATATAAAATAAACCTAAGTATGTATATGTGCTTCATCTGAAATGAAAAACATCGCCCACCTACTCAGCAATAACACCATTCTATGAGCATCAAAGTAGACAGAGTACTGTAGTACTTGTTTGATTGGTTTGAGTTTCGGTCAATCGTTTCGTGTCTCGTTCAAACGATTGGTTTCAGTTTCGGTCGTTCGTTTGGTTCAAGTGATTGGTGATTGGTTTCAGTCTCGGTCGTTCATTTCGTTCAAACGATTGGTTTCAATTTCGGTCGTTCGCCTATCGCTCAAGGTTCAACGTTCAAATGATTGGTTTCATTGTCAGACGTTCGGCTCGTACAAATGATTGGTTTCGGTTTCGGTCGTTCGCTTCTATCAAATCATTGGTTTCGGTTTCGTACGTCTTCACCCATCTCATACAAATACAGCATATAATAGTAAAATACTGAGTTCTTTTCAGTGGCGTTCTATGGAAATGATTGAAATGGTGATTGATTGTTTTAGTTTTGTATGATTGCGATCATCAATCATTTCCAGTGAACGGGTCAAAAAGACCGAATCAATCGCGATTGACACAGCTCTAATGTACACCCCGGCGCTGACGGAAGAGTTAGAGTGGCGACGCTCCGAACGCAAAACGGTGAAATTAGCCGTCCAGTTGTCAAGCTGTGTCTTCTGCCTGTGAAATAATCAGAACAATTCTTAGTTCTTTAAAATCATTATAAAAAATCATTATGCAACATTTTAGTTTATTTTTATGTGCCTTTCAATATTGTATGAGAATGAAATCTTACGCTCGTTTTTTTTTAATCAGTTCATTCAAAAATTTTTTTTTTCTCAATGTGGTAAGGTGTTTTTTTGGCGCTTCCCGCTCTTCATAATATTCATTTGTTCATAATTAATAATAATTTTTTGGCGCTTCCCGCTCTCAATCATAATACTTTTCGCTACACATTGTATTTTTGGCGCTTCCCGCTCATCATAATATTCATTTGTTCATAATTAATAATAATTTTTTGGCGCTTCCCGCTCTCAATCATAATACTTTTCGCTACACATTGTATTTTTTGCGCTTCCCGCTCGTCATAATATTCATTTGTTCATAATTAATAATAATTTTTTGGCGCTTCCCGCTCTCAATCATAATACTTTTCGCTACACATTGTATATTTGGCGCTTAACGCACTCATAGCTCTTTACTTGGCGTACAACGCCAAGGGGGGACAGTAATGTTCATGCAATTGTGCACCTCTGCACTATAAAGAAAAAATCTGCATTCAAAAAGGCTGTATCGATGAACCGAGCCGCCGCCAAAAGATCAACCGAGGTTTATTGGCATCACTGCCATAAACCTTTCGATGGGTTTTTTTGACAGCCGGTTTTCATCGATACAGCACGAGGATGATGTCATCTTTCAATTTTCTCATTATTCAATTATCAGTCACTTGCACAAGTTCGCCTCAATTTGTTTTTTGTCTTAGAAATTAAAACTTAAAAAAAAACTAAGATTAAACCTACAATAAAACTTAAAATTATAATAAAATTGTTCAAAAGAAATAAAGCACCGATCTTTTACTAACAACTCAGAAGAAAGCCACGAAGAAGAGACGACGACGTCGATCTAGAGTGTTTGGCCAACGCCCACCACAAGATACAAGAACACCCAAATTAAGTCTTCCTTTTTGGTCATTTTTACGTGGAAACATTCTCTTTGTGCTTGTGTTGGCGTTATTTACTAACCACTAACACTTGCATTAATGATGAAGAGCGTAGATAAGTGTGTACAAATGAGCTTGCTCTAAGTTCAGTACCGCTTAAGTCTCTGAGATGCAAAAATAAAAAAAAAATAAAAAAATCTGTAATTCCTAGCGAAATAAAAAATACCTCCTTTTTTAGTTAGCCAACAGCAGAAAACATAATAAACTGTGACAACAACGTCGAAAGAAAATTTCGACAGGAATGGCTATCTGCATTAAATTGACTAAAAACTATTGATGATAGGATGCGTGCAACAAATTTTCAGTAAACATAAATCACATAAGAAACCATGGCAAAAAAGACCATACATTAAGAACTCAGAAAAAAAATGTAACCAAATGACAATTAAATCTTTTGTAAAAAAGACAACGAAAAGGTTTACTGGGCAGAGCTAACTCTTGTACAGTTTTTGATTGCCCACAATATCCCATTTTTGTTGATGGATTATCTTCCGAACCTTTTAAAGGAATGCTGTCCGAACTCTAAAGTGGCAATGTCTATTGAATGCGGCAGAACTAAGGCCACCCAGCTTGCAGCAGTGTTGGGACGCAAAAGAGAAAATTGTAGCCGAATTACAAGAAGCTATGTAAATATTCACTAATAATAACGGATGAAACGACTGACATACCTACCTACAAAAAATCACTAGTTCTAGTAGTAAGATATTTTGATAAGAAAGTTTGAGACATAAAAGACCGATTTTTAGGTCTTGTGGAGCTGGTAAAGTGTAATGCCGACACAATTTACGAGAGTATACAAAATTTTTTTGTTTTCCTTTGGAAAGTTTGACAGGCCTTTCCACTGAGCGTTATGGCGGGTGAAGTCAATGGGCGCGTTCATTGCAATTTAGATATTAAGATTAACTGAAAAACTTATTCAGTTTTGCGTTGAACGGTTATTTATTTATTTGTTTTGTTAATATCTTATAAACTAATACAATTTTCATGGTAGATTACAATTATTCTAAGCTAACATAATAAAAAATTTGTTTATTAAAAGCGATTAAGAGTTATTCTTTATTTACATTAGATCAAAAACATTCAAATTAACATTTCATTCCAATATATGTAGGTATGTACATTACTACATTATTTACAATAACATGTCTGTTTCAAAAGTTTTTTTTGAAATTTTGTTATCATTATATTCTTATATTCATTATATTCATTACTCTGGGTAAGAAACCTTACTTAAATAATCAATTTCAGTCTGAAATTTTAATTATGGGCTAAATGTGCCACTTAGTTCGTTTTGAAACTTCGGTAGTTTCCAATTCGCCTCATATTACGAGGCAGGTTGTTCCATAGGCGAGTAGCATTAATGAAGAACTGGCGTTCAGATGTTAGGCATGTAAAGCGAAATTGAATAAGTTGATGCGACCTAATAGATAAAGATATTTGCAGTCTATTATAAAGATATGAAGGTTGATGTGTCTGAATTATCTTGTGCAGTAAAATAAGGGTTCTTAAACGAATGAGATTATCAAATGTTATGTTATATATTGAATTTGAATAAAATGATATCCTATCATATCTTTTAAGACCGTATATATATCTTGCTATACTGTTGTAAGCAACGTTTAGCTTTCTTCGGCTTCGACTGTCATGGGTGCAGAAAATCTCACACCCATATGTAAGTATGGTATAACCAAGGTTTTGGCAAGCATTAGCCTAGTTCTTAGCGGGGTGAAGTGATGCGTGGCCCACAAATTGCGGAGCACACCATATACTTTTCCCACAAACGTATTAATGTGTGTATCCCAAGTTAAGTTTCTATTAAAAATCATTCCAAGATTTTTTGCAGTCTCAATATATTCAATTCCAGACCCGTTGAGAAAAATTTGTGGAAAATATGACATATCTAATTTTTTTTTGGAGATTACGAGACATTTGGATTTACTTGAATTCAGAAAGAGACCATTCTTTTGTCCAAACGTAAAAATCTGTTCTAAATCCTAATTTATAGTTGTTACTGTATCTTCTATTAATCCAAGAGGACAACTTTTGTACAATTGAACGTCATCGGCATAAAGTTGAATTGTGGACCCGGGGACAATTTGACAATTTGAGGAAGTTTATTTATGTAGAGGGAAAACAGGAGAGGACCAAGAATTGATCCTTGTGGGACCCCCCTGGAGGTGGCGAGAAGACTAGAACATTTTCCGCTGAAAGAAACAGCTTGCTTTCTCCCAGTTAAATATGAATTGATTAGTTTTAAAGCCGAAGTGGAAAATTTGTACAAACGGGATAACTTTTTGCAAAGGCTTACATGATCAACTGTGTCGAATGCCTTTGAAAAGTCAAGGAAAATAAGAAACGAAGTGTTTCCATCATCTATGGCATTACGTAAATCCTCAAATACATTAATCAAAGCTGTGGAGCAGCTATGCTTTTCCCTAAAACCGGATTGTTGCGGTGATAGCATGTTATTATTCCGAAGGTAGTTGTTGATCTGAATTTTAAGGATTTTCTCGAAAGCTTTAGATAGAAAGAAAAGTATTGCAATCGGCCTGAAGTTATTCCGAAGGTAATTGTTGATCTGAATTTTAAGGATTTTCTCGAAAGCTTTAGATAGAAAGAAAAGTATTGCAATCGGCCTGAAGTCATTCGCACCTTTAGCAATTGGAAAAATTTTGGCCATTTTCCACTGATCGGGAAAGATACTAGTTGTTAATATAGAGTTAAAGATGTGTGATATATGGCTATAAAAATGGTAAAATTATTTTAAGAAATTTAGGTTCCAGACCATCTATACCAGTTGCGTTTGATTTTATGGACAAGATACATTCTAGAACGTCGGTACACGCAATACCAGTGAAAATAAATAAATTGTCCGAATGAGATTCATAATCAAATAAAATCGGAGATGTTACAGGAAGTGGGGGAAATTGTAAAGATACAAATTTTTGATTGAGTTCATCCACATCTACATCATTTAAAACATTGTTACTCTTTTTTTTTGCTACCCCTAGCTCTTGCAAATTATTCCATAGTTTCTGACCACCTAAAGCAATGTTTAAATTATTAGAATAATACAAACTTTTTGCTGATCTGATTTTGGTATTAACTTGGTTCCGTAAGGTTCTGTAATTCTGTTGAAATTCTTCAACTCTATGCTGTTTCCATTTATGATAAGCTTGATTTCGTAACTGCATGAGATTCCGAATTTCCAATATAAACCATGAACGATGATTGGGCTTGCGTAGCCTTGTGCGTAAAGGAACATGTTCGTTAAAAAGCGATATAACTTGTGAGTTTAGGAAAGCAATTTGGTCATTGGTCGAAGGAATGTAAAAAACAGTATTCCACTCAATGTTACCAACATTTTGTTCTAACCTGGAGTAATCAATGGATTGAAAATCTCTAAATTGGTAGGTAGTAGCTGAACTTTGAACATCAAAATTAAATGTCATGTGGATGAGATCATGCCGTGAGAAACCTGGCGCTGAAAGTTGGTCGTTTAAGAGTACCATATGGATATCACTCACAAAAAATACATCAGTTTTTCCTTGCTCAAGTTGTAATTGTTCATTGTTTTCAAATTTAACATCTGAAAGCATACAATTAAATAGTTTTATGTTCAACTCCATAACTTCACGTGAAATTTATATGGCTATTTTATCATTGAAAAATAAAAATTCGTGTACTACTGATGGTATTTCTAGTATCATACTTAAGAAAATCGCTTTATATGTAGTCGATATATTAAGTTACCTCTTTAACTTAAGTGATGAATATGGTTGTTTTCCCAAAATCCTAAAGTGTGCAGAAGTTATTCCTCTGTTAAAAAAAGGTAATAGAAAAAAAGTTTCGGACTATAGACCTATTTCTCTGCTTCCGACTTTCTCAAAGCTTTTTGAAAAACTTAAAAAGGTGAGAATAATTTCCTTCTTGGATAAAAATAAATTTTTCAGTGATAAGTTGAAGATGCGGATGCCACTCTAAGGCTCTGTACGCAATTATATAGCAGTTTAAATTGCAAAAAAACTACCATGGCTCTTTTTGTGGACATGACTAAGGCATTTGATATGGTTGACCATGAGATTTTATTAAACAAACTGTATAATGCTGGTTTTCGAGGTGTTATGTTTAAATGGCTTCAATCCTACTTAAAGGAAAGAGAACAAATAGTAAATATAAACGGAACTTTTAGTAATCCTCTTTTTCTAAGAAATGGACAAGGCTCCGTTCTTGGCCCACTACTTTTTTTAATTTATATAAATTCTCTTTTCAATCTTTAATTAAACGGTTCTCCTACTGCTTTTGCAGATGACGTAGCATATACCTATCACTACTACTTTTGAGTGCGTTGCCAAAATTGAAGAAGATTTGGAAATCCTTAGGACATGGTTTGCTGCTCATAATCTAATTTTGAGCGAGAAAACTAAATTAGTAGCTTTCAAAATTTCTGAAAACAACCTTTTTGATTATAACCTTCGCGTTCATGCTCATAATTGTAAATAATTTTGTTTGCCGATTCATAAATGTGGTGAACGCAATTTCTATTCTCATGATTTATGTTCCGATAGTTGCTTTAAAATTGAGTCAGTGATGAAATTCAAATACCTGGGTGTTTTAATCGATTTCAACTTAAATTGGAAAGAACATATTCGCTCTCTGAAGTCGTATATGATGCTGGTTACTCGTAAAATGTACCTAATAAAACCATTTTGTTCAAAAAAAGTTTTAAAAATAATTTACAATGGTCTTGCTCATTCTAAGCTTCAATATGGTATTTCTAGCTGGGGGGGGATCTTATGCGAATACTTTGAGACCCCTCATGATAGCTCAAAAACATGTCATAAGAATAATTTGTAATAAAAATCGTTTTGCTGAAAGTTGGCCGTTATACAAGGAATAGCAAATTCTACCAATAAGACACCTCTATGTTTTCAAAGTTTGAAGAGAATTCTTTAAGAAAAGTGGCAATATCCCATCTAGAAACTCGCAGCTTTACAGTCTCCGTATAAATAACTCGCATCTTGTTAACGTACCGTTTGGGCGAAGTACTTACTCCTCCCTCTTTTTCACAGTTACAGCTCCGAAACTTTTCAATAAATTACCGCTGTCAATAAGACAAACTACTTCATTTAGTTAATTTATAAGAAAAATCAAGGACTGGCTATTCACACATGACTATGAATGTATTAAATCTTTTTTAAGAACCTTATCCATTTAAAAAATGGTTAATACTCACAGTTAAACTTTTCGTTCAAAATTAAAGTTATTATTATGGTTTTGTTAAGTTTATATTTTGAATTAATAAAAAATTTTTTTTATTGTTCACTTTTAATTTATATTTTTTAAATACTTTTATACTGGTTGCCACCCCACATCAGATATTTATTTGAATTAATTTTTATAATCGTGTCATTCAACACTAACTTTCAAAGTTACCGAATGTTCACATTTCATTTAATATTAAAACATTGCATTGCAGTTATAGTTGTAAACTTGTATGAATAAATAATAAAACTACCTATCTATCTATCTATCTATCTAAGAGTTTACTCGAATTTTGAGTATAGCATGTTGGAAAGGTGGTGTTAACTGGGAACAAATCAAATGTTTTCATTCCGTCAACTAGATTATTTTCAACTAATAGGTTACTATTAAAATCTCCACATATAATGATCTAAGATGACTGAACACATATTTCATCCATAAGTTCAAAAAATGTAGACAAGCTTATGTTTTTATTTGGTCTATAAACAGTTCCTATTAGTAACTTATCTTCACCAGATATTAGATTTACAAACACGTAATCAATTGTGCTACCAAGTACTGAGTGGCATTTAATTTTGCATGAGATACCCTCTCTTACATATATAGCCGCACCACCACCCCGGCCTAATCTATCACCTCTAAAGAGTTTATATCCACCTAGTCCACATAAATCATCATTATAACTATTGGTAAACCACGTTTCCGATATACACACCACATCAACCTTACTTCCGAAAAATTAATTCCTGAACTCATCTATCTTTGGCAACAAACTTTTTGCATTAATATGGCATATTTTAAGCCCGTTTATTTGTTTAGTTAAAACACCAACCATTGAACGCCGAACTGCATTAATATTCGAATCACCGATAACCATTTTTATCAATTAGTTATTTGCAGTTTATTTACTCAGAGTAAGTTTGTGAAATGTTTATTTAAGAAGTTAAAATGAAATATTATTAAATTAAGAAGAAAAAAAAAAGAAATGAAAAGATTGAATCAAATTATTTAAAAGATAGTAATAAAATAGTAAGGAAAGAATTTTTAGAGCAAAATTAAAAAGTTTAATAAGCGCTTTATAATATAGCTGACGTGGGTGTTGGTATGGCAACTCCGTTCAAATCGTCCATGCTTACGATCTTAATTGGTTCCACATCTAATTGACGTTTGATGTAAACAAAGCCACGCATCGTAAATACTGATGTCAATTGTTTTGTTTTTTTCAGTCGAAGTGCGGTCTGCAACTAACAAGATATGTCAGGTGCGACGGTTTTGATTTGCATATGTAAGAAAAATTCATTAATTTGTTGACTTTACTGCGACAAACATTTCATAAGCGTAAAAATCAATCAGTAATGGAGTTAGAATTCTTTAATTTTATTTTTTCAATAAAAATCACGCACAACAAAATCACCATCACTTGGCAAGTATAATTTTTTGATGTCACTTATCGCACCTGACAGCTTAATAAACTGAATCTTGATTTTCAGCCTTCTTTTCCTGACTGAAAAACTGAATCGGCAAAAACTAACAGCTGGTGAGTTGTCAACTGCCAATCAGAGGCCGAGAAAAGTTAGTTAATCTGAAAATCTTACTTGGAATGGCCCCCAGGCTAAGTTATGCTATGTCCGCACCCGAGAATTAAACTTTCTTAACTTAAAACAATCCCAAACTAACATGATAAACAAGTGGATTGCCAAACAAATCAACCTTTTTAGTTACTGGGTTTCGTGATAACCTACTCGAAACCAAGTGCGTTGAATGCTTTATTTGCAATATTCCAGTGAATTTGACGTTTAAGAGAGTGGAAGTGAGCGGAAAGAGAATGAGTTCTCTCATACGTCGTTGGCGTTCTGCTCACACTTTATGTCTGTCTCTTTTTAACTTAAGACAACAAAATAAACTCAAAACTTTTTTTCATATGCGGACACTACTTGGTTAACTCAAACCATCCTGGAATGAAACCCAGTTTAACTTCAGGTGCGGACATAGCATGAAAAAGAACTAGTAATCTGGAACACCTGGAACGTCGAAAAAAAATTGTTCGAGAATTTTTTTTAGGAAAAGTATGAAATGGATTTAAACGAAATTTTGCACACATACTACAACATGTTTAAACAAATTTTGTAGTTTTCCTCACATCAAAATATTCATTACAACTGAAATAACATGTTAATAAGCAAGGACATGTAAAAAAAATTTTATTTTATTTCACGGTCACCGCGATTACGTCTTCAAAAAAAAAAACTAAAAAACTTTAAAAAGTTATCGTTAGTTAATATATTTTTCTAGTACTCAATCGCTGGGTTTTCCAAAATATCAATTTTTGAATATTTGGTGACCATTTTTAAAAAAAAGTTCGATTTTCTTCCCAAAAATAGACTTAAAATCGGCTATATAATCGGTTCTATTAAAAAACTAAAATCCCGCGATTGCTCACTTTGTTTTTTGTATTAACAAGTCTGCAAAATTTGCGAATGATCGGTTGAACTCACACCGACTTCAAAAAAGTGGTTGTGAGGTAATCGCATTAAAAGTTTTTTTTCGTAACGATCGACTTTTTTCACTACTACACGGCTACGTAAATGTAAGTTTGCCGTTAACCATCGCCACTATATACAATGTGCTACCTACATCTGCTTGCTGAAAGTTGTCGGTAAGTTCTTGTTCACTCACCAAGTGGCACTGACTCGAACGCCAACTTTAATAGGCCGTAAATCGGTAACTACTCGTCAGATCGACTTTCGGGGGATATTCTTCAGATGTTGGTGAATGGGCGTTGCACTATTCGGGTGTCAACTTGGCGGTGCCCAGATGTTGCAACTTATAGAACACGTCAATTGTGCTTACTATACCTCCACGTGGTATCCACTGGGCCCTGGGATGCTCCGTCCAGAGCTGACCTGCTAAACTAGTAAGTGCTTGTGTTGACAGAGGAATGCGGAACAAAAGAATTGTGATCAACACCATTGTTCGGTCAGTCACCCGATGACCGAATTAATTCTCCAACGGAATGCTGAAGATGCATTCCACTTTTCAATCAAAGCTAACAGTCACCACCGCCATCCTCATTTCATGGATAAATCGGCCGCCTCAAATATCCACATTTGACGACCCAGCTATCAACCATAGCAACACCCACTCAAGTACAGAGAAATGTATCTGACAATGACTTGGCCCAGATACGATCGTTCGTCTGAGGGTATCTACTACTTGGTGTGGATACCCGATACACACCGCTGTCGATGATGTCATACGATGGCAGTATTTATGATGTATAAATGCTGTCGCATCTATGACCTGCCACTACTTTTCGTTTGCAGTATGATGTCTCTCCCACGGATCGTAGCATTAGTTGCAGGGGTCGGCACATTCTTTCTGTTGTACCGTTGGACAGCCAGTGCATGGCACTGGTATCAGCTACTGGACTCCCTAAACGTGTGGGAGTTTTGGTAAGTCAGCAGTTTGGACGCGGTGGACTGAAGGATGGTGGTTCGTGGCTGGTGGTGACTACTCTAAGTATTATTCTGAACTTCATCGCGACGTGGTCGGCTCCTGGATAATTGGTATCCATTCATTCTCAGTTATATTTATAGCGTGGCTATTCTTTGTATTCAATTATACCAACCCTAGAACTAAGAATCACTTGTGTAATATTGTGTAATAAATTAAAATACCTAACCCGAAAGTTGTGTCTTCGGCATTGTGCCCTCTCCCATTTTGAAGACACTTTTCAGCTGTCTCCCCCTCTTGGTTTTTGACTTCGGAAGTGAACTTCAATTCCCGAACATTTGGTGCCTCCTGTGAGGACTTGAAAAGTGCGTGTTTCAAAAGTTAATGTGTGTGGTAGAAGTTACCACACTCGGTTTGTGCGTATTTGCATTACTAATTCTCGTGCGTGTGACGTCTGACGTGGGTTATTTTGTGGTTCCAGTAACCAAACGCACATGGAACTCGTGTCGGGCGAGTCGAGCAGCGATGGGATCAAGGTCCACGATGCCCTGTACGCCATGGTGGAGTCCCAGGAGCAGGCGGCGCAGAGACATAACTCCTCGGGTCATAAGTCCATTATGGACTTGTATCCCACTTCAGTGGGACATAAGTCCAAAACTGGATAAAAAGTAGATTATGGACTTATATCCCACCAATATGGGACATAAGTCCACATTTTTTTTTATTTTTGGTGAGACATAAGTTCACAATTTGCATAGAATCTCAATTTTTCGATAAATAATAGTAAATAAAAAGCCTTATGAAATACAACTAGAAAACCAAAGGTTGTTAGAATACCGCCGCTCTTCAAGTTTTTAAGCCAAAAACTATTTAAAAATTTTGGTATTTTAAAAAAAATATTATAAGATTGAATTGATATGTAAAAAGCTAACTTTTTATATAAAATTTCTTTATTTTATTAAAATTTATTTAACCCCCTGAAAAATCAAATTTTCGTTCAGTAAAATTTCTAAAAAAAACTCCTTGCATGGTATTCCTGATATTGCATTATTATAATTGAATACAATGACTTGGGTAATTTTGCAACAAAGTTATTTATTGTTTTTCTCTTGAAGTGAAACAAAATCATTCTGCTTTCTTTTGTTGTCCTCAAACAGAAAAACATTGAATAAAATTAGAAAAAAACAATAGAAAGCGGAATAAGATTTTGTTTCTGAGAACTAAGAAAAATAAAAGTTAAAATTCGCAAAGTAGAGATATGGTTTTCCGGAATTTGAAGATAATACATATTTTATTTTAAGAAGTTAGTAGAGGTCCTTTGTTTAAAAAAGAAATTTAAAAAATTTTAATTTTTGAGAATTTGAGAAACTAAAATTAAAAAATCGAGCGATTTGGGAAAAAAGAAATTTAAAAAATTAAAATTTTTTAAATTTCTTTTTTAAACAAAGGAACTCTACCAATGTACGAAAGTAAAATGTTCTTTTTGATTATTTAATGTTAAACTAAAGAATGAATGAAATATTAGTAAATATTGATTCGTAAATCGAACAATGCTTATATTTAAAATAGAATCCATAAAATATTTATATGTCAAACTAATGTAAACAAAAACGTAGAATTTGTTCTTTTGACCTTTGGATCAAGTATATAATGTAAATACAACCGAATTATAACGATTGCAAAGTGGACGTGTTTTAATTCTTTTTTTGGAAAGTTTTTACAAGTTATTTTTTTCCCTAGTTTTTTTGTATCAAATAAAACCTAGTCAGAACATTTTGGTCCTTCTGAACCGTCTTTTAAGAACAATTATTTAACTTTTGCTAAAAAACAGTGTGTGTGTGCAAAGACTAAGACTTTAGACATTAAAGTGTAAGCTTAAATAGTTGATTAAACATATATGTACATATATATATATACACAAAGTACATTTAGAAAATCATTTTAGTGATTATAAAGTTAACTATTTGTTAAACAAACCTAATTTCGCGTTACAAAAAACCGAAATTACGTCGCGTCGCGCAATAAAAATATCAACAAGAGGATACACGAAATTGACGGCAGCTGCAGCTGATTGTACGTGAGTTTTGCACATTTCAATTTTTTTTTCCTTTATCTGAAAAACAAATATACATATATATAAGAAATATGTCGTACAAATATGGGGAACTACAAAATGGTTTGTTAACAACCATTAAAAGAGATCTTACGAATTTCAAAAAATCCCCAAAAGAGCGCCTGACCCGCTCGTATGTGGCAGCAAGACTGACAAAGTTGGAGGAGGACATCGCCACTTCGAAAGTATACAATGAGGCCATCATAGGAGGAAAGCAGCTGGAGACAACTATGAAAAAGGAAGGAACCGTGTGGAACTAATGGAGGCTCTAGAAAAGCACAAACCTGTGAACACAGGGGACGTCAAGGAATCATCTTTGGACGCAACGTCTCAACAATCGTCATCTCGGTCGGAGATACGGCTCCCTCGAATCGACTTGCCCAAGTTTGATGGTGCTTACACCAGCTGGCGAGCATTCCACGACCGTTTTGGAGCGTTGGTGCACAACAACAGCAGTCTGGCCGATATAGACAAGCTGCACTTTCTGCAATCCTGTTTGGTTGGTGACGCCGAGCGATTTTTGCAGAACTTGTCGGTCGAGGCGGCCACTTATGAAAAGGCGTGGGATTTGCTGAAGGAGCGCTACGATCACAAACGCATTCTGGTGCATTTACAGATGCAGGCTTTGTTTGGGCAGTCTCCTATGGCCCGGGAAACTGCAACAGGTTTGAAGGAGTTGTTGTTCACTACACGGGAGTGTATGTCAGCGCAGGAGAACATGGACGTTCCGGTGGATCAGTGGGATACGGTGCTCATTTGGTTCCTGCACCAGAAGTTGCAGTTGCAACGCAGAAGCTGTGGGAAGAGAAGATGGGAAACAGGAAGGATTTGCCAAAATTCGTCGAGTTTGCGGACTTCTTGGACACTCGTTTCCGCACTTTAGAGGTTGTTGACCAACAAGAGATGTGCTCCGCGTCAAAAATGAAAGCTGAGACATACGCCAACAACCGTTGGAAACGGAAAGGAAGCAGACTGCTCGACGCCTGAGAGTTTGCGACAACTGCCTTTCTTTAGGGCATTTTGCGCCGGATTGCCCCTCACCTGGATGCTGTTACTTTTGCCAACAGCGTCACCACACGCTTTTGCATGTTAACGTGGCCCAACATCCAGCTGTGCGTGCAAATAGCATGGTCAACAACATGAGGTCAACAACAACTTCAAGAGGTAACAATGCAGTTTCTACATCTTTTAACGCAAACGCACTGGAGTTTGAACCGAGAGAAGTACAACAAGCTTCTACAAGTGGTCAAGTTTTGAATTACCACACGTCGCATGGTAGCAGAACGCACCAGGTGCTTTTAGCGACAGCTATTGTGAAGGTGCGAGCAGCCGATGGTCGTCAACACCATCTCCGAGCCTTGATCGACCCAGGATCAGAAGAATGTTTCACCACGGAAGATGCAGCACAACAGTTGAAGTTAAAAAAGCGACGTACCTTTGTCGAGGTGTCAGGGTTAGGGTTAGTCAGCAGTGGCACAACGCAAACATGCGTGGATATTGAGCTTGCGTCATGCAACTCAACGTATGGAGGTGCGGTGCGGGCACTGGTCTTCAAGTCGCTGACTGGCCATCTCCCGGCCCAACAAATGATACCTGACAAATGGCAACACCTCAAAGGGTTAACGTTGGGAGATCCCAACCTCCACGTTCCTGGACCCATTAATTTACTTCTCGGCAGCGAAGTATATGCTGATGTACTCCTTCCAGAAAAGAGAAGACCTGCAGATGGAGTCGGACCAACCGCTCAGAAGACGCAGTTAGGGTGGATTGTGTTAGGGAAAGTTCAAGCGGAACATCCCCGGCAAATACGCAGTTTTGTGCAGACTGCTGACTTGAATTCTCAGCTGCAGAGATTTTGGGAGATGGAAGAATTGCCGTTCCAGACACATGAAACTGAGGAGAACATCGCATGCGACGCGCATTTCGACGAACACACGAGACGCCTTCCTGACGGGCGTTATGAAAAGAAGCTGCCGTTTAAAGGTGGATGTCTTCCAGCGATGGGATCCAGTAAGCAGAGCGCGGTCCGACGATTCCTGCACTTGGAGAAGAGGCTGGAGGCAAACCCAACTCTTCGGGCAGATTATGCCAAATGCATACAGGAATATGCAACCCTAAGGCATATGGAAGAAATTCACGTCGGCGACTCGGTGTTGGCAACCCCATACCACTATTTTTTGCCTCACTATGCAGTTTTCAAGAAATCGAGTTCCACCACGGAACTGAGGGTCGTGTTCGACGCAACAGCGAAGACTTTGGATGGAAGTTCGCTCAATGATCGACTTTTGGTGGGCCCAAAATTACAGTCGAGCATTATTGATCTGGTTCTTCGATGGCGAACCCACAGAATCACGTTTACGGCTGACATCGAGAAGATGTATAGGCAGGTGTTAGTGGATACACCTGATACTTACTATCAGTTGATCCTGTGGAGAAACGATCGTTCATCTCCAATCAAAATGTATCGGCTTAAAACGGTAACGTTTGGCACAGCAAGTGCACCGTATCTTGCCATCAAAATTTTGAAGCGTGTAGCCGAAGATGAAGAATCGAACCTGCCGGAGGGCGCGAAGGTTGTCCGAGAGGACATGTATGTGGACGATCTCATCAGTGGTGCCGATACTGTGGAAGAAGCACGAACAAAACGCGACCAAGCGAATCAACTTCTGGCGTCCGCGGGCTTCAATTTACGAAAATGGACAAGCAACGTGAAAGAACTCGTCGAAGACATACCAGCAGCAGATCGAGAATTAGACTTTGAGGTGCCGTTCAACATGTCAAATCATGTCAAAACCCTTGGCATCAAATGGTTCCCGATAGACGACTACTTTTCGTATCAGAATGTGCAGCAGTCATCAGAAGCCACAACAAAAAGGTCAATGTTGTCCACCATAGCCAAACTGTTCGACCCACTTGGCTGGATATCACCATGCGTCATCACGGCAAAATTAATGATGCAGCGGCTTTGGGAACTTAGTTGTGATTGGGATGATCCGGTTCCAGCTACACTGAAAAGAGATTGGGATGCTTTTCATGGAGAACTTCCGATGATCGAGACATTTCGAATACCACGCTGGACTCAGATAAGCAAAACCAATAAGGACATCGAATTACATGGGTTCTGTGATGCGTCTATGAAGGCATACGGTGCCGTAGTATACGTTCGTGTACTTGACAGTGTTGGCAATATTCATGTCAACTTGCTTCTGGCGAAGACGAAAGTAGCTCCAAGTCAGCGTACGATCACGCTTCCACGTTTGGAACTTTGCGGAGCAGTAGTGTTAGCGCAGTTGATGCAGTATACGAAGGACGTTTTGGCTGTTCCCGACATCAAGATGTTTACTTGGACCGACTCAACCATCGCGCTCGCGTGGATACGAGCCACTCCCGCTAAATGGACTACGTTCGTTGCCAACAGAGTATCCGAAATTCAGCGGCTAGTGGGGATCGATTGCTGGGGACATGTCGCAACGCTTCATAACCCAGCCGATCTGGCGTCTAGAGGAGTGTATCCAGCAGAACTGACGTCATTGGAGACTTGGTGGATTGGTCCTGAGTTTTTACGCAGTCAATGGGCTTTCGATGTTCCGCATCAACCTGTTGACATCGAAACTGACGAGGAACGACGCACGGTTAAGGCACTAAGTGCTCAAGTTAGTCAGGATGATCGTATACTTCAAACCATCTGCGATTGTTCGAGTTTGTTGAAGGTGATTCGAGTTGTCGCCACATGTTGTCGTTTCGCAACAAAATGTCGACGAAAAGAAGTTTCTGATGGCCCGCTTAGTTCAAGCGAATAAGAAGCAGCGCGTATCATCGTCGTGAAGGCCGCACAGAAAGAGATGTTCAAAGCAGAGCTTCAACAAATTTTGGAAACCTCGAAGATACCTAAGTCACTCAAGACTTTGAACGCATTCGTTGATGCTGAAGGACGTTTGAGAGTTGGAGGACGCTTGGAGAATTCTCTCCTCCCCTACGACCGACGCGCAACATCCAATACTACTTCGAAATAGTCACCATTTTACAAACCTGATTAACAGAGATGCTCATATGAACACGTTGCATGGCGGCATCCAACAGATGATTAGTTACATCCGTCAAAAATATTGGATTGGCCAGATACGACGAAGCGTGAAGTATCAGCTTCATATATGCACTTCTTGCTACCGGCAAAGGGCATCGGAAATGCAGCAGTTGATGGCGAATCTACCTGCACCTAGAGTTCAGATGTCACGACCGTTCAGTCATACTGGAGTTGACTACACAGGACCCATCGAAATAAAAAGCTGGAAAGCTCGAGGTGCTAAAATACTAAAGGGGTATTTCGCAGTATTTATCTGTTTGGCAACAAAGGCCATTCACTTGGAAGTCGTGTCTGACTTGACAACCCAAGCCTTTTTAGCAGCATTTCGACGGTTTACGGCCAGGAGAGGTAGCTGCAAACAAGTCTACAGCGATTGTGGAACAAATTTCGTCGGCGCTAATAACGATTTAGCCAAAATGTTGAAAGACACAAATCACGATTTCAAAGAAATTGCCGAAAACCTAGCAAATCACGGAACAAATTGGCACTTTATTCCCCCAGCTTCTCCACACTTTGGTGGATTATGGGAAGCGGGAGTGAAATCGGTGAAGTTCCATTTAAAACGAGTTGTTGGAACCGAAAGGCTTACTTTTGAGGAGCTCACAACGCTTCTAGCTCAGATAGAAGCGTGTCTGAATTCGAGACCCTTATGCCCACTCTCCGACAGCTTAGATGATTTGAATGCGCTAACACCTGCGAATTTTCTCGTAGGCGAATCTTTGCATGCTGTGCCACAAGGCGAACTCAACAACGACATCACGTATATCGACCGATGGAAAAAAGTACAAGCGCTGGCGGAAGGATTTTGGAAAAAGTGGAGTTCCGAATATCTTGCGCGATTGCAGCAACGTCCGAAATGGACTCAAGTTCAAGAAGCTCCCAAAATAGGAGACTTAGTCCTGCTCAAAGATGAGCGGCTTGCACCGACTTACTGGAGTCTTGCCCGAATCGAGAACACTCACGCGGGAACGGATGGTCTTATACGCGTTGTCACGGTTAAAACACAAAACGGAAACTTCAAACGACCCATCGCGAAAATCTGCTATCTACCGTCCAACAAACACCAAGAGCAATCGGCGTTAATATAAAAATTAATTCCTAAAACATAAACTGGTTACCGAAACATCGACAGTGAAAAGGAGTATGCTGTTTTCAAAAACACGCGAAACTTGAAATCAACACATTTTCATTTAAGTCACCATTCAACACAACAATCAACCCATCTTTAAAGCACCTGTAAAGTTTCGCAAAAACCAGCAATCAACACATCTGTACCATATATTTAAACCCAATCATCATCACACAACTCATCAATCAACACATCTTTAAAAATATGCAAAGCTGTTCAAACCATCAAAACACATCCTTCAAAACACATATTTAAAACCACCTGAAAAGCTGTTCAAGAAATAATAAAACAAACAAGAACCTTTTTAAAATCATCTTTATTCAAAGACATAAGAATCTTAACAATTGCATGAAAAGCAATCAATGCAATTCATCGTCAGATGCTGTGCTGCAACAATGCACACATAAAATCAAATTTAAAATCTAAAAGGAAATAAGCACAACATATTCTGAAAAAACCTTAATATATAAAATCAATTTGTAAAAACACATCAGTTTTAAAACATTTCGACATGTTCAAGGGGAACATCGAAATCCAAGAAACACCGCACGTCGAAGACGAATTCCCGTCGGCAAAACAAAAAAAAAAAAAATAATTGTCGTCGACAAGACACATTTTAATAAAAAAAAATTTCCTGTGCACTGCAACAATGCATACACTATTAATGATATTAAATCATGCTCGTAATTAAACAAATTAAATTAACAAATTAAAGGCAACTATGCAAAACACAAAATGCACTGCCATTTTAAAAACAAAAAAAAAGAACACGATCCACATTACATAGAAAAATAGAAAACACGAAATGTCAAATGCCGTCGGCAAATGCATTTGACCATCTTGCACTAAGATCTTATTAACTTATAAAGATCACAATATATATATACAGTCCACTGGATTTAAGCTGAATACAAATCACTTCATAATGTTCAATAATTTAACCACTCCTAGAACTTAATAAAATTTATAAAATTCGCGAAAAATTTCCGAATCAGAATCGCGATTTGTTTACAATCAAAATGTAAACAACAACTCAAGTTGAAAAAATCGAACTCTTTCAACCAGAAAAAGATGGCACTTGTTAACGATAAACTGGCCATTGCTACTGCTAGCACATTACGCTTAGCATACACACACACACACACACACACACAAAACATATATATACATATATTGAAACAACTAATTTTCGTACGCGAGACCACGAAATCCGCGAAACTACACAATTTTACACACACATACACATTTACACACTCTATCGAATTAACAATTAAAATTGAATTTAATACAACATGCACGAGACTAAACAACAAAATCACACAAACCAAATAATATCTAATAAAATGTAATATAAAAGCAAATCTTTAAATGGAAATAATAATATATGTAAATAAACTCATCCTGGAACACATGGCCTCCATTGACCATCATCCAACATAAAAGTTGCGGGAAGTTCGTCGCAACTTAATCCATCTATCCCAGCATCAATTCGCGTCAAACTCCAGCAACATTTCGACACAAATTAAACAAAATGAATTTTGTAAATTAAACACTTTTAAAAACAAAACTCACTTCAACAATTATTTACGAATAAATTATCAAAGAACGCATGCCGGCACCATGCTTCTTCACACCTTCAGTACGAATTACAATTGAAGTAAATTACAACAGGGAAGAACGAACAACATTAATAACTACACTGCTCTTACGCATCAGAATCCGCCAGGCAAACCATATGTAAGAATGAAAAATACTACAATCTACGATGAATGAAGGTTGTTACTTACGCAAGTCAACGAATACAACCGATGCAGTACACATGCCAAAGTGAACGACCAACAATTTTAAAATTTCTCAGTAGTATCTGTTGTACTATTCTTTCGTGTTGTCCATTTATGTTTATGTCAATGTACTAATCTCTTTTCTGTCTCGTTGCATGTCTACATGAGCAAGAAGAGTAACACCGTGTATCAGTTTATACCAATTAAGGAAGGCAATCAACTGTCAAAGGCCATCTGTGAAGAATCTGCTGAACGATGTCGGTACAACAGTGCGGAGCGTGAACAGGGTGCACCATAAGTAGATGGATATTTCGAATTGTTGGAGGCGGGAGAATGTACGAAAGTACAATGTTCTTTTTGATTATTTAATGTTAAACTAAAGAATGAATGAAATATTAGTAAATATTGATTGGTAATTCGATATGCTTATATTTAAAATAGAATCCACAAAATATTTATATGTCAAACTAATGTAAACAAAAACGTAGAATTTGTTCTTTTGACCTTTGGATCAAGTATATAATGTAAATACAACCGAATTATAACGATTGCAAAGTGGACGTGTTTTAATTCTTTTTTTGGAAAGTTTTTACAAGTTATTTTTTTTCCCTAGTTTTTTTGTATCAAATAAAACCTAGTCAGAACAACCAACTTCTAAAAATAAAATATGTATTATCTTCAAATTCCGGAAAACCATATCTCTACTTTGCGAATTTTAACTTTTATTTTTCTTAGTTCTCAGAAGAAAAATCTTATTCCGCTTTCATTTGTTTTTTTCTAATTTTATTCAATGTTTTTCTGTTAAACAAAAGAAAGCAGAATGATTTTGTTTCACTTTTTGCTTTTTCCTTTCCCTGTTATATTTTAATTTTTCTTCAGGTTTTTGCTTATAAATTCGAAGAGCGAGTGGCGGTATTCTAACAACCTTTGGTTTTCTAACTATAAGACATTACGCTGACTTCTTGACATATGGTAGCCCTGCCTAGTAACTAGCAAAGAAAAAGCCCGTTAAACACGTTTTTAATGTAGTCCAAATATCTTTTGATTGCCAATTTTTTGGAAAAGGTTCATCTCGCCAAAGGTTTTGTATTTCCCTCAAACACAACATGTAAAATGGGACATAAGTCCAAACATTTCTTTTATGGACTTATGCCCCACCGCGGTGGGACATAGATCCATAATCCAGTTTTGGACTAATTTCCCCACTAAAGTGGGACGCGATAGATCGGCGCCTGCAACGACTTCATGCAACGCGCGAACGACGCGACAGCCACCACGGGAGCGAGCATAGCGTGGCGGTGCACAGAGATGCTCAACATGGTAGAAGGAAGATAGACATGAAACTTGACCCTGTCAAGATTCCTACATGCGATGGGAAATTGTGGTCCTGGATGGCGTTCCGGGACACGTTCGAGAGCTTGATCCACTTGGCGGATCTCCCGGAGCCCTACAAGCTACAGAAACTCCGGAGTGCCATCAACGACAAGGATGTCGGGTTAGTTGGTGGCACATACGAAGGTGGGTACGAGCAGCTGTGGGAGGAGCTCAAGCGCCGCTTCGACAACCCAAATTATCTGAAACGCATGCTCTGCGCATACTACTGTTGAAGGCGGAGCCAGAGGAGACCGAGGCCGCTCTCCTGCGAATTGTAGACACCGTCCGGGGAACCTACCGTGCCCTCCGGGTCTTGAAGGTGCTCGTGGAGCACTGGGATGTGATAACGTCGGCAGCCGTGCTACTCAAACTACCGGCCGCCACTAAAAAAGCTTGGCGGTTGCACCACCCGTCCCGTGACCTACCAAAGGTAGAAGACCTGCTACAGTAGCTGGAGGAACGGGGTGCGATCCTGGATCGCAGGTAAGTTTTGCAACCAATAACTTAATTGACAGGCTTCATCTTCAGCCAGCAGCCCTAGAAGTCGCCGTACATGGAATATGCGCTTCTAGAAAAACCTTGGCCCGAGACCTAGTGACGCTGTCACTTCGGTCGACCCGAACGGACTTCCAGGTCACCCTCAAGGTGTTAGTCATTCCGACTATCACCACAACTCTTCCAGAAACACACGTGGACGTGTCACAATGGACACACCTAGCTGGCCTTGCTCTGGCCAATCGTCACTACGGGACCCCCGGATCGATTGACATGTTGCTGGGAGCAGATGTCTGGGGCTCCTTAGTACAAGGTGAGGTGATACATTGGAAACCTCACGAACCACATGGACAACGCACCCGACTAGGATGGGTGG
This sequence comes from Melanostoma scalare, assembly GCA_949752695.1. Lineage (NCBI taxonomy): Eukaryota > Metazoa > Arthropoda > Insecta > Diptera > Syrphidae > Melanostoma > Melanostoma scalare. The sequence continues at coordinate 99,061,814 of OX456986.1, forward strand.
TTTTTGGACCGGCATCGCTCAAAGGACCCACTCAAGTGGTCAACACGCTACATTGCCAACCAACTCATGCAGACTCTTCCACCAGCACGTTGGAAGACTTAGTCCAGAAATTCTGGCACTTGGAACTGGTGCCAACGGACAACTCACGAGAAGATGAATGCAGTCGTCATTTCAAAGAGACGCATTCCCGCACATCTGAAGGAAGGTACATGGTACAAATTCCATTCCGCAACGACGCCCCTGCCCTCGGGGACTCCTACCGTGCAGCACTACGCCAGTTCTACAGTCTCAAACGCCGACTGCAGAACAACCCTGAGATACAAGAGAAGTACATCAACTTCATGAGGGAGTACGAGAGTCTTGGACACATGGAACGGGCTGGTCAACATGGCGACCACCCCAACTGCTACTACATCCCACACCACGCCGTGACAGCCAAATTCCGCGTGGTGTTCAACGCTTCAGCCAAGACGACCAGTGGTATATCTCTCAACGACACCCAGTTGGTCGGTCCGACGATCCAGGACTCACTCATCAATGTGATCCTGCGATTCCGTCGTTACATGGTAGCATTGACAGCCGACGTCAAGAAGATGTTCCGGCAAATCCTGGTTGCCCCGGAGCATCGGGATTATCAGCGGATTCTTTGGCGTGAATCCCCTTCAGCAGACCTGGTGGTGTACCAACTCACAACGGTCACCTATGGCATGGCATCAAGTCCCTACACATCCGTCCGCACGATGGAACAATGTGCAGAGGACAACTACAATATCATCCTGATTCCAGCCCGCGCGCAAGCGGCAAAAGAGACTATCGAGAAGGCCTTTTACGTGGACGACCTTCTCACCACCTGCAACAGCGTCAAAGAAACCGTGGCCTTGGCGAAAGACGTAGACCAGGTGCTCAAGAGTGGGCATTTTACACTGCGCAAATGGAACTCGAATCGCGCAGAGGTAACAAATTTCCTAACTAACAATGTTTCTGCTTCTTCTCTTTCCACAGAGCTCTTCTTCTTGGTGGACTTGGAGCCTGCTGCCTCGCAGCCAACCAAGCGGCGGGTGCTCCGAGTTGGAGGACGACTCACTCATGCCGCACTCCCACACGAACAACGGTTCCCGATCGTGCTTCCGGAGCCCTGGTTTGGCTCCTCATCATGCACACCCACAAGACGACGATGCATGGCGGAGTCTAATTGATGCTACAAACGCTCAGGCAACAATATCGGAATTTGAATGGCCGACAACTGGTCCGGACGGCCCTTCACAAATGCGTCATCTGCCGACGCCATCGAGGAAAGTTGATCAAGCAACAGATGGCTCCACTGCCTAGCCATCGAGTCAATGCCACCCGCCCCTTCCTGGCCTCCGGGGTGGACTACTATGGTCCTTTTACGCTTCGCATTGGTACGAAGAGATCTCGAACTACAGTGAAAGGTTACCTGGCCATTTTTATCTGCATGGCTACGAAGGCTGTCCATTTGGAAGCAGTCGAGGACCTCTCCGCGCAGGCATTCTTAGATGCGTTTACTCGGTTCATCAGCAGACGTGGTTGCTGCCGAGACTTGTACAGCGACAATGGAACCGCATTCGTGGGTGCCAACCGGTATCTACACGAAGACTTCAAGACGTTTCAGAGCGAACAGAACCAGCAGCACTTGGCCCATGCTGGCACTCGGTGGCACTTCATTACCATAGGTGCTCCTCATCAAGGCGGCCTCTGGGAGGCTGCCGTTAAGTCAGTAAAGCACCACTTAACTCGACTGGTGGCTACGCAATCACTTTGGTACCACCAGTTCCATACCTTGGCGACACAGATTGAAGCCTGCCTCAACTCCAGGACCTTGGTACCACTACATGACGACTTGGACGAGAAGTTGGCCCTTACACCTGGGGACTTTCTCATTGGCACCCTACTATTGGCAAATCCTCAACCCCATATCCCGGATGTTCCTCTGAACAGACTCAAGCAGTACCAGTGGCTCCGGCAGATACATCAGGAATTCTGGAAGCGTTGGTCTGACGAATACCTGGTAACCCTTCAGACACGCAACAAATGGGAAAAACGGGAGCCAAATCTCCAAATCGGGGACATCGTTCTAGTACGACATGACAACCTACCTCCCACTCACTGGCGAGTCGGTCGAGTCACAGCCGTGCATCCGGGCAGCGATGGGCTGGCCCGGAATGCCACCTTACAAACAGCGTTTGGAGAATGTCGACGACCGGTGCAGAAGCTTTGCCGGCTCGTTGATATAGAAGATGACACCATAGTTCCCGTTGGAACACCCTCCAGGTAGCGAAATATCGAATACGATGGGTGGATTGTTTGACCACCACGAATTCGTACGCATCAACTTGTGCGCGACACTGCGCAGAAAAGAAGGTCCGGCTCTAATTGATGCTACAAACGCTCAGGCAACAATATCGGAATTTGAATGGCCGACAACTGGTCCGGACGGCCCTTCACAAATGCGTCATCTGCCGACGCCATCGAGGAAAGTTGATCAAGCAACAGATGGCTCCACTGCCTAGCCATCGAGTCAATGCCACCCGCCCCTTCCTGGCCTCCGGGGTGGACTACTATGGTCCTTTTACGCTTCGCATTGGTACGAAGAGATCTCGAACTACAGTGAAAGGTTACCTGGCCATTTTTATCTGCATGGCTACGAAGGCTGTCCATTTGGAAGCAGTCGATGACCTCTCCGCGCAGGCATTCTTAGATGCGTTTACTCGGTTCATCAGCAGACGTGGTTGCTGCCGAGACTTGTACAGCGACAATGGAACCGCATTCGTGGGTGCCAACCGGTATCAACACGAAGACTTCAAGACGTTTCAGAGCGAACAGAACCAGCAGCACTTGGCCCATGCTGGCACTCGGTGGCACTTCATTACCCCAGGTGCTCCTCATCAAGGCGGCCTCTGGGAGGCTGCCGTTAAGTCAGTAAAGCACCACTTAACTCGACTGGTGGCTACGCAATCACTTTGGTACCACCAGTTCCATACCTTGGCGACACAGATTGAAGCCTGCCTCAACTCCAGGACCTTGGTACCACTACATGACGACTTGGACGAGAAGTTGGCCCTTACACCTGGGGACTTTCTCATTGGCACCCCACTATTGGCAAATCCTCAACCCCATATCCCGGATGTTCCTCTGAACAGACTCAAGCAGTACCAGTGGCTCCGGCAGATACATCAGGAATTCTGGAAGCGTTGGTCTGACGAATACCTGGTAACCCTTCAGACACGCAACAAATGGGAAAAACGGGAGCCAAATCTCCAAATCGGGGACATCGTTCTAGTACGACATGACAACCTACCTCCCACTCACTGGCGAGTCGGTCGAGTCACAGCCGTGCATCCGGGCAGCGATGGGCTGGCCCGGAATGCCACCTTACAAACAGCGTTTGGAGAATGTCGACGACCGGTGCAGAAGCTTTGCCGGCTCGTTGATATAGAATATGACACCATAGTTCCCGTTGGAACACCCTCCAGGTAGCGAAATATCGAATACGATGGGTAGATTGTTTGACCACCACGAATTCGTACGCATCAACTTGTGCGCGACACTACGCAGAAAAGAAGGTCCGGCTCATATCACCACCGGATATCCCGGGCCGATCAGTTCTTTGAACCATCCGGTTCAACCGGGCAGGATGTTCAGTCAGTCACCCGATGACCGAATTAATTCTCCAACGGAATGCTGAAGATGCATTCCACTTTTCAATCAAAGCTAACAGTCACCACCGCCATCCTCATATCATGGATAAACCGGTCGCCTCAAATATCCACATTTGACGACCCAGCTATCAACCATAGCAACACCCACTCAAGTACAGAGAAATGTATCTGCCAATGACTTGGCCCAGATACGATCGTTCGTCTGAGGGTATCTACTACTTGGTGTGGATACCCGATACACACCGCTGTCGATGATGTCATACGATGGCAGTATTTATCCATTCATTCTCAGTTATATTTATAGCGTGGCTATTCTTTGTATTCAATTATACCAACCCAAGAACTAAGAATCACTTGTGTAATATTGTGTAATAAATTAAAATACCTAACCCGAAAGTTGTGTGTTCGGCATTGTGCCCTCTACCATTTTGAAGACACTTTTCAGCTGTCTCTCCCTCTTGGTTTTTGACTTCGGAAGTGAACTGTAATTCCCGAACAACTATAATTGCTCTGCGAACAATGACTGACTTCACGAATCTCAGTGGTCTACGAGAGCTTTCGTGTAAATGTCCCAGCGGATGAATTCGATTGACAAAATCAACGGTGGACTTCAGCATTCAAAAAAGCAGAAACCCCTGAAGGAGCTACTCCAACATATTTGGCTTAAAGGTCTTTCGGGGTTTTTCAATACTAGGACAGGATATTGAAGTAGAGATGGTGGCGGATGAGCTCCTGGTGAGCCAACGGCAGCACTCACACCCCTGCAGCAGGGTACTGAACTGAATATTCCAGTCCTTTGTGTCCGAAGGGATCCAAAAGGACCTGGCCCTCCAGGTAGGGGGTTGTGCGTAGGGTAAACTTCCCAACCACGTAAAAAACATCTAGTTCCGAAACAACAAATAGCCTCGGATAACGATTAGATTTCAAAGTTGACGACCCAAGCAAACGAAAAAAGGACAATGACCTCCGGATCTGCACGTGGAACGTAAGACCTCTTAACGGACTACGTGCAGCTGGACAATTGGCGGACGCCCTGGACTGCTGCAAAGCAGACATAACCGTCATACAAGAAGTGCGATGGAGTGGACCGGGCATAAAGAAGATGAAAAACTGTGACATATACTATGGTGACTGCTACAGACAACAGAAACAGCGCTTATTTGGGTGCGGATTTGTCATTAGAGGAAGACTAAGGGATAAGGTCACTAGCCAAAATCCAGCTAATGAGCGTATAATGACCATCCGCATAAGGGCTAAATTCGGCAACATTAATCTAATATGCGCCCACGCCCACACAGAAGAGAAGGACGACAATTCCAAAGACTGTTTCTACGAGCTCCTCGAAGAAACATGTGAGCAGTGCTCTAGACACGATGTGAAAATCGTTCTTGACGATTTTAACGCAAAACTAGGGAAGGGCGACATCTTTGGAAATACAATCAGTAAGCATGCCTCCATGACAAAACCTCCGAAACGGACGAGGCTAATCGATTTTGCTGCGGCGCTAAATCTTGTTGTAAGTAGTACACGCTTCCCGCATCTCAAAATTCATAAAGGTACATGGCGATCCCCAGATGAATTAACCGTCAACCAAACTGATCATGTTGCGATCGACGAATGAGGATATCTTTTTTTTTTTTTTGACAGATAAGTTTTTTATTTATAAATTTCAGTAATGTAGCACAGGTTGTCGCGGTAAAATTTACCGCTACAAAAAGTATCCTTAGGATCCCTTCTCGTATCCCTTCCTCTTCTTCGTTTTTGGGTGTGGCTGCATAATTCTGAGAGAGTTAGGGGCAACCAAGGTTCCATCAGCCTATGGCTTACTCACTCAGCATTCTGCAAAAACATCCAACGTAGGTTGCTCTGGCAAAATCGGTCAAAGCTAGACCAGAAAAGGGACAGGCGGTCCCCCACGAACATTGATGAACGTGCAGACGGGCGGTCTCACGAAAAACACAAAAACTGCCTAATGGAACCTGGCAAAACACACAAGGCAACACAACAACACTCAATACAAACATCCATGGTAGATGATCAATTCCTACCCAACGTTTTACGTCACTTTGACAAAATTAGTATGGCCTTCTGCCCAACCTAAATTTACTATCTACTTTCAATTAAAATTAAATTGATATTGACATCAAGGAAGAATCACTTAGAGACGTGTTTCCGATTTTATTCTAACTTTTCTAACAATCTGGACGAAGGTGTACGGAAAGTATGTCGAGCTTTCAAACTTAGCTTCTTCTGTTCTTCGTTCTCCGGGAAAATATCTTCTTCGTATTTTAGTTTGGGCCGGTTTGGGCTGGGGACCTTGCGCGAATGAAATAATTTTTCGGACTAAGTCTTTCTTTAGGGGTTGAACTCGTCCACTCGGCTACTGGTGATCACATCACCTGAACGCAAAGGACCGCGGGTAGTTGATTCGTGACATCTCACTCGCACATCCTAGCCTAATTCCGGAATGCTGCAGCAAAAGTGAGACTGAACAATACCACGCTTGAAGGTCTGACGAGGATGGCCGCATGGCCGATGCCGGATGGAGGAGAAAAACCCGCCATCTTGTGCGTCTCTGGACTTTTGGAGGTGAATGGAAAAAGATCGAGGAGAAAGCTTACGAAAAATTATAGCGATACTTGAGAGATACGAGAATTTTCTTTTTTTGGGGACATTACACTAAATTTACGGAGAGGCTAAATTCCAGTTGGGAATTTCAGAATAAATCTTGGAGGTATACGGAGAAGATATTTTCTGTCGGAGTTGAGGATAGTCACTATAGTCAGGATAGTGACATATCAGGAGAGAAGCTAAGTATTTTGTTTTATTTCTTGTTCTTTGCACTTCGAAAAATCCTAACTTTTCAAGGATTTTTCGAGCGAACCTAGAGTCGCCTTATTTGAGGCAAAACTAAGATCCGCTAGGCCTTCGTTGACCTACCGTTTTCTTTCCCGAGATTGCGGGACTCGCGACCGTCTTACTTCATTCTATTGCGCTTACTTTTTCTTATTTCGGAAACTTTCCTTAAGTAATTCTTCTTCGTGTTCAAACGACACACCCTAATCTGTTTTGCTATTTCTTTCTTTTTCTTAATTTTCTTTACTTTTCTTTATTTCGAGGATTGGCCTCCTGCCAACCTCGAAAGAAATTCTGTACTTTTCCTTTATTTTGAAAAGACTCTGGTTTTAGTCCAGGTTTCGACCACGGTTATTCCCGGACACCTTATTAATACAATAAAATTATTTAAGTTTCCCTTTGGGAGTTTAAACACATCTTCTTTTTTTTTCTCGTGGTCAAGGTTTGGAAATTTACCCCTTCAAAAATTTTCTGGCGCCCACAATTTTTAGGACACAATGTCTAAATTGATTACCTTTACAAATTTTATTAGCATCTCATTTATTCACTTTCGATTAATTTAATTTTCATTTTATCAACCTATCGAACACACCCAGCTGAGCTAGTCGCGGTGGCAGCAATATTGGATGCTGGATGCACTATTGTTTTTCTTGCCGACACTTCTATTCTATCTGTCATTCTACCATCTTCCTTCTTTTCGCACGCCGGCCGGCTGTGCAATTAATTACCTTTTTTTGATTTGATTTGTTCGCGGTATTTAAGTCTCGTTACCATCCTAAAGTTAGCTTACCAGGCACGAAGCGTGACATTTTCGTTTGCGGAAGCACTCAAAATAAAAGCAAAAATTTGAGACTCAAATGAGGCCCGCACTCTTTTCCATGCCTTTTGGCGGCTTTCGAAAAATTGTTCATGTCAGTAAATCCACCACTTTTCCAAACATTTTTTCATTGCTAGTAAGGCAAGGCCAACAATATTTTCTTTTTGTTTTCGTACATCCTGTTAGCCACGGAAAACTTTCACAAGTTTGTATTGAAAAATGTGAAGTACAACGCTTTGTAACGGTGTTTATATTTAAGGATGGTTTCGGTCTGCCAACATCTATTATTATTTTTTTTTTTTCTTCGAACGACCTAGCCGATAATGGTTTATGGAAAAAACTTTCTATTACACAATTACACGCATTCATATTAAATCAGGAAATAATAGTTTAAATCTTTATAAGTCACCAACAGCCACGAAAATAGTTTAAAAACCACAAACTTTAAAACCAATGCACTCTTTGTTTTCTGATAGTGAAAAAATTGACCTAGTCAATAAAATGAGTACTACCTACCCCTTTTTTTCATGAAATCAAACTCATTAACAGTGAACTGTTAAGAACAAGAAACAACTCATATACATCTTTGTTTTCTTTCTATCTCCTGTTTTATGTCATGGCATTTTCGTAATGCATTCACTCAACTCATTCTTCTCACGTTGGTCCAAAGGCAAGAAACCTAAAAAAATGTGTTCCACTTTGGGTTGAGATCTGAGTTAATAAAGCAAAATAATGGAATGCCTAGCCATTGCGCATTATGAGTATTTTTTGCAAAGCATTTTCGCTTATCAACATTTATGAGTGATGTTGTGTACTCTCTGTTGGGGTGGGTATTTTGAGATTGAGCTAAGAAAAGAAGACAATTAAAGAGAATGCATATGTGTTACGCATTTTAGTCACTTCGTACATTCGTAAAAATAATGCAAAGATGTTGAGCATTCTCTGTTGGTTTGCTGTGGGGGTATTTTAAGTTGTATGTAATTAGCAGACAGACCATGACTTCTTTTATGTAGTTATTTTGGTATAATATTATAATGTTCTCAGAATGATGTTGACATTTATTTAACGAGATAGATTGGATAAGAACAGACTGGTAAAATACAATATCAAAAATATAATGGAAAAATGAATAAGTTTTGGAATTTTGAATTTAAATTTTGCAGGCTACCTAAGATTTTTTTAAATTCGTTAACGGAAGCACTCATTCCACTCAATATATAGACGCTTCGTCACTGTAGCTTACCTGGTTAAGAATTTTAATATAATAAATTCCAGCATATAAAACAACCCCAAGGAAGTGTTTCGGTGAAGAAAAGGTGCAACAAATTGGCGCCCAACGTGGGGCGTGTGAAGAGTGGAGTTTTTTTTTTTTTGCGTGAAAGTTTTGTAAAGCATTTGTGCAATCTGTATCGTGTCCTGTGTTTTGTTTTTAACATTTCATATAAAGCAAATTATTCGTACTTTTTCTTTCTATTTAGGTTGCTAAATTTGCGGTCATCAGCAATAGAAACAATTTTAATTTGCTGAGGTTCCTGAACATCATACCAATTCAACAAGTGTTATTCTTTTTTTCTCTGGAAAGTTCGGGTAAAAGTATATATACAATACATTCTGTTATATACTCCCAAGTAAGGTTTCTTTTACTTTTCAATTTATTTCTACTGTTTTTTTTAAATATTTATTTGACTAAGTTAACATTACATTGCCTTTTTATACATATATATTTGCTTGTGTTTATGAAACGATTTTGAGATAATTCGCGCATATCTACGTACCTACCTACAAACATACATACCTCGTGTTTTGCATTAATTGTGTACAGTGTACAGGCTAGCGTTTTTGTTTTTACCCAGTACGTTGGTGGTACACACAATTTAATTTTCTATAGCATTCTGGTGTTTTCTTTTTCAAACTTAGATTACATAGAGCAATTTTATTCGTATTCTTAAAATTCAATAGTCGATCTTTGATTTACTTTTCCCCTATAATATCATTTTAGTGGTCATAGTTACATACATACGAGTTAATTGCGCCGGTTACTTGGCCTCCGAATTTGTTTTTTTTTTTCACTCTGCCTTACTTTGTGTGCCAGTATACAGTGCAGTATTGGTTGTTTTGTGTGAGCGAGGTACAGTGGTTGTCAACCTTTTTTCTGGGGTTGGAAATTTTTTTTTTGATTGAAATAACTTGGTGCAGTACATTTTAATACTTTTTAATTTCTGAAGTCAGAGCTTGTTTTTTTTGTAAAAAAAAATTTTTGAAACAGGGGATTTTTTTTAATTTTAAATTTTGTTTGACAATCGAGCTATTTATTGGATTTTGGAAATCGAGATTGTGAGTTGTGGTGTAAAGTTTTTCTTTTGGAAAAGTTTTTAACAGTGGTTTTTTATTTTTGTTTTGCAATCGCCTATTTATTGATTTGCGCATAGGTTGTTAAAATATTGAAGAGTTAGTTCTTAGTCAATTCTGAGTGGATATCGGTTTGATTCAAGCTGTGTGTTGTGATTTCATTACCTGAAGAGTGTTGAAAGAGTGTTTGATTGTTTTTCTTGTTTCTTTCAAAAGCAGAGCGGTTGTTTTTTTTTTTTTTTTGTTTGTGAGACTGTGATTTGGAAGTTTTTTGGACGTTTTATTTTGGTTGTTTCCGATAAAACTTAATAGTTTTGCGAGCATTAGTTGAAAGGTGCTGAAGTTTTGGAAGTTTTTTTCAGTAGAAGAAGTTTAGGTTGGTATTTTTGTAATTGCAAAGTGTGGTTTGTTTCTTTTTGAAAAGGAATATTGGTCGTTTGGCTCAAGATGAACTTGCGTATGAGATGCAAATTCGTGGGTTGAATGTTAGTACGGTTGAGGTGATGAGGAAAGCCCTCAGATCTTCTAGAGGTACTAGAATCGCGTGGGTTGTTGGAAAACTCAAAGAGTTATCCTTTTAGTTTTGAGGAAGATAGTGAGGCTGTGAAGTTGAAAATAGAAGATATTAGGATGTTACTGAAGGATCCCCCGAAAGATCCGAAATCTTCTGAATGTGTGAAGATTATAACAAAGATTGAGTGGGCGTTAGGTCGCATTGGCAGGGAAGTGTGTGAGAACGATGATGATGAAGAAGTACAGAGTGAGTTGAAGAATGAGTTCTTGTTGTTAGGAGTGCTGTTAGGTGATAGTGGGATAGTGATTTAGAGGATGAATCCCCAAAGAAAAATTTACGACCAGGAGTTTCAGGTGGCCGCTCGGTGAGCGTAAGCCCATTGCCAGTAGCGAGTGGTTCGAATTTGAGAAATGCAAGGGCAAGGGAACGGGGAACGGGGAACTGAAAATAATTCGGTTAGTGAGCGAATGGTTGCTATGCGTAGGAATGAGCAAAGAAGTGTGGAACGGAAAGTGCAAGTGTTGAAATTGCGAGTGAGTTGAGGATTAGAGAGTTGGAAAGAGAGTTAGAGTTGGAGCGAGAACGAATGGCGAGGGAAGATAGAATGGCAAGAGATAACAGAACTGAGCGAGAACATAGAATGGATAGGGAAAATAGATTGGAAAGGGAGGATAGAATGGTAGGGAATCAGAGCATGTACGAAAGGTATGAGAGAAGAGTGGAACGTGTAGGAAAGTGGAATGTGAAATTTACGGGAGAGTCGGATGGTTCGTCTGTGAATGCATTTTTAGAACGAGTCGAAGAATTACGTGTAGCGAACGATGTGTCTGAGGCACATTTGTTTAAGTCCCTGCCGATCTGCTACCGAACGCGTAAACACGCACCGTGCCAAGTGTCCGCTTACCATTCCCCCGTTCACTTAATAATAAAGCAATAGGTTTCTTACTCCTAAAAAATAATTACACCAAAAAAACAATAAAACAAACGTAAAATCAATAATCAATAATCTTATCTTCCGCCGCGCCGTGATTAAAACACATTCTGTGAAAATTGTGCAAAAATTATTCAGTGCGCTGTGCTGCAAAAATTCAATTAAAGCAAAAAAAAAAAGCCCATCCATAGACCAAACACACAAACAGTGCATACCTCCTTATCTTCTCCTCCCCCACACCACTCTCATAGTCTCAGTGACTGCACACATTTCTTCGATTTAATAATTTCATATCTTATCTGGGTGGTGTGTGCAGTCAATGAGACTGTGGGTTTGCTAGGCGGATAGTGAGAGCAACGGTGTTGATCCCGTTGGTGAACCAAAATCAAATTGCTTGCTGGGCATAACACCGCTAGTAATTTTTTTTTGGTTTCCCAATAAGATTTGCACTTGTTGATTTTACTTAGATAGCGTCTGCGTTCGATATTTTGTTTTGTGTGTTTTTGTGAATGGTGATGTCGGGTAAATTTCGGGTCGATTTTAGCAACATTAGGGGGTTGCGATCGAATTTCTTTACTGTGTACGCTCACACTGCAAAATGCAGGCCAGCTGTTTTGGCACTAAGTGAAACACAGGTGGGTGTTGGTTCTGATCCCTCAGAATTCAACCTGCCTGGATATAGCTTAGTGCCACTATTCTTTTCCTCCCATGGCCTCGCCGTTTATGTTAGACATGATATTGCTATCCAGCTTCTACCACAATACGGCCTATGTTCTAATACGAACTTTAATTTCATGTGGTTAAAATTCACCGTCCGTAAGCAAATCATTCATTATTGTTTTATTTATAGAAGCCCCAATTTCGATAGCAATTCAACCTCTAACGAGTTTGATGCTCTATCTGAGTCCATAATAAGAATTGTCTCCCTTTATCCTCACACTAAAATCGCAATTGCGGGCGATTTCAATGTACACAATTCTAGTTGGCTTCGACATTCTGGCCAGACAATACCCGAAGGAAAATATGTTGAGATCTTCGCTGAGTTTAACTAATTAACTCAACTTGTTGATGAGCCCACTCAGGTTCCAGATATAGAAGGCCAATTTTCACTCTTGACTTATTTCTCACTTCTCATCCCGAAAAATATAGGGTTATAGTATCATCTCCTTTAGGCAAATCGGACCATTGTGTCATATCGGTAGATTTTTCTTTCTCCGTCACGGTAAAAAAAGATAAAGTCCCCAAAAGAACTGTATGGCAATACGAGAAAGCCAATTGGGACGGCCTGAATAATTTTTTTCGAAATTTTAATTGGTCATTGTGCTTTCTCGACGGAAACGTTGGTGCATCAGCTGATATGATATCTAACGTAATTCTCAACGGCATGAGAAATTTTGTTCCTCATAGATTAAAAAGTATCATCCCCAAAGAGAATTCGTGGTTTGATTCAAGCTGTAAAGAGGCGATTAGGGATAGAGAATGTAGTTTTCGAAGATTTAAAGATAACCCTACTGTAGAAAACCGAAATTTGTTCAAACGGGCCAGAAATTTCTGTAATGCTCAAATACAAAGGGCTAAGTTTTTACATGACCAAAAAGTAAGCCAAAAAATACTATTAAGTCCAAAAGGAAGTAAAAACTTTTGGTCTTTTGTGAAGAACATTAAGAACTCTACCACGTCATCGGTCCCAACGCTCGTCTTCAATGACTCTCCGTATGTCAGTTCCATCGACAAAGCCAATTTGTTAGCAGCTCAATTTGCTGCCAACTCGACACTTCCTCATAGCATATTGGCTCCGCCTGAGCTCGATTCTGCAAATTCTTTCATGAAGCAGATATTTTTTCGAACTCGCTCGGTTGCAAGAGTCCTCAAAGATCTCAACATACATAAATCCGCTGGTCCAGATGGTATCCCCGCCGTTATTCTGAAGAGGTGTTCTTCTACGCTGGCAAAACCACTGCGTAAACTTTTCCATCTTTCCTATACCCACATAATAAATGCTGGTGTGCCCCAGGGCTCCGTTTTGTCTCCGACTCTCTTCCTCGTTTTCATTAATGATCTTTTGTCTAAAACTTCTAATCCGCTTAACTGTTTTGCTGACGACTCGACCCTCAGCTTTTCATATTCGTTTCCAAATTCACGTCCCTGCTCTTCGGATGTGGAACGGTTGCGTATGATAAGCTCATTGAATTCTGACCTTGACAGCATTGTTTCATGGGATCTTATGAACCGAGTAGAATTCAATGCTTCGAAAACTCAATGCTGTCTCTTGTCGTTGAAGCTTAACATTCCCCCATTGCCATTATCCATGAATGGTACCTGCATCGAAGAAACCGAAAAGCTGTCAGTACTTGGTATGTGTGTAAACGATGATCTTCGTTGGAACGACCACATATTTGAAGTCGCCAAAAACGCTGCTAAATGCTTAGGTTTCTTGAGACGATGCAGGAAGTTCTTCAGCCCTTCTGATCTGGCTACAATTTATAAGGCCTTCATCCGCCCAAAACTGGAGTATAACTCTCATATCTGGTCAGGTGCTTCTCAAACATCTTTGCGCCTACTTGATAGGGTACAAAATAGAGCGTTAAGATTGATAGGTGATAGTTCAATCGTAGAATCGATTGATTCTCTTAGACTTCGCCGAAACGTCACCTGTCTCTTTCTCTTTTATCGCTTTTTCCACAAACAGTGCTCTAGTGAAATAGCCAGCTGCATTCCTCCCTTGAAACAATTTAGCCGCAACACCCGCCTCGCTAGGAATGCTCATCAGTTCTGCCTTGAGCCCAACTTCGGGCGTACAGTCAAATATAGAGATTCTTATTTTAGTCGCACCACCCGAATGTGGAATGCTTTACCTGGCTCTGTGTTTCCCCTGCATTACGATTTACAAAAATTTGTTGGAACCGGAGTGTGGATATCAACCGAGTGCGGCAGGTCAACACCGAGTGGCGGTTGTTGAGTCGGCACCAGATAACCCATTCCGAAGGGTCGTTAGGTGTTTCAATTGTAATAGGGAAGGTCATTTTTCCAATTCGTGTCCGGTTGCTAAAAAGTGTTTTGGTTGTGGTGCTTTAAATGTGTATCGTAGGGATTGTAAGAAATGTTCGGGTTCGGGAAATGGGCAACGGACTCTCGGGTCAGCAGGACGAGAGTTCCGTCGCAATTAGTTAGGTCGTCTGCTGACGATCAGCTGGTTGACAGGGTTGAGTTAGGTTTTACACTCGCGGCAAATGGTAGGGATAGTCGACCTTATTTGAAGGTCAACATTTTTGGCGTTAGGTTTATAGGGCTTCTAGATTCTGGTGCTTCTCGCACAATAGTAGGTAGGGATGGGTGGAGAATTTTGAAGGGTTTAGGCTTAACGTTAGGGAAATGTAGTTTAGGTTCGGTTGCGCTAGCGGATGGGGCGGGAGTAGGAGTAGTTGGATCATTGTCGCTTCCAATGGAGGTGGAGGGCAAATCCATACTATTAGAATGATTAGTTATACTGTAACGAGGCAAATTTTAAAGACAGAAATATCCCTCGTCACATGCTTATAGAGAACAGGGCGCCGCCATCTAGAGCCAAACTGAAAGAAGAAAAGTTCACCCGAGACAACACCCGAGACAACAACCATAAATTAAGCTCATAGCCAAGACATGGTACCTGGTGGCGAAAAGTACGCAAGTTTACCACGGAGGTAAAAAGCTAACTGCGCCAACATCGATGTTAGACATTGGGTTATTGGGTAGGTGGAAATACCACCCAACGATCAACTCCCCACGCACAAGCAGTGCAGGCGACGACGGTCGACAGAGCTCGATGGTGAGTTATTATTATTTTCTTAGCAAGTCTCAATGGCAAGCATATGGACATGCGAGGTGTATTTATTTTTATAATGAATGTCGTATAGGCAGGCATATGAGTATGCCGTGTGTAATTGGGAAGATTATATGGGAGTGGGGGATATCCCATTAAAGTATATGGGAATTGAATTAGGTACCGCTGCTCCTGTGGGGTATAAATAGAGCGGCTCAACTCGTAGAAAATATAGATCGGCGGCACCAGTCAAGCGGTGCACATCTCCCTGGAACTAAAGGGAAGGAATTCGAATAAGTCTCCCGTCCGACGAAGGAAATTAGAGGAAAAGACATAAGGTAAATGTAAAGACGTAGTAAGTTTTATTTTCATAAAAATTATAATTCTTATGTATTGTGCCACCAGGGGCAGCGACTAATACCTGCTGATCCCGCAGCCATTGCTGTTACCGAGGTCTGCGGACGCTTGTAGTTTCACCCCACCGAGGTCTTCGGACGCTTGTAGTTTCACCCCACCGAGGTCTTCGGACGCTCGTAGTTTCACCCCATCGAGGTCTTCGGACGCTCGTAGTTTCACCCCACCAAGGTCTTCGGACGCTTGTAGTTTCACCCCACCGAGGTCTTCGGACGCTTGTAGTTTCACCCCACCGAGGTCTTCGGACGCTTGTAGTTTTACCCCACCGAGGTCTTCGGACGCTTGTAGTTTCACCCCACCGAGGTCTTCGGACGCTTGTAGTTTCACCCCACCGAGGTCTTCGGACGCTTGTAGTTTCACCCCATCGAGGTCTACGGACGCTCGTAGTTTCACTCCACCGAGGTCTTCGGACGCTTGTAGTTTCACCCCACCGAGGTCTTCGGACGCTTGTAGTTTCACCCCACCGAGGTCTTCGGACGCTTGTAGTTTCACTAAACCGAGGTCTTCGGACGCTTGTAGTTTCACCCCACCGAGGTCTTCGGACGCTTGTAGTTTCACCCCACCGAGGTCTACGGACGCTCGTAGTTTCACCCCACCGAGGTCTTCGGACGCTTGTAGTTTCACCACACCGAGGTCTTCGGACGCTCGTAGTTTCACTAAACCGAGGTCTTCGGACGCTTTTAGTTTCACCCCACCGAGGTCTACCGTCGCTCGTAGTTTCACCAGCCAGGGTCTTACGACGCCTGTACGCTCCGATTTACCTGTGACTGCCTATAGGGCGAATGGTCAGAAGGGATCCTGTCGGTAAAGGTAGCCAATCCACTTTACTTGATAAATATTAACGACTTCTCTCTCCTAGCTACCGTGAGACCAGAAGAGTTTCTTAGACCGAGACGACTAACCCGACAAGAGCCGTAGAAGTTCCGAAGGATACCAGCTCCAGTACGATAACCCCGACCAGAAGTTTTTACAGCAAGCGTTACGACATATTGTAACGAGGGGCCTGCGTACTACGCCTACGTCTACCTCACCTACTGAGCTATGGGGGATATTGGATGGCTTCCCCAAGCCGAATTAAGATGACGGCTAGAGAGCCTATCTGTTAGAAATAAAATAGAGGCTGACGAGCCAAAGTGTTCTTTTCTACTTCCAAACTTAAAGTGAATTTATTAGACTGAACTTAAGCTATTTATACAAAATAATCAACTTACACACTAACATCTTAAACCAATATCAAATATACATATTATAACTTACACATAAAAATATTTGGTATTCCGAATTCTGTGGGAAATAAACGAACAACGGAACCAGGTAGCATACTTGCTATGTCATCAAATTAATAGCCGATGCCAATATGCATAGCCCGTCTAATACAATGCACAAATGTATCCAAATACGTCCAGTCATATGCACTACACAGTATGCAGTGCATTGAACCTTAGTGAGTAGGTAGATACACTTGACAAAAGTAATCTGAAGCGTCGCGTCCCGTCGTCGTCAGTGGCATTGAAATTATTACTTAATAATTTAGTGCATGAGGTTGATACTCATGACCATGAAGGAAATACGAGTTCAAGGTTGGCTAGCGTAATGTGGATTAACGTCAATGACCGGAATTAAATGTATAATGACGTGGTCGCTAGTGTGATCCCTTCACACCACCCTTCCTGGGAAAAAGGAGAAATCATGACATATCTTGATTTCTTCTTTTAAGCGACACTAACTTGTACAAAAGGAAAATATATATATTTTTTTTTCGGAATCCCAATATTTTTTTTTTTTTTTTAAACATTATTTTCTTTTATATTTATGGTAATAGTACCTACTTAGTGTGTATCATTACTTACGCATATAATATAATATAATTTTTTTTTCATTCATACAAGTAACTTATAGTTACTTATTTTTCTTATATTCTAGTTGTGCTCAACAGTATAATTTACTCTTATTAGAAACTAAGTTAATCAATTAAATGAAGTAGTTATCTTGTATGTATATATGTGCATATGAATATTATTTACATTCTCTTCCCCCTTTTCTTTTTGATTTTGGTTTAATTAGCGATTATATAATAGTTAAATACATGTAAAATGGTTTTAGTCTATTTTTGTGTACTGTCATTGTTTTGTTATCGTATTTGATATCACAATTCACACCATTTTGAAACAAAACTTCGTATGGTCCTATAAATATTGGATCTAATTTTTTTCTGGCTTCGTTTCTTAATAAAACTAAACTTCCTTTTTCAAAACTACTACTCTTTGTTTGTCCCTCTTTATCATACCTATCTTTCCTAACATTTTTCTTCTTTATAAGCGTTTCTCGGGCATCTCTATGGGCAACTTGTAATTTATGTTTAAGGTCAATTACGTAATTGTCATAGTTGTACACCGGTTCCATTTGTTTCGTCAGATTGTTGGGTAAGCTACATTGCTTTCCGAATATCAATTCGAATGGAGTGTAACCCGTTTCTGAGTGTACGGAAGTGTTATAACAGAAAACGTAATATGGCAACCAAGTGCTCCAGTCCGTGTGTTTTTCTGAGACGTAACTTCTAAGATATGCTCCTAAAATCTTATGTGAATTTTCTAAAGCTCCTATGCTCTCATGATGGTACGCTGTATACTGTAATTGTTCTATTCTCAAAAGCTTACAGATACTTTTGAAAACCTGGTTTAGAAATTCGGTTCCCTGATCAGATGCTATTGTATGTGGTACTCCGTACCTTAGAATAAAACCTTCTACTAGAGCTTTAGCTACTGTGCCTGATTCTTTATTTGGGAGTGGTATAGCTTCGATAAACTTGGTAAGCTCATCTTGAATGGTGAGTATGTATTTAGATCCATCTTCAGATTCTTCTAAAGGTCCTACTAGGTCTATAAATATTTTGTCAAAACCTGACTCGGCTGTTGTCATTGGTTGTTTCTTCGGTTGGTTATATTTGTTTCGTTGGCATACTGGGCAGTGCTTAACGAATGTCGTCACATCGTTTTGCATTCCTGTCCAAAAGTATTTTTTCTTTATATTTTGGATCATATGGTTTATACCTGCTAGTCAACTGGTTGGAAGTATGTGAAAGTCGTTTAGTATTAATTTCTTCTTACAAGGATCGGTTATTTCAATAACATTATCTATGAGATATACCTTTATATTACTTTCTTTAAACATTTCTCCTAATATATTTTTTAATTCATTAATTTTATATTCTCGACGGCCGTCCGAGAGTTTCTTTATTTCATTTTTAGTAATATATATTCTCTTAATTGATTTGGGCCCGCAGAATTTTTGCACATCCCTCGACAATATTTTGCCAAATAATGTCGATTGGGTTGTAGTGCTGTCCTTGGGCTTCTTTAGGAGTAAACTATTCCCTTTTGGAATATACGCCAAAACTTTGTTTGGTCCTATAATTATGTCGTCCTTGAAATTAACTAAATCTTCCGTAAGATTGTCAACGATTTTTAATTCAATAACTTTTAGTCCACTTTCGGGTGGTTTCAGAAGTTCTGTTATCATTTGTTCATTGGTTTGTATCTTATTATCTTTAGGTGTATTTTTATCTTTATTATCTACTTTCGACTGGGCTCTTGTTACTACACAAATATATAATTGTTTTAATTCTTCAGGCTCTACTTTAATGCGACTAAGCGCGTCAGCGGTACAGTTGTCTTTACCGGGTGAATATTCTACGTAAAAATTTTATTCTTCTAATAATAGTCTGAATTTAGTTAGTCTACTACTAGGTTCTTTTAGTGAGAACAAGTATACTAGGGGTCTGTGGTCTGTCAAGATTTTGAACTTTCTTCCGAACAAGTATGGCCGATAGTGTTTTACTGCCCAAACTATAGCAAGTAATTCTTTCTCAATAGTACTATAGTTTTTCTCTGCCTTATTAAGAATTTTGCTTGCGTAAGCAATTGGCCTGTCATCGGAATTAGACAAAACAGCTCCTAAAGCGAAACCTGAGGCGTCGCGTCTGTCCGCAGAATGAATTCTCCACTAAAATTTGGAAATTGGAGAATTGTAGGACTTATAAGGATTTCTTTAAGCAAATTGAATGATTTTTCGCAATCTTTATTAAAATTGAATTCAACATCCTTTTTCAGTAACCGATTTAATGGGATGCAAATGGTAGCAAAATTTTTAATGAATTTTCGATAATAATTTGCGACTGCTACGAATCTTCTTACTTCATCCGCGTTAGTAGGAGTTGGATAATTTTTCATTGCGGCAGATTTAGTGGGGTCAGGTAAAATTCCTTTGCCCGATATAAGGTGTCCGAGGTATAATACTTCTTTTCGCAAGAAAGAACATTTTCTCGGGTGTATTTTGAGATTTACTTCTCTCAGACGTTCAAAGACTTGGATCAAGTTTTTGTTGTGTTCCATTAAATTTTTACCAAAAATTATAAGATCGTCAAGGTAGACGAAACATCGTGAATATGTTAGTCCTGACATGGCTATAGACATCATTCTTGAAAACTTACTGGGTGAGATCTTTAAACCCATTGGTAGACGTTTTAACTGGTAGTGACCATCATCTGTTGAGAATGCCGTTATTGGTCTACTACTGGCATCTAGCTCCATTTGGTAATACCCTTGACTTAGATCTATACATGAGAAGTAAGTTGCTCCTCCGATCATATCATAGATGTCCGTTATGTTTGGCAGTGGAAATTTATCATCTTCGATTCGATCGTTAACGTGACGATAGTCGATCACCACTCGGAATTTCTGAAGACCGGTAACTGGGTCTTTCTTTTTCGGCACAATAAGTATTGGAGAATTCCAAGGGGAGACGGATGGTTCTATTATGTCATCTGAAAACATTTTTTTTATTTCCTCCTTTATATCTTCCTTCTGAGTGTGTGGTAGTCGATACGGCTTGGTATATTTTGGTGAAGATTCATTTTTAAGTTTAATGTCTGCCTTTCCAATATGGGTATACGTGAGTTTGTCACCATCTACGTGAAAAATATCTTGGAATTTTGTACATATTGCTTCAATCTCGGTTTTTTCTTCGCTATTTAATGTCTCAAAACTTATTTCATTTAGAATTTCCTGAAGTCGTTTGTTTATTGATTTATCTATATGGTTATAATGTAAAATAAAATGTTCTGAAGGAGAGAATGATATGGGTTCAATCCATTTTAGAGTTACAGCTGAATCACGTGTATTCAGAATTTTTACGGGTATTTTTCCCTCTTTAACAGTTGATAGTGAACCTGCGATGAAAACATTTTCACATAATTCTTGTGGATAAAATATTCGAGAATCAGAATGTTTTGTAGTCATCCAATAAGTTGCTTCACACCGTGGAGGTAAGGAAACAGCATGTATGTTTTGTTGAGTATATATAGGTAGAATGACTGGTTGGTTATCTACTTTTAACTCAAACGAAAATTTCTCCAGATTTATAATGGCTCTGAATTCTGTTAGGAAATTCTCTCCGATTATACCATCCACTGGGATCGGAAAAGAATCACTTACTACGTGAAATTCATATGGAATGGCAAATTCTCCTAGTTGTAATACGTAGATACATGTCCCTAAAGTTTCTAGATTTCCTGAGATCCCTAATACTTTTGTCTTTTTTCTTTCATCAATATTAATATTTTTAGTAAGTGAACATTTTTTGATAACGCATATTGAGGCTCCTGTGTCTAGTAAGAATTGTTTGTTTATGTTGTTTTTTAATGGGATCTGTATGTAAATGCCGTTTGATATTCCAACAGTACAAATGGCATCTGTTGTCTGTGGATTTAATAAATTCCCTCCGATGGGTCGGCTTCCCCTTCGGTGGGTTGCTCGTTTCCCATTACCAACACCTGATTAAGATTTCTATTATTATTAGGTTGACTTACATTATTCGACCTATTGGTATTATTGTTGTTGTTACTGTGATTATTACTGTTATTATTAGTATATCTTTGTCTATCATTATTGCTAGTAAATCTGGACCTGTTGTCGTTGTTATAATAGTTATTATTATTATTTCTATAGTTATTACGATTCCTAGAGTTTTGTTGGTTCTGATATGAAGGCCTAGTTGAGTTGTTATTCTGTGGGTGCGAATTTCTAGCTTGGTTATTGGAATTAGTATGCGAGAATCTAGCTCGAGAGTTGTTAGAATTATTATGTCCATGATAGTATCTACCACTATTATTCATGAACCTAACAGTGTTTGATGTGGATGTAGAGGTTTGATCTAATTCCACTTTATGCCGGATAGCGTCTTGAAGATTAGTGTGTCTGGCGCTATCTAATACTATTTTTAACCTATCGTTTACCCCCTTTTTTAGAAATGCTAAACCTCTTCTCTCATTAGCTTTTGTTAAGATTTCCCTTGCTTCTTCACCATGGCAAGAAACTTCTAGTTCTGTCATTTTTGTAATAAGTGTTTCGATGTCTGTTACGAATTCTCGCACAGATCGATTACCCTGATATGTCTTACTAAGTTTGGTTTGTATCGTTTCTATTGTTTCTTTTGGTCCACATTTTTCTATTAAAATTTTTTTTAATGAAACAAAATTTTCTGGTTTTTGATTACCTAGTTCAGTTAGAGCTTTACCTTGAATTTTGCATTTTAATATAAATTTTATTAGTGTGGGTTTTGAGGTCTCATTAAGGGTGTCATGGTAGAATTCTACGCTGTTTATAAAATCCATAATGTGTTCAGTTCTCTTGGCCTCCTCATCACAGTTGAGGGTAGGCAATTTCTGAGCTATACTGAAACTGAATATTTCTGCCATGTTTTCAACTACTTCTAACTCTTTGGCTTCTTTATCTTCTTCTTCTCCTATGTTTTCTTCGCCTAGCAATTTCTCTTCGTTTTCTTTATCTTCTTCTTCTCCTATGTTTTCTTCGCCTAGCAATTTAGTTTTTTCGTCTAATATTTTATTTAGTTTGACTAATAAGCTATCTATTATTTTTTTTAAAGTTTGTTGATTTGTAACCTTTTCTAATTTTTCATATTTTTCATTGAACTCTTTTTCTAATTTAAGTATTTCTTTTCTCTTTCCAGTAATATAATTTTCGGAATATTTTCTTTTTGGGGTTTTATTGAAGTTTTCAAGTATTTCCTTTAATGTTTTTATTATGTTTAGCATATTTTTAATTATTTATTCATATATACAATTTTTTTTTTTACATTGTTTATACATTGAAAAAAAATTTTTTTTTTTGTTAGTAAGAATTTTAAACTGCTACATTTTTAATTTCATTAGTAATTATCTTCTGGACATTTTGTTTGAAGTAGAATTTTAAAATTTTTGTTGCTAAATAAACTATACATATTATCAAAATTATAATGACAATGTCCATGATAACAAGGTTTGAACTTAATACATTATTATTATTATTATTATTTGTTACCACAACTTCTTCTTTGGAAGATTTTCCTCCCATTTTAAAAAATTTTTTTTTTTTGAATGAAATAAAGATTTAATTTACTTTTTACAGTTATTTTGTAAATTTTTTTTTTTTTTTTGTTTTTGTTTTCTTTTCATTATTAAGGATTGATTTTTGTTATTATTTCAAATATGTAACTTGATTTTATATAAACAATTTATTTTAGCAGGCTGCACTTATTATTTCGAATAATCTTAAAAAAGTTTTAAACTTATCGTTACTGGCTTAATTTTTTTTTAATTCGCGGAACTTGTTTGTTGAAAAAATTGTTTGAAGGGGAAAAAAGAAGAAAAAAAAAACTTAAAAATCGTTCATCCGCGAAAAAGATAAGAAAGAAACAATTTCGTTATACAAAATAGTGTTAAACACATTTATGCTTTTGTGTCAACGGCTGCTGGCGTTGATTCTACTTTAGCTGCTGGTTCTGTTTCGCTGGATGTCTTCTTCTTGGAACCCTTTCCCTTCTTGGCACTTTTCGTGGGGTTGATTGGATTGCTAACAAGTTACTTTAGTTCAGGTTGAGCTATACTGTGCTCGCTGGCAAAGTTCTCCTCGGCGAATGGGATACCAGTGACCAAGTTGACACCGTTTGGCATTAGCAGGACAGTGTGTTTAAATTGAGCCACATATCCACTTGGTTTTTCATATAACACTTGGAATGGTTCAATCATCTTGTGGGAGACACATTCAACAACACCCATTCGAGCCTGGCAGGATCGCCATGTAACGAGGGGCCTACGTACTACGCCTACGTCTACCTCACCTACTGAGCTATGGGGGATATTGGATGGCTTCCCCAAGCCGAATTAAGTTGATGGCTAGAGAGCCTATCTGTTAGAAATAAAATAGAGGCTGAAGAGCCAAAGTGTTCTTTTCTACTTCCAAACTTAAAGTGAATTTATTAGACTGAACTTAAGCTATTTATACAAAATAATCAACTTACACACTAACATCTTAAACCAATATCAAATATACATATTATAACTTACACATAAAAATATTTGGTATTCCGAATTCTGTGGGAAATAAACGAACAACGGAACCAGGTAGCATACTTGCTATGTCATCAAATTAATAGCCGATGCCAATATGCATAGCCCGTCTAATACAATGCACAAATGTATCCAAATACGTCCAGCCATATGCACTACACAGTATGCAGTGCATTGAACCTTAGTGAGTAGGTAGAAACACTTGACAAAAGTAATCTGAAGCGTCGCGTCCCGTCGTCGTCAGTGGCATTGAAATTATTACTTAATAATTTAGTGCATGAGGTTGATGCTCATGACCATGAATGAAATACGAGTTCAAGGTTGGCTAGCGTAATGCGGATTAACGTCAATGACCGGAACTAAATGTATAATGACGTGGTCGCTAGTGTGATCCCTTCACAATATTATATATACATAGATCGATTCGTTTGTTAATTATAATTGAATTATATTAAGTTCTAATAAAAGAGAATTTCTTTGACCTTTGTGAAGTTTGGTGTTTTTCTTCACCTGACCTTGGCTAGCCGTGAGCGATACCTCGGTTGGAAAACTAAAAACACGTCACAATTTGGCGCCCGAGCAGGGACTATTAAGGTCCATCGATGCAAAAGAAATTCTCTTAGAACTATAAAATTTTAAACCTACAAAAAAACTCCCGACATGTCCGACTCCGAAGAGAGCTTCGACGTTTTTGGTAGTATAGGGGCAATATACTTGCTCAGCAAGCCAGAACTAGTGACTCGGATGAGTCGGCTGGGGCTTGATACCGAAGGCACATTGTCAACGCTACGAGCGCGTTTTAGCAGCTATATCAAAAAGGCTAGACTCCGGAAATCCACGCAAGATCTGTGCGCGGATTTGGAGAGAGCCGTAACCGAGCGGGAGTACAAACAAGTACCCACCCAAGAAAACGAAACTGAACCAAAGTTGCCGATGTACACCGAGATCTCCTTCCAGGTGCCATCCTATGTACCAACTACCGCCGCACCGTCCGCCGAAGACGACCTGGCAAGGAACTCGGCATCGTCAAGTAACGCGCTCCCCAATGAAGTCGCGACCCCACCCCCTGGCGAACCATCGGCCGCCAGGCCAGCTTTCCGACCAACCGGTCGGTTTATTCTCAGCTACGAGGCCGAGCTGATGAATAACGTCCGCAAATGGGGATTGAGGTTCGACTCATCCGGGAATGCGATCGAATTCATGGACCGGCTAGAGGAATTAACCGCATGCTATGACATACGCCCAGATGATATTGTCAAGGCTTTACCGGAAATATTACGCGGCACCGCTCTAGAGTGGTTCCGCATCAACAAGGATCGTATGAAATCCTGGACCCAGTTCCGCACTGTTTTCCTAGACCATTATTTGCCAGCTAGGTACCTCTGCAAATTAGAGGAGGAAATATTGCGGAAAAAGCAAGGGCCACGCGAAAAGGCAAAGGATTTCATACAGGCCACACAATATCTGATCTACAGACACCCGCGCATAAGCATCGAGGATAGTATCGATCGCATTTATGATAGTTTGCGATCGGAATATCACCTTTACATCAAAAGACGTGATTTTGATACCTTTAACGAACTTATGAAGCTGGCCAAGGAGTACGAGTACATACGCGGAGAAGACCGTACACCTCGCCAAGCGCAGCCATGCGTTGCCCCTATGTCTCGACCAAGACCGCCTCGAAACACGCTTAACCGTTTTGCTTCAGACCGACCAATAACCGACAGCCGAGCCGTATTGCCGCCACCCCGACCAAATTTCAACCGCCCCGACCCACCGCAGCTGCCATCGCCTTTCGGATAATATGACAGAAATACGCATTGCTGGAATTGCAAGCAGCGAGGGCATAATAAGAGTAACTGTCGAAGGCCGTTCCGTCTCTTTTGCTCATACTGCGGAGAGGACGGACGGCTGACGAAAGACTGCAGTTATCACCCGCACCGAGCTGCCATCATGTCCAGCCAGCAGACTGAACCCCAAACACTAGAACCTCCGCCGGTTCAGGCTATAGCACTAGTCGGAGCGGCACCAGTACTTACACAACCAGAGGGCACGGAAGAGCAGGTAGACCCGAGATGTTTCGTGACCATACGAGTGGGCGGCCAGGCCATCAAAGCTTTATTAGACACCTGAGCCACGAAATCGTTCATCAATGCAACCACCCGCCGTTTATTGCGTCACCTCAATGCCCCAGTCCAATATCAACCCCACCGTACGCATTTGGCCAATGGCGAAGAAGTGGTCAGCCACGAGCACTATACGCTGGCATTTACTATCAAAGAACGGACCATTCACGGAAAGGTGACGTATATAATACAACTCACAGAGGAGATGGTGATAGGGGTGGACATATTAAAGGACGCCGATTTTCGGATGAGTCTATGCGGTACCGAAATACCATGGTTACCAACACCAGACCCACCTAGCGTTGACACGACCGAACGCCGAGAACATCTCTGTGCGTTGAGGGGTAAACCGTTGGCCGCCTCGCAAGAAGAGGCGTTGAAAGCGTTGTTAGATGAGGAATTACCAAAGTTTGAGGACCTGCCGAAAGTCACGGATGCCGCCGTACATCACATCAAGTTGAGAATTGATCAGCCGTTCAAACAGAGGTATTACCCAAAGAACCCAGCCATGCAGAAGGTGATCGATGACGAGATCAATGAGTTGCTCCAGGACGATAAAATAGAACCTTCAAAGAGCCCGTACAGCTCACCCATAGTTCTCGTAAAAAAGAAGACCGGCTCGTGGAGGGTATGTGTCGATTACCGACAGTTAAATAGTGTAACAATCATGGACGCATATCCTCTGCCGCAAATAGTAGCCATATTAGACAAGTTGAAACGAGCAAATTTCATCTCCACGATTGACCTCAAACAAGGTAACTGGCAGATCCCGTTGCATCACGAGTCCCGCGCTTACACCGAATTCACCGTACCAGGGCGCGGACTATACCAATGGAAGGTCATGCCGTGCGAACTGAACTCAGCTGCTGCCACATTTCAACGCATGTAAGACAGCATCATTGGCCCTGATATGGACCCATATGCGTTCGCTTACCTGGATGACATCATCGTTGTAAGTGGCACATTCGAGGAACACTTAAAGCACCTGAGGGAAGTTTTCGCTAGACTGCAGGCAGCGAATCTGCGCATAAACCGTGAGAAGTGTGAGTTTTGCAAAAGCCAGTTGAGGTATTTGGGGCACGTGGTGAGCGAGCAAGGCATCAGTACCGACCCTGATAAAATCGCGGCCGTCCAAGATTTGAGCGCCCCGCGAAATGTAAAGGAATTAAGACGAGTGATGGGGATAACCTCCTGGTACCGCCGATTCATACGAAATTTCTCACAAGTAGCTACGCCCCTGACTAAGTTGTTGAAAAAGAATCAAGAGTGGACCTAGTGACCAGAGCAGGAACAGGCATTTGCCGAGCTAAAGAAACGTCTAACAGAAGCGCCAGTCCTGATGTGTCCCAATTTTGACTTACCATTTACGTTGCAAACGGACGCTAGTCAGTACGGACTAGGTGTGGTTCTGTCGCAACCTACAGAGAAGCAAGAAAGGGTAATCGCCTACGCCAGTCGTACACTCACTGACTTGGAAAAAAAGTATTCAGTAACCGAAAAAGAATGTCTGGCCATACTGTTTGGAATAAGAAAGATGAGACCTTACCTTGAAAGCTATCACTTTGCTGTCGTTACTGATCATCATTCATTGAAGTGGTTACACTCACTTGATAACCCTTCCGGCCGGCTGGCGCGATGGGCAATAGAGCTACAGCAGTACGATTTCGATATCAAATACCGCAAAGGCGCCATGAATGTCGTTGCCGATGCTCTATCAAGAGACCCCTTGCCATTTAACCCAAGCGATCTGTCAATCTTGTGTAGTAGCACTGACGATTGGACCGAACGGCGCGCCAGGCAAGTAGAATACAACCCCCGCAATATCCCGAATACCGAATTACGAACGACAAACTATACCGTAAATTCTATGTGCATCCACTCTCCAGCCAAGAAGAGGACTGGAAATTGTGTGTATCAATTGCCGACCGAAACAAAATACTGTTTGAGAACCATGACGCCACGACCGCTGGGCATCTCGGTGTAGCTAAGACAGCCGATCGTATAATGAAAAAGTATTACTGGCCGGGGATGTATCGCGATATTGCGCGATATTTTAGGAAATGTTCCGTATGTCTAGCCTACAAGGCACCCCAGCAAAAGCCTAGCGGACTTATGTATACCACCATACCCAACACTCCTTGGGATACGGTATGCGTAGATTTCGTCGGTCCGCTTCCACGTTCCATGAAAGGTCACGCCATGATGTTGGTAATGGTAGACCGCTTTTCTAAATGGGTGGAGGCGGTGCCATTGAGATCAGCAACCAGTCAGGCAGTAATCAAAGCATTGCGAGTGCGCATTTTAACACGATTCGGACTGCCCCGCATTTTACTCTCCGACAACGGTAGTCAGTTCACCAGTACAATCCTCACTGATTTCTTATGTGACATGGGTATACAGCAACGTTTCACGGCCCCTTACTCTCCGCAAGAAAACCCGACAGAGCGTGTCAATCGGGTGCTAAAAACGATGATAGCACAATATGTACACACCAACCACCGTACATGGGATGAGCATATACCTGAGTTGTCGTTTGCCATTAATACAAGCAAGCACGAGTCAACCGTTTTTACCCCTGCCTTTCTCAATTTTGGCAGAGAGATCACCGCCCCTCACCAACCGACCGCAGCTACCATCGACAACAACGAAACACCCTCAGTGAGGAAAGAGAGAATGCGAATGCTATACCAGCTGGTGGTAAGCAATTTGCAGGCCGCCGCACACAAACAAGCGCACTACTATAATTTAAGGAGAAGGGCGTGGCGTCCCAATATTGGCGAACTGGTGTATAAGAGAGTTACAGTACTCTCATCTGCCGTCAACCACTTCACAGAGAAATTAGCGCCGCGGTATGAGGGCCCATATGAGGTTGTTCGTTTCGATTCCCCTGTCATCGTTGTGCTAAGGTGCGGGAAAGGAAAAGGGAATCTCATTCGCTCCCATATAAAGGATTTGAGAGGTTTCGACACCCCAGACGAAAACGATATAAAAGAGGACGATCGGGCGAACGCAATTCAGTCCGTAGTGAACCGTCATAGTGGCCAGATGACAACGCATCTAACAATCGAAGACACCACCGAGGAAGAAGTGGACGCTGCGCAGCCGTGGAAGAGGAACCTTACAAACCCGTGCAAAGTAGCTGCTCCGCCACGCACAGCCATCTTACTACCGGAATTGCCGACTACACCAGGGAAGACGTTCACCCGCACCACCGCAGTCCATGAGGGAGGGACACGAAAGCGGGAGTTGCCCGATACAACAGAGAATGCAATCCCTAGCACTGTTTTCACCAACACCGGAGGAATGCGGAAACGGGTGGCACATACTCCGGGTGCCATACCAAAGACTACCGAGCCCATGACAAGTACCAGCCGGGGACATAGCTGCAGAGGCGATGCGGTTCCTAAGCATATGCCGACCATCAGGCCAGTCAAACCTCCAAATAAAGCTGTCAGCCAAGCGACCACTACTCGGCCAGGCAAGGCGAAGAACACCACCACGGCATCAAACAAAGTTACGGACCGGAATAACCAGGTAAGGCCAGCCCGGAAGGCCCCCGCCGCTAAAGGCCCCACTTCAGACCTCCAAAGAATGGGGCGGTCCTAAGCAACCGGTTCCAGCACAGTGACCACCGAACCAAACGTAAGAGACCGAATTCGGACTACAATCAGGCCCAGCCCAGTGACCACCGAACCAGGCATAGAAGAACGTATCCTAACTGCAGTATTCGAATTGCCTCCTGCCAATCAAATCCTGCAATTGGCCTGCGCCACCGCCAAGGGCGACCAGGAAAGGCTCCCGGTTCGCGGTCCAGAGTCCCGACCCCGAGAGATATCCCGACCCCGAGAGGATCCGTTCCTGGGGTTTGATATCCACCGTCACACCCAATATAACCCGTTGTGGGGGCGACAACGGCTTATCTTCAAGCATAGGACCGGCACCATCCTATGCAGGATACTAAAACGAGGAGAAGCGGTCCTCGTCCACCAACCGACGGGGCTGTCCAAGAGGATCAGTTTCAAGCCTTAGGCTTCTATTTTTGTGCTGATTTTTTTTTTTGCCAAGAGGGCCTTTTGTTTTGTTTTTTTTTTTTTGCCAACAGGGCTTATTGTTACGTTTTTTTTTTTGCCAAGAAGGCTTTTTGTTACGTTTTTATCAAATAATATTATAAAAAGAAAGAAGAAAGAAAAAAAAAGAGAGGAAAAGATACAAATAAAAGAAATGACTTACTCAACGAAATGTTTTTTTAAATGGAGATTCACTGAGCTCGCAATGGGAAGACCGAGGGTCAGACGAGGAGGTCCTCGTCTCCGAAGAAGGGGGAGTATGTAACGAGGCAAATTTTAAAGACAGAAATATCCCTCGTCACATGCTTAGAGAGAACAGGGCGCCGCCATCTAGCGCCAAACTGAAAGAAGAAAAGTTCACCCGAGACAACACCCGAGACAACAACCATAAATTAAGCTCATAGCCAAGACATGGTACCTGGTGGCGAAAAGTACGCAAGTTTACCACGGAGGTAAAAAGCTTACCGCGCCAACATCGATGGTAGACATTGGGTTATTGGGTAGGTGGAAATACCACCCAACGATCAACTCCCCACGCACAAGCAGTGCAGGCGACGACGGTCGACAGAGCTCGATGGTGAGTTATTATTATTTTCTTAGCAAGTCTCAATGGCAAGCATATGGATATGCGAGGTGTATTTATTTTTATAATGAATGTCGTATAGGCAGGCATATGAGTATGCCGTTTGTAATTGGGAAGATTATATGGGAGTGGGGGATATCCCATTAAAGTATATGGGAATTGAATAAGGTACCGCTGCTCCTGTGGGGTATAAATAGAGCGGCTCAACTCGAAGAAAATATAGTCACAGTCAGTCGCAGTCGGTCAGACAACACGGACGTGTGTACAGATAATTTATAAAAACAACCACCAAAAAAGGATTGAGCCCGGACTACCTGCCAGCTACCTGGAAGGACATCCCGACTAATCACCGAAGGGTAATTTTCTGGAAGGCGATTAATTTTTATTACCCTATGGTAATTAAAATTGGATTTTCCCCGACGGACTAATCACCTTTTTCATCATCATCAACTTGCCTGCACAAAGTTTTTCTCAAAATATTGTGTGGGGCAATAAAAACAATAATCACCAGATAATCACCAGATTACCAATTACCAGAACAGGATCATCAGTTCATTATAAAATGGGTAGAAAAGAAAAAAGGAAGGACGAAGCCGCCGCTACCTATGACGAATTCATCTCCAAAGTCAAGGACGGGATAAGGTCACATGGAAAAGAGTTTCTTCTTCAAGTCCATGAAAAACTCTGTGACTTTGAAGACCTGTACAGCGACGAAGAAGTAGAAGAAAAAGATGCACTTCAATCTGACTTCGAGGATCTGGAGGATATCCAACAATCAAGGAGAGAAGCAGTTGAGGACAGCAACCAACCCGAAATGGCAGACGCAGAAGAAGCATCTGAAGAAATTAATGACGCCAACATGACAGACAATGAGCAACGACAGGAGTCCCAGTCTGACTTTATTAAAGTCATAAGGATAAAGAGGAAAAGGAAAAGAACAACTCCCGAGCAATCAGAAGCAAAGAAACCAACCCCATCAGCTGTAAAATCACCACCAACAACCTCATCAGATACACCAACCCCAATGGACTCAGCCACATCCCCAAATACAAATGCCAGGAAAGCAACAACAACAACTACGTTTGAAGGTTCATCAAGAACAAAACTGATGCCACCCATAGTTTGTTTCAAGCTCAACGTTGCAGAACTCAACCGGCACTTGAAAGGACAGAACATAAGCTACAAGGCTCAGAACTACAACAACGGAAAAACCATCATACTAACGAAGACCAAGGACAACCACCAAAAGATCACCGAATACCTCAGGGAAAGGAAGACGGAGTTCAACACCTACACTCCAAAAGAAGACAAAAAAGTTCTGTTGACGCTAAAAGATTACTTTTGAAGTCCAAGACATCATGGATGAACTGAAGCACGAGGGAATTTCAGCAATCAAAGTAAGCCTCTAGAAGCTAAGGAAGGACAAAGAATACAACAACTTCGTGGTAGAGCTTAACAAGGATTGTGACATCCCAAGTGTTTTCAAGAAAACTCTCCTGTTGAACCAGAAAATCCACTGGGAAAAAATCAGATCAACCACCATCACCCAGTGTAAGAACTGCCAGGGTTTCGGACATGTTGCCAGCAACTGTGGCATGCGATACAGATGTGTCAAATGCAAGGACCAGCATTTGCCTGGAGAATGCCCCAGAACCAAGAAAAATGTGAAGGATGACAACGTGTACTGCGTAAACTGCCAGAAAATCGGACACCCTGCTAGCTGGAAAGGCTGCCCCATCCTAAAACGAAAAATGGAAGAGACGAGGAAAGCCAACGAAAAGAAGGTTGAACAATCGAAAGCAGTGAAGAAGACAACGTTGGAATCCATCCAACAAGGATTGAGTTTTGCAGCTATTGCTGCTCGTGCAACAGTGAAACGACCTCCTACCAAAGCCACCAAACCCCAGGAAACAGGGCTTATTGTTACGTTTTTTTTTTGCCAAGAAGGCTTTTTGTTACGTTTTTATCAAATAATATTATAAAAAGAAAGAAGAAAGAAAAAAAAAGAGAGGAAAAGATACAAATAAAAGAAATGACTTACTCAACGAAATGTTTTTTTAAATGGAGATTCACTGAGCTCGCAATGGGAAGACCGAGGGTCAGACGAGGAGGTCCTCGTCTCCGAAGAAGGGGGAGTATGTAACGAGGCAAATTTTAAAGACAGAAATATCCCTCGTCACATGCTTAGAGAGAACAGGGCGCCGCCATCTAGCGCCAAACTGAAAGAAGAAAAGTTCACCCGAGACAACACCCGAGACAACAACCATAAATTAAGCTCATAGCCAAGACATGGTACCTGGTGGCGAAAAGTACGCAAGTTTACCACGGAGGTAAAAAGCTTACCGCGCCAACATCGATGGCAGACATTGGGTTATTGGGTAGGTGGAAATACCACCCAACGATCAACTCCCCACGCACAAGCAGTGCAGGCGACGACGGTCGACAGAGCTCGATGGTGAGTTATTATTATTTTCTTAGCAAGTCTCAATGGCAAGCATATGGATATGCGAGGTGTATTTATTTTTATAATGAATGTCGTATAGGCAGGCATATGAGTATGCCGTTTGTAATTGGGAAGATTATATGGGAGTGGGGGATATCCCATTAAAGTATATGGGAATTGAATAAGGTACCGCTGCTCCTGTGGGGTATAAATAGAGCGGCTCAACTCGAAGAAAATATAGTCACAGTCAGTCGCAGTCGGTCAGACAACACGGACGTGTGTACAGATAATTTATAAAAACAACCACCAAAAAAGGATTGAGCCCGGACTACCTGCCAGCTACCTGGAAGGACATCCCGACTAATCACCGAAGGGTAATTTTCTGGAAGGCGATTAATTTTTATTACCCTATGGTAATTAAAATTGGATTTTCCCCGACGGACTAATCACCTTTTTCATCATCATCAACTTGCCTGCACAAAGTTTTTCTCAAAATATTGTGTGGGGCAATAAAAACAATAATCACCAGATAATCACCAGATTACCAATTACCAGAACAGGATCATCAGTTCATTATAAAATGGGTAGAAAAGAAAAAAGGAAGGACGAAGCCGCCGCTACCTATGACGAATTCATCTCCAAAGTCAAGGACGGGATAAGGTCACATGGAAAAGAGTTTCTTCTTCAAGTCCATGAAAAACTCTGTGACTTTGAAGACCTGTACAGCGACGAAGAAGTAGAAGAAAAAGATGCACTTCAATCTGACTTCGAGGATCTGGAGGATATCCAACAATCAAGGAGAGAAGCAGTTGAGGACAGCAACCAACCCGAAATGGCAGACGCAGAAGAAGCATCTGAAGAAATTAATGACGCCAACATGACAGACAATGAGCAACGACAGGAGTCCCAGTCTGACTTTATTAAAGTCATAAGGATAAAGAGGAAAAGGAAAAGAACAACTCCCGAGCAATCAGAAGCAAAGAAACCAACCCCATCAGCTGTAAAATCACCACCAACAACCTCATCAGATACACCAACCCCAATGGACTCAGCCACATCCCCAAATACAAATGCCAGGAAAGCAACAACAACAACTACGTTTGAAGGTTCATCAAGAACAAAACTGATGCCACCCATAGTTTGTTTCAAGCTCAACGTTGCAGAACTCAACCGGCACTTGAAAGGACAGAACATAAGCTACAAGGCTCAGAACTACAACAACGGAAAAACCATCATACTAACGAAGACCAAGGACAACCACCAAAAGATCACCGAATACCTCAGGGAAAGGAAGACGGAGTTCAACACCTACACTCCAAAAGAAGACAAAAAAGTTCTGTTGACGCTAAAAGATTACTTTTGAAGTCCAAGACATCATGGATGAACTGAAGCACGAGGGAATTTCAGCAATCAAAGTAAGCCTCTAGAAGCTAAGGAAGGACAAAGAATACAACAACTTCGTGGTAGAGCTTAACAAGGATTGTGACATCCCAAGTGTTTTCAAGAAAACTCTCCTGTTGAACCAGAAAATCCACTGGGAAAAAATCAGATCAACCACCATCACCCAGTGTAAGAACTGCCAGGGTTTCGGACATGTTGCCAGCAACTGTGGCATGCGATACAGATGTGTCAAATGCAAGGACCAGCATTTGCCTGGAGAATGCCCCAGAACCAAGAAAAATGTGAAGGATGACAACGTGTACTGCGTAAACTGCCAGAAAATCGGACACCCTGCTAGCTGGAAAGGCTGCCCCATCCTAAAACGAAAAATGGAAGAGACGAGGAAAGCCAACGAAAAGAAGGTTGAACAATCGAAAGCAGTGAAGAAGACAACGTTGGAATCCATCCAACAAGGATTGAGTTTTGCAGCTATTGCTGCTCGTGCAACAGTGAAACGACCTCCTACCAAAGCCACCAAACCCCAGGAAACAGCTCCACAGGCACCAGCAGCAGAAACTACTAAGCGGCAACATGCAACAAAATCAACAACAAAGATCCAGAACAACAGTGACATCTTTGCAGATGCTGAAAGACTATTTGGAGCTGACCTTTTCACCTTAGTGCAAAAGGCCAAGCAGATAGTCCCAAGCAATTACGCAAGCCTGGACGATAAGGCAAAAACAGTAATAATTGGCCGTCTTATCTGCCAATTATGTATATAAAAACCCTTAAAATTTTAACCTACAATGTAAACTCTATTTACTCCATAACCAGACGGGTTTCTTTAAACTTGTTTTTAAAGTCAAAGAAACCCGATATTCTTTTCTTACAGGAAACTAATTTACAGACGAGAAACCAGTACCACCCAGATGGGTACCAACTTTTCAGAGAAGACAAAACTAACAACGAAGGACGAGGAACTGCCATACTGATAAAGAATCTGCTTCAAGGAGAACAGATTAAAATCACCGGACTCAAAACCACAGAAGCAACCTGCATCATCATCAAAACATCGGATTCGGATACCTTGATTCAGATGTCAATTTACATGAAAGGAGCATCTTCTAAGGGAAATATCCAGGATGATCTTAGAAGACTAATGGACATCGCAGAGCAACACACCCAGTGCATCATAGGAGGAGACTTTTACGCCAGGCACCCAAGATGGTTGGACCACATGAGCACAGCGCAAGGGGATGCCATTGTGGATTGGCTGGACAACAATCCACACATGCACTCATTGGCCATTGTTTCACAACCAACACCTACCTTCCCTCGGACACCATCCACGCTGGACTTTTTCTTGGCATCTTCGAACAACGTCTGCATACTCCCACAGCTTGAGAACTGCCGTTGTGTGGCTCACCCATCGGACTCGGATCATCTTGCTGTGGAGCTTGATATCCGTCTCAGACACAGGATACTGATTGCTCAACCTGACCCGGACTCTCATATCAGATATGATCGAGTCAACTGGAGGCAATTCTGCAATGACACCGAAGCAAGACTACCAGAAGTGACCAACATCGTCAACTTAAGAAACACCGAAATTGACGGAGCGATCCATTTACTGGAGATTGCAGTCAACAGTGCTTTGGACAACCAAAAGACTCAGAAGACATCAAGGGATAGATTTATGAACCTTCCCGAAACATCATCGCCATAAACAAACACAGGCAAAGGCTAAGGAAAAAGCTCCAGCGGATACTGCATCGGACCTACAATACCGAGAATCAAGAATACAGGAGGACCCATTCAGAACTGAAGTGTACCCAAGTTATGTTTGACCGGGCGGTTAAACATTTCCAGGATTCCCAGCTACAAAGAAGACTACAAGACATCAAACCTGGACCTGAGTGCTTCAAAAAGATAAATGCCATCGTGGGAAGAAGACGAAACCTTCCGGATGCTATCAGCCATGGACAGACAACAGCACATACCCCAACAGAAAAAGCCGAAGTTTTTGCAAACCACTTCGAGGGAAATTTCACGGACAATCCACCAGTTCATCTCCCAGAATTCCTGATGGAAGTCGAATCAAGAGAGCATGCAGAACACCAGACATCAGAAACAATCACGGAATTCAACGAAGAGAATCCTGCCCACAACCCCAACAACGATGTCGTATTCACCAATACAGAGGAAATATGTGAGACCATAAGCGCAGGAAACTCGAAAAAGTCAACTGGACCGGACGGCATATCCAACTTTGTTTTGAAAAAGTTGCCGAACATCGCCCTCTTCCTGTTGACAGTCATCTTCAACAACTGTCTAAACAACGGTTATTTTCCTGCAGCATGGAAAACAGCAAAGATGGTTCCAGTACCCAAGAAGACTGACAGACACACCGTGGAAGGTTACAGGCCTATCTCACTACTTTGCTGTAGTAGTAAAGTACTTGAGAGTCTATTACTGAGGAAGGTAAAAAACTTCTGCTTGGAAAGAAATATAATACCTGACTTCCAGTATGGATTCGAAGCCAAACACTCGACGATACATCCTCTTCTTGGACTTCACAGCAACATCACCGTGGGATTGAACAAAAAGGAAAACACCGTAGCATGTCTGATAGAAATCGAAAAGGCATTTGACAGCGTCTGGATCAATGGACTCATTTACAAGCTAATGGAACATGGCTTTCCAGGTGGTAAAAATAATTCAAAATTTTCTTACTAATCGCCTCTTTTTTGTACAGGTTTCCAGCGAAAAATCAGGACTACGACACATCAAGGCCGGAGTCCCGCAAGGGTCAAAGTTAGGCCCCTTTCTATTCAACATCTACACCGCAGACCAACCAGAAAGCTCACCAGGCACAAGGACTAAGCTGTATGCAGATGACCCCATCACCTACTCAACATCTCCATCGCCTGATATAGCAGCCCGTAGAGTGCAGCAGCACGTCAATAATCTATGGAAGTACTACCTCAAATGGGGATTGAAGATCAACGCCAGCAAGACGGAACTGATTTGCTTCAGACCACCACAGACAAGGACGAGACCCCGAAGTAGAATCGCGGAAAGGAGTAGGAAAGTCACCATCGGATTTCCAGACAACACAGTTGTAACAACAAAGGACAGTGCCAAATACCTGGGTGTAAGCTTCACCCAACGGATGAAGTTCAACAAACACGCCACAGCTATCTTGAAACGCGCCAGTTTCGCGTTTCACCTGGTATATGCTCTACTAAGGAAGCAGTATGGACTCAGCAAGACAACAAAACTACTCCTGTACAAGCAGCTCACCAGGCCCGTCATCACATATGCCTGCCCGGTCTGGTTCACCATCTCACAGTCAACCACGAAGAAAATCAAGCTCTTCGAGAGGAAAATACTCAGAGTTTGCACTGGACTTCATAGGAACCCCCTCACGAGGAAGTACTGGCCAACTAAGATGGTATACGATGCAGCTGACATGGTACCAATAGACAAATACATGATGGAGCTATCCAGCCGAATCTTGAGGAACCTCGAAGGACACCCCAACCCAGAAGTGCAACAGCTACTCCAGGAAGAAATTAACACCAGCCATAGGTATCCACTCCCGAGAGCAATCATCGATACCAGATTCCATGATGTATTGTTCAATGAAGGAAGACCTTTCTACGAAAAAGCAGACAGTGGACACGACAGAGGATGAGCTATGGAGCTCATATTATTTTTATTTTATTTTATTTTTCAAGACTTTAAGTCACGCCATTTTATTTTATTTTATTTTATTTTCATGTAATAGATTAAGTAGACAAAAATATGTATTTTATTTTATAAACACCATCCCTCTAGACAGTAGATATAAGTTAGGCCCCTTCTGTGCCAACAATCTAGTAATAGTTAGTCATAAGCCTAGTTTTAAGTCAATTGTATATAAAACTTTGCGAAATAAAAACAAATCTTAATCTAATCTTAGAAGAAAATATAGTTCGGCGGCACCAGTCAAGCGGTGCACATCTCCCTGGAACTAAAGGGAAGGAATTCGAATAAGTCTCCCGTCCGACGAAGGAAATTAGAGGAAAAGACACAAGGTAAAGGTAAAGACGTAGTAAGTTTTATTTTCATAAAAATTATAATTCTTATGTATTGTGCCACCAGGGGCAGCGACTAATACCTGCTGATCCCGCAGCCATTGCTGTTACCGAGGTCTGCGGACGCTTGTAGTTTCACCCCACCAAGGTCTTCGGACGCTTGTAGTTTCACCCCACCGAGGTCTTCGGACGCTCGTAGTTTCACCCCACCAAGGTCTTCGGACGCTTGTAGTTTCACCCCACCGAGGTCTTCGGACGCTTGTAGTTTCACCCCACCGAGGTCTTCGGACGCTTGTAGTTTCACCCCACCGAGGTCTACGGACGCTCGTAGTTTCACCCCATCGAGGTCTTCGGACGCTTGTAGTTTCACCCCACCGAGGTCTTCGGACACTTGTAGTTTCACCCCACCGAGGTCTACGGACGCTCGTAGTTTCACCCCACCGAGGTCTTCGGACGCTTGTAGTTTCACCGCACCGAGGTCTTCGGACGCTTGTAGTTTCACCCCACCGAGGTCTTCGGACGCTTGTAGTTTCACTAAACCGAGGTCTTCGGACGCTTGTAGTTTCACCCCACCGAGGTCTTCGGACGCTTGTAGTTTCACCCCACCGAGGTCTACGGACGCTCGTAGTTTCACCCCACCTAGGTCTTCGGACGCTTGTAGTTTCACCCCACCGAGGTCTTCGGACGCTCGTAGTTTCACTAAACCGAGGTCTTCGGACGCTTTTAGTTTCACCCCACCGAGGTCTACGGACGCTCGTAGTTTCACCAGCCAGGGTCTTACGACGCCTGTACGCTCCGATTTACCTGTGACTGCCTATAGGGCGAATGGTCAGAAGGGATCCTGTCGGTAAAGGTAGCCAATCCACTTTACTTGATAAATATTAACGACTTCTCTCTCCTAGCTACCGCGAGACCAGAAGAGTTTCTTAGACCGAGACGACTAACCCGACAAGAGCCGTAGAAGTTCCGAAGGATACCAGCTCCAGTACGATAAGCCCGACCAGAAGTTTTTACAGCAAGCGTTACGACATATTATATATACATAGATCGATTCGTTTGTTAATTATAATTGAATTATATTAAGTTCTAATAAAAGAGAATTTCTTTGACCTTTGTGAAGTTTGGTGTTTTTCTTCACCTGACCTTGGCTAGCCGTGAGCGATACCTCGGCTGGAAAACTAAAAACACGTCACAATACCAAACCTCCCACATTTATTGATCCTTGGCGCAGACTTTTGGGCGCTATCGGGAATTGTGCCTGATTTGAGATCAGGTGTGTGGAGTTTTTCTGAGCAGGAAGCAGTTGCCTCTATAACAGATGTAGGGTCCATTAGGGACAAATCAGATTTAGGTAGTGAGGATAGGGAAAAGTTAGATAGGTTTTTAAAACAGTTGTTTCAGGAAATGACTGAGGGGTTAGGCTGTACCAATTTAGTTGAACATAGGATTAGGACGACTGCAGAACCGATAAAGCAGCCGTATTACCCTGTGTCACCCGCAATCCAAAAGAGTATTGACAAGGAACTTCAGGAGATGTAAGATGCTGGAGTTATCCAGAAATCTACAAGCCCTTGGGCATCTCCGATTTTGCTCGTCAAGAAAAAGGATGGAAGCTTTCGGTTTTGCGTCGATTATAGGAAGCTTAACGCTGTAACAGATAGGGACGCTTATCCACTTCCGTTTATCTCAGCGATTTTGGATAAGCTTAGGAACGAAGTTTTTGTCATCTCTTGACATTAAGTCTGCTTACTGGCAGATACCCATGGAGGAGGAATCGCGCAAATACACAGCCTTTACAGTGCCTGGCCGAGGTCTTTTTGAGTTTTTGAAGATGCCGTTTGGTCTCCATAACTCCCCGGCAACGTGGCAAAGGTTTATAGACGACGTTTTGGGTCCCGACCTAGAACCTTACGTCTTTGTGTACTTGGACGACATCATCATCGTCACCGAATCCTTTGACAAACACTTAGAAATTTTGCAGGAGGTTTTTAAAAGATTAGTAGGAGCGGGATTAAAAGTAGGTAGGGAAAAATGTAATTTTTGAAGGCCTTCCTTGAAATTTTTAGGGTATGTTGTTGATAGAAACGGACTTCATGTGGCCCCAGAAAAGGTCGAAAGCATGTTAAAGATTCCGGCCCCGAAAAATATCAAAGAAGTTAGAAGTTTTATAGGGACTATTTCTTGGTACAAGAGGTTTGTTCCAAATTTTGCCATTTTAGCTAGGCCTCTTACGGATCTTCTAAAGAAAAGTAAGAAATTTGATTGGACCCTAGAATGTGAGGAAAGTTTTAGGAAAGCCAAGGAGTGCTTGGTCACGGCAACGATTCTTACGTGCCCGGATTTTTCCCGACCGTTTGTCTAACAAACAGATGCGTCTGACTACGGGATCAGAGCCGTGCTTTCTCAAGAGTTTGAGGAAGGAGAAAAGGCAGTCTGCTATATTAGTAGGT
This sequence comes from Melanostoma scalare, assembly GCA_949752695.1. NCBI lineage: Eukaryota > Metazoa > Arthropoda > Insecta > Diptera > Syrphidae > Melanostoma > Melanostoma scalare. Next base: position 99,102,709 of record OX456986.1, read on the forward strand.
CTCTCAATAGAAGTGAGAGAAATTATTCAACGACAGAAAAAGAATGTTTAGCAGTTTTGTGGGCAGTTGAGAAGTTGCGACCATATAACGAAGGTGTTCGCTTCACGGTCGTAACGGATCATTACTCGCTCGTGTGGCTAAACAATCTTAAAGATCCGCAAGGTAGATTGGCTAGATGGGCAATCCGCCTACAGCAATTCGACTTCAAAATCATTCACAGGAAGGGGAAAGAACATGTTGTTCCAGACATGTTGTCGCGGGGAGTTCCAGTAGTGGCTGGTATTTGAGATGCGGATAAAGACCCTTGGGTGGAGAAAATGATCTTGTTAGTCGAAAAGCAACCGTTAGTTTATCCAACTTGGAGAGTAGAGAATAGGAGACTATATAAACATGTGAAAGCGAAACATGTGGTAGTCTGTGAGAGTAGTGAAGAAGGGAAGTTAGTTGTAGGGAAAAAGGATAGGCTAGAGATTTTGAATCAGTGTCACGATAGTCCACTAGCGGGACACATGGGGGTTAGGAAAACTTATGCTTGGGTTAAAATGAGGGTAGATATAACGCGTTATGTGAAAAATTGTAAAATTTGCCAAACAGTGAAACCTATCAACGAGAAACCAGCTGGTCTTATGACTGAAAGGGAAGGTACCTCCAAGCCATGGGAAATGGTATGTGTAGACTTGGTGGGTCCACTACCAAAATCAACTAGGGGTTTCATTTATATCCTTACCATTGTAGACTACTTCACCAAATTCCCCCTCTTATTCTGTCTTCGTTCTGCAAAGAGTTGGAAGATAATGTCTTTCTACTTTTCGGCGTACCCAAGTGGATCGTATATGACAACGGTCCCCAGTTCCGTAGCAAGGAACGCGCTTACCGCAACCTACGGGTCACAACTCCGTTTTACAGCGCATTACCACCCGCAAGCAAATCCTGCGGAGCGCATTAACCAGATCATAAAAACTACCCTTCGTGCATACGTGTCGGAAAATCATCGAACCTGGGATTCGCAATTGGCAAAGGTGGCCTGTGCGATTAGGACATCCCAGCATGAGCTTTTAGGAGTTTCGCCATATTTCGCTAACTTCGGCAGGAACATGGTCACATGTGGCCGTGATATAGGATATAGGGATAGCGATAGGGACCGAGCAGGAATAGAAGATAGAGAAAAACAATTTAGGAAGCTACGGGAAGAGATAGCTAAAAAGATAGGCGCGGCTACCAAGAAGTCCGCGCAAACATATAACCTTCGCAGGCGTGATGTTCAATATCAGCCTGGCGATTTGGTTTGGCGAAGAAACTTTGCACTGTCAGATGTCGCAAACTACATTGCAGCTAAACTAGCTCCTAAATTTGTTGGGCCCTAACGCATATCGAAGCGGACGTCACCTTGGACGTATATCCTAACCGATGACGCAAAGGATTTAAAACCTTATTGCGATGTTTCTGACACTTAGTCTAAAATCAAGACCCCACAGTAACATAAGTATCTTTACTAACGTTTTTTTAACGTTACCTATTTACGAAGTCCATTCTTCTCCTTTTATAAATCGTAATTTTAAAATTTCATTGCCTTTTTAACTTTTACTTTTATTAAACTTCTGCTTTACTTTTAACTTTCAATTCTTACTCTACCTTTAGTTTAACTTTAGCTTTTTTAACTTTCAATCGTCAAATTGATGGAAAATCGTTAGTGTTGTGTTGTCTTCCTATTCTTCGTTCCTTTTACCCAGTTTCGCCTTAGGAAATGGTTTATATTTCTTTGAAATGTAAGCACATTTCCTGGGAGGTAAGGGTGGGATTTGTCGCGGTAAAATTTACCGCTACAAAAAGTATCCTTAGGATCCTTTCTCGTATCCCTTCCTCTTCTTCGTTTTTGGGTGTGGCTGCATAATTCTGAGAGAGTTAGGGGCAACCAAGGTTCCATCAGCCTATGGCTTACTCACTCAGCATTCTGCAAAAACATCCAACGTAGGTTGCTCTGGCAAAATCGGTCAAAGCTAGACCAGAAAAGGGACAGGCGGTCCCCCACGAACATTGATGAACGTGCAGACGGGCGGTCTCACGAAAAACACAAAAACTGCCTAATGGAACCAGGCAAAACACACAAGGCAACACAACAACACTCAATACAAACATCCATGGTAGATGATCAATTCCTACCCAACGTTTTACGTCACTTTGACAAAATTAGTATGGCCTTCTGCCCAACCTAAATTTACTATCTACTTTCAATTAAAATTAAATTGATATTGACATCAAGGAAGAATCACTTAGAGACGTGTTTCCGATTTTATTCTAACTTTTCTAACAATCTGGACGAAGGTGTACGGAAAGTATGTCGTGCTTTCAAACTTAGCTTCTTCTGTTCTTCGTTCTCCGGGAAAATATCTTCTTCGTATTTTATTTTAGGATTGGCCTCCTGCCAACCTCGAAAGAAATTCTGTACTTTTCCTATATTTTGAAAAGACTCTGGTTTTAGTCCAGGTTTCGACCACGGTTTTTCCCAGACACCTTATTAATACAATAAAATTATTTAAGTTTCCCTTTGGGAATTTAAACACATCTTCTTTTTTTTCTCGTGGTCAATTTTTGGAAATTTACCCCTTCAAAAATTTTCTGGCGCCCACAATTTTTAGGACACCCTGTCTAAATTGATTACCTCTACAAATTTTACTAGCATCTCATTTATTCACTTTCGATTAATTTAATTTTCATTTTATCAACCTATCGAACACACCCAGCTGAGCTAGTCGCGGTGGCAGCAATATTCGATGCTGGATGCACTATTGTTTTTCTTGCCGACACTTCTATTCTATCTGTCACTCTACCATCTTCCTTCTTTTCGCACGCCGGGTCTCGTTACCATCCTAAAGTTAGCTTACCTGGTTAAGAATTTTAATATAATAAATTCCAGCATATAAAACAACCCCAAGGAAGTGTTTCGGTGAAGAAAAGGTGCAACAAATTGGCGCCCAACGTGGGGCGTGTGAAGAGTGGAGTTTTTTTTTGCGTGAAAGTTTTGTAAAGCATTTGTGCAATCTGTATCGTGTCCTGTGTTTTGTTTTTAACATTTCATATAAAGCAAATTACTCGTACTTTTTCTTTCTATTTAGGTTGCTAAATTTGCGGTCATCAACAATAGAAACAATTTTAATTTGCTGAGGTTCCTGAACATCATACCAATTCAACAAGTGTTATTCTTTTTTTCTCTGGAAAGTTCGGGTAAAAGTATATATACATTCTGCTATATACTCCCAAGTAAGGTTTCTTTCACTTTTCGATTTATTTCTACTGTTTTTTTTTAAATATTTATTTGACTAAGTTAACATTACATTGCCTTTTTATACATATATATTTGCTTGTGTTTATGAAACGATTTTGAGATAATTCGCGCATATCTACGTACCTACCTACGAACATACATACCTTGTGTTTTGCATTAATTGTGTACAGTGTACAGGCTAGCGTTTGTGTTTTTACCCAGTACATTGGTGGTACACACAATTTAATTTTCTATAGCATTCTGGTGTTTTCTTTTTCAAACTTAGATTACATAGAGCAATTTTATTCGTATTCTTAAAATTCAATAGTCGATCTTTGATTTACTTTTCCCCTATAATATCATTTTACTGGTCATAGTTACATACATACGAATTAATTGCGCCGGTTACTTGGCCTCCGAATTTGTTTTTTTTTTTTTCACTCTGCCTTACTTTGTGTGCCAGTATACAGTGCAGTATTGGTTGTTTTGTGTGAGCGAGGTACAGTGGTTGTCAACCTTTTTTCTGGGGTTGGAAATTTTTTTTTTGATTGAAATAACTTGGTGCAGTACATTTTAATACTTTTTAATTTCTGAAGTCAGAGCTTGTGTGAATTTGAGTTTGCGAGTTGTGGTAAATTTTTTTTTGTAAAAAAAATTTTTTGAAACAGGGGATTTTTTTTAATTTTCAATATTGTTTGACAATCGAGCTATTTATTGGATTTTGGAAATCGAGATTGTGAGTTGTGGTGTAAAGTTTTTCATTTGGAAAAGTTTTTAACAGTGGTTTTTTATTTTTGTTTTGCAATCGCCTATTTATTGATTTGGGCATAGGTTGTTAAAATATTGAAGAGTTAGTTCTTAGTTAGTTCTGAGTGGATATCGGTTTGATTCAAGCTGTGTGTTGTGATTTCATTACCTGAAGAGTGTCGAAAGAGTGTTTGATTGTTTTTCTTGTTTTTTTCAAAAGCAGAGCGGTTGTTTTATTTTTTTTTTTTTTTTGTTTGTGAGACTGTGATTTGGAAGTTTTTTGGAGGTTTTATTTTGGTTGTTTCCGATAAAACTTAATAGTTTTGCGAGCATTAGTTGAAAGGTGCTGAAGTTTTGGAAGTTTTTTTCAGTAGAAGAAGTTTAGGTTGGTATTTTTGTAATTGCAAAGTGTGGTTTGTTTCTTTTTGAAAATGAATATTGGTCGTTTGGCTCAAGATGAACTTGCGTTTGAGATGCAAATTAGTGGGTTGAATGTTAGTACGGTTGAGGTGATGAGGAAAGCCCTCAGATCCTCAAGAGTACTATCGCGTGAGTTGTTGGAAAACTCAAAGAGTTATCCTTTTAGTTTTGAGGAAGATAGTGAGGCTGTGAAGTTGAAAATAGAAGATATTAGGATGTTACTGAAGGATCCCCCGAAAGATCCGAAATCTTCTGAATGTGTGAAGATTATAACAAAGATTGAGTGGGCGTTAGGTCGCATTGGCAGGGCAGTGTGTGAGAACGATGATGATGAAGAAGTACAGAGTGAGTTGAAGAATGAGTTGTTGTTGTTGTTAGGAGTGCTATTAGGTGATAGTGGGGATAGTGATTTAGAGGATGAATCCCCAAAGAAAAATTTACGACCAGGAGTTTCAGGTGGCCGCTCGGTGAGCGTTAGCCCATTGCCAGTAGCGAGTGGTTCGAATTTGAGAAATGCAAGGGCAAGGGAACAGGGAACTGAAAATAATTCGGTTAGTGAGCGAATGGTTGCTATGCGTAGGAATGAGCAAAAAATGTGGAAAGTGCAAGTGTTGAAAGTGCGAGTGAGTTGAGGATTAGAGAGTTGGAAAGAGAGTTAGAGTTAGAGCGAGAACGAATGGCGAGGGAAGATAGAATGGCAAGAGATAACAGAACTGAGCGAGAACATAGAATGGATAGGGAAAATAGATTGGAAAGGGAGGATAGAATGGTAGGGAATCAGAGCATGTACGAAAGGTATTAGAGAAGAGTGGAACGTGTAGGAAAGTGGAATGTGAAATTTACGGGAGAGTCGGATGGTTCGTCTGTGAATGCATTTTTAGAACGAGTCGAAGAATTACGTGTAGCGAACGATGTGTCTGAGGCACATTTGTTTAAGTCCCTGCCGATCTGCTACCGAACGCGTAAACACGCACCGTGCCAAGTGTCCGCTTACCATTCCCCCGTTCACTTAATAATAAAGCAATAGGTTTCTTACTCCTAAAAAACAATTACACCAAAAAAACAATAAAACAAACGTAAAATCAATAATCAATAATCTTATCTTCCGCCGCGCCGTGATTAAAACACATTCTGTGAAAATTGTGCAAAAATTATTCAGTGCGCTGTGCTGCAAAAATTCAATTAAAGCAAAAAAAAAAAAGCCCATCAATAGACCAAACACACAAACAGTGCATACCTCCTTATCTTCTCCTCCCCCACACCACTCTCATAGTCTCAGTGACTGCACACATTTCTTCGATTTAATTATTTCTTATCTTATCTGGGTGGTGTGTGCAGTCAATGAGACTGTGGGTTTGCTAGGCGGATAGTGAGATCAACGATGTTGATCCCGTTGGTGAACCAAAATCAAATTGCTTGCTGGGCATAACACCGCTAGTAATTTTTTTTTGGTTTCCCAATAAGATTTGCACTTGTTGATTTTACTTAGATAGCGTCTGCGTTCGATATTTTGTTTTGTGTGTTTTTGTGAATGGTGATGTCGGGTAAATTTCGGGTCGATTTTAGCAACATTAGGGGGTTGCGATCGAATTTCTTTACTGTGTACGCTCACACTGCAAAATGCAGGCCAGCTGTTTTGGCACTAAGTGAAACACAGGTGGGTGTTAGTTCTGATCCCTCAGAATTCAACCTGCCTGGATATAGCTTAGTGTCACTATTCTTTTCCTCCCATGGCCTCGCCGTATATGTTAGACATGATATTGCTTACCAACTTCTACCACAATACGGCCTATGTTCTAATACGAACTTTAATTTCATGTGGTTAAAATTCATTGTTTTATTTATAGAAGCCCCAATTTAGATAGCAATTCAACCTCTAACGAGTTTGATGCGCTATCTGAGTCTATAATAAGAATTGTCTCCCTTTATCCTCACACTGAAATCGCAATTGCGGGCGATTTCAATGTACACAATTCTAGTTGGCTTCGACATTCTGGCCAGACAACACTCGAAGGAAAATATGTTGAGATCTTCGCTGAGTTTAACGAATTAACTCAACTTGTTAATGAGCCCACTCGGGTTCCAGATATTGAAGGCCAATTTTCACTCTTGACTTATTTCTCACTTCTCATCCCGAAAAATATAGGGTTATAGTAGGTGCGGGTGCATAACTTCACAGGTCATAACTTCACATGGGTCATAATTTCACCTATAGTGGGTTATAATTTCACTTTTTTCGGGTGAAGTTATGTCCCACCTTAGGTGCGCAACAATTTCACCTGAAATTTGTATGAAATTATTTCCCACCTACATTGTAAGAAATCTTTAGAAATCCAATCAGTCAAAAGCCAACACAAATTATAAATTGTAATCACGAAACTCAAACAAATTTCTGTCCACAAATTGGATCAAATGAACATATAGCTCTTCAGTTTTACGGCTTGCCAAGACGTACAAAAATGGATAAACCTATGATAGAAATATTGATATTTGAAGCTGTTTTTTCGTAGTATACACAGTTTGAATTTGAAAATGTGTTCAAATATAGTGTAGCTTTCATAAATCAATTATTGAAATTACGAACTTCGACATCATATATTTTCAAAAACAGATCTCTCGTTTTAATAAATTATATTATATAGAAATAGTGTGAATAAACAAGCGTTGTTGGCGCTAAGTAGTAAAGCGACCGAAAAAAAAATTGCGCAATTTGGACAGAAATTTGTTTGAGTTTCGTCCATTTTCATTTATGACGGACTTTGAAGCTGCAATGAGAAATGGTCTTAAAAAAGTGAAATTATGTCCCACCTTGTGTGGGAAATAACTTCACACAGAAGTGAAATTCTGGCCCACAAAAAAGTGAAGCTAATTCCCACCTAACGTGGGACATAACTTCACCCGAAAAAAGTGAAATTATAACCCACTAGAGGTGAAATTATGACCCATGTGAAGTTATGACCTGTGAAGTTATGCACCCGCACCGTTATAGTCTCATCTCCTTTAGGCAAATCGGACCATTGTGTCATATCGGCAGATTTTTCTTTCTCCGTCACGGTAAAAAAAGATAAAGTCCCCAAAAGAACTGTATGGCAATACGAGAAAGCCAATTGGGACGGCCTGAATAATTTCTTTCGAAATTTTAATTGGTCATTGTTCTTTCTCGACGGAAACGTTGATGTATCAGCTGATATGATATCTAACGTAATTCTCAACGGCATGAGAAATTTTGTTCCTCACAGATTAAAAAGTATCATCCCCAAAGAGAATTCGTGGTTTGATTCAAGCTGTAAAGAGGCGATTAGGGATAGAGAATGTAGTTTTCGAAGATTTAAAGATAACCCTACTGTAGAAAACCGAAATTTGTTCAAACGGGCCAGAAATTTCTGTAATGCTCAAATACAAAGGGCTAAGTTTTTACATGACCAAAAAGTAAGGCAAAAAATACTATTGTGTCCAAAAGAAAGTAAAAACTTTTGGTCTTTTGTGAAGAACATTAAGAACTCGACCACGTCATCGGTCCCAACGCTCGTCTTCAATGACTCTCCGTATGTCAGTTCCATCGACAAAGCCAATTTACTAGCAGCTCAATTTGCTGCCAACTCGACACTTCCTCATAGCATATTGGCTCCGCCTGAGCTCGATTCTGCAAATTCTTTCATGAAGCAGATATTTTTTCGAACTCGCTCGGTTGCAAGAGTCCTCAAAGATCTCAACATACATAAATCCGCTGGTCCAGAAGGTATCCCCGCCGTTATTCTGAAGAGGTGTTCTTCTACGCTGGCAAAACCACTGCGTAAACTTTTCCGTCTTTCCTATACCCACTTAATAAATGCTGGTGTGCCCCAGGGCTCCGTTTTGTCTCCGACTCTCTTCCTCATTTTCATTAATGATCTCTGGTCTGAAACTTCTAATCCGCTTAACTGTTTTGGTGACGACTCGACCCTCAGCTTTTCATATTCGTTTCCAAATTCACGTCCCTGCTCTTCGGATGTGGAACTCGTACGGTTGCGTATGATAAGCTCATTGAATACTGACCTTGACAGCATTGTTTCATGGGATCTTATGAACCGAGTAGAATTCAATGCTTCGAAAACTCAATGCTGTCTCTTGTCGTTGAAGCTTAACATTCCAACATTGCCATTATCCATGAATGGTACCTGCATCGAAGAAACCGAAAAGCTGTCAGTACTTGGTATGTGTGTAAGCGATGATCTTCGTTGGAACGACCACATATTTGAAGTCGCCAAAAACGCTGCTAAATGCTTAGGTTTCTTGAGACGATGCAGGAAGTTCTTCACCCCTTCTGATCTGGCTACAATTTATAAGGCCTTCATCCGCCCAAAACTGGAGTATAACTCTCATATCTGGTCAGGTGCTTCTCAAACATCTTTGCGCCTACTTGATAGGGTACAAAATAGAGCGTTAAGATTGATAGGTGATAGTTCAATCGTAGAATCGATTGATTCTCTTGGACATCGTCGAAACGTCACCTGTCTCTTTCTCTTTTATCGCTTTTTCCACAAACAGTGCTCTAGTGAAATAGCCAGCTGCATTCCTCCCTTGAAACAATTTAGCCGCAACACCCGCCTCGCTAGGAATGCTCATCAGTTCTGCCTTGAGCCCAACTTCGGGCGTACAGTCAAGTATAGAGATTCTTATTTTAGTCGCACCACCCGAATGTGGAATGCTTTACCTGGCTCTGTGTTTCCCCTGCATTACGATTTACAAAGATTCAAAAGCAACGTGCATCGGTGTCTCCTTTCAAATCCTCTCCTATTTTCCTAAATACTCGCACTGTGTTTAATAACATTATAAGGGTAGTCATAACCCCTTGATGTGCGCGTTAATTTAAAAAAAAAAAAAAAAAAAAAAAAAAAAAAAAAATCGGCGACGGAGTTGTTGAGTGGAAAAACCCTCTTATTGTATAGGACTGTAAGGAGTGAACTGAGGAACTGGCAGGAGCTAGTTCAGGAAATTAAGGCGGAGTTCCTTCCCGCGAACTACGATGATCTTCTCTTGGAGGAGATTAATCGTAGATCCCAAGGGAAGGACGAAACCTTCGGCGCATACCTCGCCGTGATGAGAACGTTGCTTATTAGGTTAGGTGAGCCGTTGAGTGAAAGTAGAATGCTTGGTATTTTGAACAAGAATGTGGATCCAGAAGCAAATAGCTAGCGCTAAGCCGACTACGGTGAAGGAGCTTGCGGTGCTTGGAAGAGAGACGGACACATTGAAGGTGAATGTGGATTCCTTTACCCCTCCCGCTCCCCCTCGTGGGAAAAATTTGTTGGAACCGGAATGTGGATATCAACCGAGTGCGGCAGGTCAACACCGAGTGGCGGTTGTTGAGTCGGCACCAGATAACCCATTCCGAAGGGTCGTTAGGTGTTTCAATTGTAATAGGGAAGGTCATTGTTCCAATTCGTGTCCGGTTGCTAAAAAGTGTTTTGGTTGTGGTGCTTTGAATGTGTATCGTAGGGATTGTAAGAAATGTTCGGGTTCGGGAAATGGGAAACGGACTCTCGGGTCAGCAGGACGAGAGTTCCGTCGCAATTAGTTAGGTCGTCTGCTGACGATCAGCTGGTTGACAGGGTTGAGTTAGGTTTTACACTCGCGGCAAATGGTAGGGATAGTCGACCTTATTTGAAGGTCAACATTTTTGGCGTTAGGTTTTTAGGGCTTCTAGATTCTGGTGCTTCTCGCACAATAGTAGGTAGAGATGGGTGGAGAATTTTGAAGGGTTTAGGCTTAACGTTAAGGAAATGTAGTATAGGTTCGGTTGCGCTAGCGGATGGGGCGGGAGTAGGAGTAGTTGGATCACTTTCGCTTCCAATGTAGGTGGAGGGCAAATCCATACTATTAGAATGTTTAGTTATACCAAACCTCCCACATTTATTGATCCTTGGCGCAGACTTTTGGGCGCTATCGGGAATTGTGCCGGATTTGAGATCAGGTGTGTGGAGTTTTTCTGAGCAGGAAGCAGTTGCCTCTATAACAGATGTAGGGTCCATTAGGGACAAATCAGATTTAGGTAGTGAGGATAGGGAAAAGTTAGATAGGTTTTTAGAACAGTTGTTTCAGGAAATGACTGAGGGGTTAGGCTGTACCAATTTAGTTGAGCATAGGATTAGGACGACTGCAGAACCGATAAAGCAGCGGTATTACCCTGTGTCAACCGCAATCCAAAAGAGTATTGACAAGGAGCTTCAGGAGATGTTAGATGCTGGAGTTATCCAGAAATCTACAAGCCCTTGGGCATCTCCGATTTTGCTCGTCAAGAAAAGGATGGAAGCTTTCGGTTTTGCGTCGATTATAGGAAGCTTAACGCTGTAACAGATAGGGACGCTTATCCACTTCCGTTTATCTCAGCGATTTTGGATAAGCTTAGGAACGCTAAGTTTTTTTCATCTCTTGACATTAAGTCTGCTTACTGGCAGATACCCATGGAGGAGGAATCGCGCAAATACACAGCCTTTACAGTGCCTGGCCGAGGTCTTTTTGAGTTTATGAGGATGCCGTTTGGTCTCCATAACTCCCCGGCAACGTGGCAAAGGTTTATAGACGACGTTTTGGGTCCCGACCTAGAACCTTACGTCTTTGTGTACTTGGACGACATCATCATCGTCACCGATTCCTTTGACAAACACTTAGAAATTTTGCAGGAGGTTTTTAAAAGATTAGTAGGAGCGGGATTAAAAGTAGGTAGGGAAAAATGTAATTTTTGTAGGCCTTCCTTGAAATTTTTAGGGTATGTTGTTGATAGAAACGGACTTCATGTGGACCCAGAAAAGGTCGAAAGCATGTTGAAGATTCCGGCCCCTAAAAATATCAAAGAAGTTAGAAGTTTTATAGGGAATAGTTTCTTGGTACAGGAGGTTTGTTCCAAATTTTGCAATTTTAGCTAGGCCTCTTACGCATCTTCTAAAGAAAAGTAAGAAATTTGATTGGACCCTAGAATGTGAGGAAAGTTTTAGGAAAGCCAAGGAGTGCTTGGTCACGGCAACGATTCTTACGTGCCCTGATTTTTCCCGACCGTTTGTCGTAGAAACAGACGCGTCTGACTACGGGATCGGAGCCGTGCTTTCTCAAGAGTTTGAGGAAGGAGAAAAGGCAGTCTGCTATATTAGTAGGTCTCTCAATAGAAGTGAGAGAAATTATTCAACGACAGAAAAAGAATGTTTAGCAGTTTTGTGGGCAGTTGAGAAGTTGCGACCATATATCGAAGGTGTTCGGTTCACGGTCGTAACGGATCATTACTCGCTCGTGTGGCTAAACAATCTTAAAGATCCGCAAGGTAGATTGGCTAGATGGGCCATCCGCCTACAGCAATTCGACTTTAAAATCATCCACAGGAAGGGGAAAGAACATGTTGTTCCAGACATGTTGTCGCGGGGAGTTCCAGTAGTGGCTGGTATTTCAGATGCGGATAATGACCCTTGGGTGGAGAAAATGATCTTGTTAGTCGAAAAGCAACCGTTAGTTTATCCATCTTGGAGAGTAGAGAATAGGAGACTATATAAACATGTGAAAGCGAAACATGTGGTAGTCTGTGAGAGTAGTGAAGAATGGAAGTTAGTTGTAGGGAAAAAGGATAGGTTAGAGATTTTGAATCAGTGTCACGATAGTCCACTAGCGGGACACATGGGGGTTAGGAAAATTTATGCTAGGGTTTTAGAAAAATATTATTGGCCAAAAATGAGGGTAGATATAACGCGTTATGTGAAAAATTGTAAAATTTGCCAAACAGTGAAACCTATCAACGAGAAACCAGCTGGTCTTATGACTGAAAGGGAAGGTACCTCCAAGCCATGGGAAATGGTATGTGTGGACTTGGTGGGTCCACTACCAAAATCATCTAGGGGTTTCATTTATATCCTTACCGTTGTAGACTACTTCACCAAATTCCCCCTCTTATTCTGTCTTCGTTCTGCAACTGCGAAAGCAGTGTGCAAAGAGTTGGAAGATAATGTCTTTCTACTTTTCGGCGTACCCAAGTGGATCGTATATGACAACGGTCCCCAGTTCCGTAGCAAGGAACGCGCTTACCGCAACCTACGGGTCACAACTCCGTTTTACAGCGCATTACCACCCGCAAGCAAATCCTGCGGAGCGCATTAACCAGATCATAAAAACTACCCTTCGTGCATACGTGTCGGAAAATCATCGAACCTGGGATTCGCAATTGGCAAAGGTGGCCTGTGCGATTAGGACATCCCAGCATGAGCTTTTAGGAGTTTCGCCATATTTCGCTAACTTCGGCAGGAACATGGTCACATGTGGCCGTGATATAGGATATAGGGATAGCGATAGGGACCGAGCAGGAATAGAAGATAGAGAAAAACAATTTAGGAAGCTACGGGAAGAGATAGCTAAAAAGATAGGCGCGGCTACCAAGAAGTCCGCGTAAACATATAACCTTCGCAGGCGTGATGTTCAATATCAGCCTCGCGATTTGGTTTGGCGAAGAAACTTTGCACTGTCAGATGTCGCAAACTACATTGCAGCTAAACTAGCTCCTAAATTTGTTGGGCCCTAACGCATATCGAAGCGGACGTCACCTTGGACGTATATCCTAACCGATGAGAATGGCAAAGATCGCGGAACCTGGCACGCAAAGGATTTAAAACCTTATTGCGATGTTTCTGACACTTAGTCTAAAATCAAGACCCCACAGTAACATAAGTATCTTTACTAACGTTTTTTTAACGTTACCTATTTACGAAGTCCATTCTTCTTCTTTTATAAATCGTAATTTTAAAATTTCATTGCCTTTTTAACTTTTACTTTTATTAAACTTCTGCTTTACTTTTAACTTTCAATTCTTACTCTACCTTTAGTTTAACTTTAGCTTTTTTAACTTTCAATCGTCAAATTGATGGAAAATCGTTAGTGTTGTGTTGTCTTCCTATTCTTCGTTCCTTTTACCCAGTTTCGCCTTAGGAAATGGTTTATATTTCTTTGAAATGTAAGCACATTTCCTGGGAGGTAAGGGTGGGATTTGTCGCGGTAAAATTTACCGCTACAAAAAGTATCCTTAGGATCCTTTCTCGTATCCCTTCCTCTTCTTCGTTTTTGGGTGTGGCTGCATAATTCTGAGAGAGTTAGGGGCAACCAAGGTTCCATCAGCCTATGGCTTACTCACTCAGCATTCTTGAAAAACATCCAACGTAGGTTGCTCTGGCAAAATCGATCAAAGCTAGACCAGAAAAGGGACAGGCGGTCCCCAACGAACATTGATGAACGTGCAGACGGGCGGTCTCACAAAAAACACAAAAACTGCCTAATGGAACCTGGCAAAACACACAAGGCAACACAACAACACTCAATACAAACATCCATGGTAGATGATCAATTCCTACCCAACGTTTTACGTCACTTTGACAAAATTAGTATGGCCTTCTGCCCAACCTAAATTTACTATCTACTTTCAATTAAAATTAAATTGATATTGACATCAAGGAAGAATCACTTAGAGACGTGTTTCCGATTTTATTCTAACTTTTCTAACAATCTGGACGAAGGTGTACGGAAAGTATGTCGAGCTTTCAAACTTAGCTTCTTCTGTTCTTCGTTCGGAAAATATCTTCTTCGTATTTTAGTTTGGGCCGGTTTGGGCTGAAGACCTTGCGCGAATGAAATAATTTTTCGGACTAAGTCTTTCTTTACTGGTTGAACTCGTCCACTCGGCTACTGGTGATCACATCACCTGAACGCAAAGGACCGCGGGTAGTTGATTCGTGACATCTCACTCGCACATCCTAGCCTAATGGCGGAATGCTGCAGCAAAAGTGAGACTGAACAACACCACGCTTGAAGGTCTGACGAGGATGGCCGCATGGCCGATGCCGGATGGAGGAGAAAAACCCGCCATCTTGTGCGTCTCTGGACTTTTGGAGGTGAAAGGAAAAAGATCGAGGAGAAAGCTTACGAAAAATTATAGCGATAATTGAGAGATACGAGAATTTTCTTTTTTTGGCGACATTACACTAAATTTACGGAGAGGCTAAATTCCAGTTGGGGATTTCGGAATAAATCTTGGAGGTATACGGAGAAGATATTTTCTGTTGGAGTTGAGGATAGTCATTATAGTCAGGATAGTGACATATCAGGAGAGAAGCTAAGTATTTTGTTTTATTTCTTGTTCTTTGCACTTCGAAAAATGCTAACTTTTCAAGGACTTTTCGAGCGAGCCCAGAGTCGCCTTATTTGAGGCAAAACTAAGATCCGCTAGGCCTTCGTTGACCTACCGTTTTCTTTCCCGAGATTGCGGGACTCGCGACCGTTTTACTTCATTCTATTGCGCTTACTTTTTCTTATTTCGGTAACTTTCCTTAAGTAATTCTTCTTCGTGTTCAAACGACACACACTAATCTGTTTTGCTATTTCTTTCTTTTTCTTAATTTTTTTTACTTTTCTTTTTTTCGAGGATTGGCCTCCTGCCAACCTCGAAAGAGATTCTGTACTTATCCTTTATTTTGAAAAGACTCTGGTTTTAGTCCAGGTTGCGACCACGGTTTTTCCCAGACACCTTATTAATACAATAAAATTATTTAAGTTTCCCTTTGGGAATTTAAACACATCTTCTTTTTTTTTCTCGTGGTCAATTTTTGGAAATTTACCCCTTCAAAAATTTTCTGGCGCCCACAATTTTTAGGACACCCTGTCTAAATTGATTACCTCTATAAATTTTATTAGCTTCTCATTTATTCACTTTCGATTAATTTAATTTTCATTTTATCAACCTATCGAACACACCCAGCTGAGCTAGTCGCTGTGGCAGCAATATTCGATGCTGGATGCACTATTGTTTTTCTTGCCGACACTTCTATTCTATCTGTCACTCTACCATCTTCCTTCTTTTCGCACGCCGGGTCTCGTTACCATCCTAAAGTTAGCTTACCTGGTTAAGAATTTTAGTATAATAAATTCCAGCATATAAAACAACCCCAAGGAAGTGTTTCGGTGAAGAAAAGGTGCAACAAATTGGCGCCCAACGTGGGGCGTGTGAAGAGTGGAGTTTTTTTTTGCGTGAAAGTTTTGTAAAGCATTTGTGCAATCTGTATCGTGTCCTGTGTTTTGTTTTTAACATTTCATATAAAGCAAATTACTCGTACTTTTTCTTTCTATTTAGGTTGCTAAATTTGCGGTCATCAACAATAGAAACAATTTTAATTTGCTGAGGTTCCTGAACATCATACCAATTCAACAAGTGTTATTCTTTTTTTCTCTGGAAAGTTCGGGTAAAAGTATATATACAATACATTCTGTTATATACTCCCAAGTAAGGTTTCTTTTACTTTTCAATTTATTTCTACTGTTTTTTTTAAATATTTATTTGACTAAGTTAACATTACACTGCCTTTTTATACATATATATTTGCTTGTGTTTATGAAACGATTTTGAGATAATTCGCGCATATCTACGTTCCTACCTACAAACATACATACCTTGTGTTTTGCATTAATTGTGTACAGTGTACAGGCTAGCGTTTGTGTTTTTACCCAGTACATTGGTGGTACACACTATTTAATTTTCTATAGCATTCTGGTGTTTTCTTTTTCAAACTTAGATTACATAGAGCAATTTTATTCGTATTCTTAAAATTCAGTCGATCTTTGATTTACTTTTCCCCTATAATATCATTTTACTGGTCATAGTTACATACATACGAGTTAATTGCGCCGGTTACTTGGCCTCCGAATTTGTTTTTTTTTTCACTCTGCCTTACTTTGTGTGCCAGTATACAGTGCAGTATTGGTTGTTTTGTGTGAGCGAGGTACAGTGGTTGTCAACCATTTTTCTGGGGTTGGAAATTTTTTTTTTTGATTGAAATAACTTGGTGCAGTACATTTTAATAATTTTTAATTTCTGAAGTCAGAGCTTGTGTGAATTTGAGTTTGCGAGTTGTGGTAAATTTTTTTTTGTAAAAAAAATTTTTTGAAACAGTTGATTTTTTTTAATTTTCAATATTGTTTGACAATCGAGCTATTTATTGGATTTTGGAAATCGAGATTGTGAGTTGTGTAAAGTTTTTCTTTTGGAAAAGCTTTTAACAGTGGTTTTTTATTTTTGTTTTGCAATCGCCTATTTATTGATTTGGGCATAGGTTGTTAAAATATTGAAGAGTTAGTTCTTAGTTAGTTCTGAGTGGATATCGGTTTGATTCAAGCTGTGTGTTGTGATTTCATTACCTGAAGAGTATCGAAAGAGTGTTTGATTGTTTTTCTTGTTTCTTTCAAAAGCAGAGCGGTTGTTTTATTTTTTTTTTGTTTGTGAGACTGTGATTTGGAAGTTTTTTGGAGGTTTTATTTTGGTTGTTTCCGATAAAACTTAATAGTTTTGCGAGCATTAGTTGAAAGGTGCTGAAGTTTTGGAAGTTTTTTTCAGTAGAAGAAGTTTAGGTTGGTATTTTTGTAATTGCAAAGTGTGGTTTGTTTCTTTTTGAAAATGAATATTGGTCGTTTGGCTCAAGATGAACTTGCGTTTGAGATGCAAATTCGTGGGTTGAATGTTAGTACGGTTGAGGTGATGAGGAAAGCCCTCAGATCCTCAAGAGTACTATCGCGTGAGTTGTTGGAAAACTCAAAGAGTTATCCTTTTAGTTTTGAGGAAGATAGTGAGGCTGTGAAGTTGAAAATAGAAGATATTAGGATGTTACTGAAGGATCCCCCGAAAGATCCGAAATCTTCTGAATGTGTGAAGATTATAACAAAGATTGAGTGGGCGTTAGGTCGCATTGGCAGGGCAGTGTGTGAGAACGATGATGATGAAGAAGTACAGAGTGAGTTGAAGAATGAGTTGTTGTTGTTGTTAGGAGTGCTATTAGGTGATAGTGGGGATAGTGATTTAGAGGATGAATCCCCAAAGAAAAATTTACGACCAGGAGTTTCAGGTGGCCGCTCGGTGAGCGTTAGCCCATTGCCAGTAGCGAGTGGTTCGAATTTGAGAAATGCAAGGGCAAGGGAACAGGGAACTGAAAATAATTCGGTTAGTGAGCGAATGGTTGCTATGCGTAGGAATGAGCAAAAAAATGTGGAAAGTGCGAGTGAGTTGAGGATTAGAGAGTTGGAAAGAGAGTTAGAGTTAGAGCGAGAACGAATGGCGAGGGAAGATAGAATGGCAAGAGATAACAGAACTGAGCGAGAACATAGAATGGATAGGGAAAATAGATTGGAAAGGGAGGATAGAATGGTAGGGAATCAGAGCATGTACGAAAGGTATGAGAGAAGAGTGGAACGTGTAGGAAAGTGGAATGTGAAATTTACGGGAGAGTCGGATGGTTCGTCTGTGAATGCATTTTTAGAACGGGTCGAAGAATTACGTGTAGCGAACGATGTGTCTGAGGCACATTTGTTTAAGTCCCTGTCGATCTGCTACCGAACGCGTAAACACGCACCGTGCCAAGTGTCCGCTTACCATTCCCCCGTTCACTTAATAATAAAGCAATAGGTTTCTTACTCCTAAAAAACAATTACACCAAAAAAACAATAAAACAAACGTAAAATCAATAATCAATAATCTTATCTTCCGCCGCGCCGTGATTAAAACACATTCTGTGAAAATTGTGCAAAAATTATTCAGTGCGCTGTGCTGCAAAAATTCAATTAAAGCAAAAAAAAAAAAAGCCCATCAATAGACCAAACACACACACAGTGCATACCTCCTTATCTTCTCCTCCCCCACACCACTCTCATAGTCTCAGTGACTGCACACATTTCTTCGATTTAATAATTTCTTATCTTATCTGGGTGGTGTGTGCAGTCAATGAGACTGTGGGTTTGCTAGGCGGATAGTGAGATCAACGATGATGATCCCGTTGGTGAACCAAAATCAAATTGCTTGCTGGGCATAACACCGCTAGTAATTTTTTTTTGGTTTCCCAATAAGATTTGCACTTGTTGATTTTACTTAGATAGCGTCTGCGTTCGATATTTTGTTTTGTGTGTTTTTGTGAATGGTGATGTCGGGTAAATTTCGGGTCGATTTTAGCAACATTAGGGGGTTGCGATCGAATTTCTTTGCTGTGTACGCTCACACTGCAAAATGCAGGCCAGCTGTTTTGGCACTAAGTGAAACACAGGTGGGTGTTAGTTCTGATCCCTCAGAATTCAACCTGCCTGGATATAGCTTAGTGTCACTATGGTTTTCCTCCCATGGCCTCGCCGTATATGTTAGACATGATATTGCTTACCAACTTCTACCACAATACGGCCTATGTTCTAATACGAACTTTAATTTCATGTGGTTAAAATTCATTGTTTTATTTATAGAAGCCCCAATTTAGATAGCAATTCAACCTCTAACGAGTTTGATGCGCTATCTGAGTCCATAATAAGAATTGTCTCCCTTTATCCTCACACTGAAATCGTAATTGCGGGCGATTTCAATGTACACAATTCTAGTTGGCTTCGACATTCTGGCCAGACAACACCCGAAGGAAAATATGTTGAGATCTTCGCTGGGCACGAGTACGATAACTTTGGCGACAAAAAATAATAACGGTTTCTGATAGAAGGGTTCAATACAAGCATTTTTTACTATGGGAGGGGGGGGTCTATCTCCCCCCGTTTAGGCGGTAGGGGCAATTTTATAAAAATTGACTTAAAATCTAAAAAAAAAATATTGTAGAACAACGGAAAAACTTACAGATACAATTTATACTTTTTATTAAAGCCAGAAATTTGCACTTTATAACAAATTTTAAATTAAGTGGTTTCAATTTAAAGTTTTTGAAATAACTGACTTCAAAGTCAAAATTTACGAAAAAAAAAATTGAAAAAATCACTTTGAGTATTATGTTTCTCGTGATTACAAATGCCAATAAAAAAAAATTTGATGTAGTTAGTTGCTTCAATCAATTTTTTATCAAACGCTGTAAACTAATTCTTTCTATGTCTTATAGTTTTTTAGATAATTGAAAAATAGTAAAACTATTGAAGTATGCAATATTTTCAAAAAATTATGGAAATACGTACGAATTTACGATAATGTTAGGAAATAGACTATTGAAAATATAAAAATTCATCAGACAGGTGCTTATGTGCAATTAATTTCCGTATGCAACAACTTTCCGCATGGCCCACTTCGCGGGGGCTCATTATTTTAACCCTTTTTCCGCAGGGTTAAGCTGCTCATGCTAAATATAAAAATAGCAACAAAACTTTTTTCAGTTCAATCAAATAACTTGCAGTTAGAAAAACAAATGCTATTTTCATATTTAGCATGAGCAGCTTAACCCTGCGGAAAAAGGGTTAAAATAATGAGCTCCGCGAAGCGGGCCATGCGGAAAGCCGTTGCATACGGAAATTAATTGCTATTTTCATATTTAGCATGAGCAGCTTAACCCTGCGGAAAAAGGGTTAAAATAATGAGCCCCGCGAAGCGGGCCATGCGGAAAGCTGTTGCATACGGAAATTAATTGCTATTTTCATATTTAGCATGAGCAGCTTAACCCTGCGGAAAAAGGGTTAAAATAATGAGCCCCGCGAAGCGGGCCATGCGGAAAGTTGTTGCATACGGAAATTAATTGCACATAAGTACCTGCCTGATGAATATTTATACTTTCAATAGTCTATTTCCTAACATTATCGTAAATTTGTACGTAATTCCTTAATTTTTTGAAAATATTGCATACTTCAATAGTTTTACTATTTTTCAATTATCTTAAAAACTATAAGACATAGAAAAAAGTAATTTATATCGTTTGATAAAAAATTGATTGAAGCAACTAACTACATCAAATTTTTTTTATTGGCATTTGTAATCACGAGAAACATAATACTCAAAGTGATTTTTTCAATTTTTTTTTTCGTAAATTTTGACTTTGAAGTCAGTTATTTCAAAAACTTTAAATTGAAACCACTTAATTTAAAATTTGTTATAAAGTGCAAATTTCTGGCTTTAATAAAAAGTATAAATTGTATCTGTAAGTTTTTCCGTTGTTCTACAATATTTTTTTTTTAGATTTTAAGTCAATTTTTATAAAATTGCCCCTACCGCCTAAACGGGGTGAGATAGACCCCCCTCCCATAGTAAAAAATGCTTGTATTGAACCTCTCTCTAGAAACCGTTATTATTTTTTGTCGCCAAAGTTATCGTACTCTCCCCCTTCGCTGAGTTTAACGAATTAACTCAACTTGTTAATGAGCCCACTCGGGTTCCAGATATTGAAGGCCAATTTTCACTCTTGACTTATTTTTCACTTCTCATCCCGAAAAATATAGGGTTATAGTAGGTGCGGGTGCATAACTTCACAGGTCATAACTTCACATGGGTCATAATTTCACCTATAGTGGGTTATAATTTCACTTTTTTCGGGTGAAGTTATGTCCCACCTTAGGTGCGCAACAATTTCACCTGAAATTTGTATGAAATTATTTCCCACCTACATTGTAAGAAATCTTTAGAAATCCAATCAGTCAAAAGCCAACACAAATTATAAATTGTAATCACGAAACTCAAACAAATTTCTGTCCACAAATTGGATCAAATGAACATATAGCTCTTCAGTTTTATGGCTTGCCAAGACGTACAAAAATGGATAAACCTATGATAGAAATATTGATATTTGAAGCTGTTTTTTCGTAGTATACACAGTTTGAATTTGAAAATGTGTTCAAATATAGTGTAGCTTTCATAAATCAATTATTGAAATTACGAACTTCGACATCATATATTTTCAAAAACAGATCTCTCGTTTTAATAAATTATATTATATAGAAATAGTGTGAATAAACAAGCGTTGTTGGCGCTAAGTAGTAAAGCGACCGAAAAAAAAATTGCGCAATTTGGACAGAAATTTGTTTGAGTTTCGTCCATTTTCATTTATGACGGACTTTGAAGCTGCAATGAGAAATGGTCTTAAAAAAGTGAAATTATGTCCCACCTTGTGTGGGAAATAACTTCACACAGAAGTGAAATTCTGGCCCACAAAAAAGTGAAGCTAATTCCCACCTAACGTGGGACATAACTTCACCCGAAAAAAGTGAAATTATAACCCACTAGAGGTGAAATTATGACCCATGTGAAGTTATGACCTGTGAAGTTATGCACCCGCACCGTTATAGTATCATCTCCTTTAGGCAAATCGGACCATTGTGTCATATCGGTAAATTTTTCTTTCTCCGTCACGGTAAAAAAAGATAAAGTCCCCAAAAGAACTGTATGGCAATACGAGAAAGCCAATTGGGACGGCCTGAAAAATTTCTTTCGAAATTTTAATTGGTCATTGTGCTTTCTCGACGGAAACGTTGATGTATCAGCTGATATGATATCTAACGTAATTCTCAACGGCATGAGAAATTTTGTTCCTCACAGATTAAAAAGTATCATCCCCAAAGAGAATTCGTGGTTTGATTCAAGCTGTAAAGAGGCGATTAGGGATAGAGAATGTAGTTTTCGAAGATTTAAAGATAACCCTACTGTAGAAAACCGAAATTTGTTCAAACGGGCCAGAAATTTTTGTAATGCTCAAATACAAAGGGCTAAGTTTTTACATGACCAAAAAGTAAGGCAAAAAATACTATTGTGTCCAAAAGAAAGTAAAAACTTTTGGTCTTTTGTGAAGAACATTAAGAACTCGACCACGTCATCGGTCCCAACGCTCGTCTTCAATGACTCTCCGTATGTCAGTTCCATCGACAAAGCCAATTTACTAGCAGCTCAATTTGCTGCCAACTCGACACTTCCTCATAGCATATTGGCTCCGCCTGAGCTCGATTCTGCAAATTCTTTCATGAAGCAGATATTTTTTCGAACTCGCTCGGTTGCAAGAGTCCTCAAAGATCTCAACATACATAAATCCGCTGGTCCAGATGGTATCCCCGCCGTTATTCTGAAGAGGTGTTCTTCTACGCTGGCAAAACCACTGCGTAAACTTTTCCGTCTTTCCTATACCCACTTAATAAATGCTGGTGTGCCCCAGGGCTCCGTTTTGTCTCCGACTCTCTTCCTCATTTTCATTAATGATCTCTGGTCTGAAACTTCTAATCCGCTTAACTGTTTTGCTGACGACTCGACCCTCAGCTTTTCATATTCGTTTCCAAATTCACGTCCCTGCTCTTCGGATGTGGAACTCGTACGGTTGCGTATGATAAGCTCATTGAATACTGACCTTGACAGCATTGTTTCATGGGATCTTATGAACCGAGTAGAATTCAATGCTTCGAAAACTCAATGCTGTCTCTTGTCGTTGAAGCTTAACATTCCCCCATTGCCATTATCCATGAATGGTACCTGCATCGAAGAAACCGAAAAGCTGTCAGTACTTGGTATGTGTGTAAACGATGATCTTCGTTGGAACGACCACATATTTGAAGTCGCCAAAAACGCTGCTAAATGCTTAGGTTTCTTGAGACGATGCAGGAAGTTCTTCAGCCCTTCTGATCTGGCTACAATTTATAAGGCCTTCATCCGCCCAAAACTGGAGTATAACTCTCATATCTGGTCAGGTGCTTCTCAAACATCTTTGCGCCTACTTGATAGGGTACAAAATAGAGCGTTAAGATTGATAGGTGATAGTTCAATCGTAGAATCGATTGATTCTCTTAGACTTCGTCGAAACGTCACCTGTCTCTTTCTCTTTTATCGCTTTTTCCACAAACAGTGCTCTAGTGAAATAGCCAGCTGCATTCCTCCCTTGAAACAATTTAGCCGCAACACCCGCCTCGCTAGGAATGCTCATCAGTTCTGCCCTGAGCCCAACTTCGGGCGTACAGTCAAGTATAGAGATTCTTATTTAAGTCGCACCACCCGAATGTGGAATGCTTTACCTGGCTCTGTGTTTCCCCTGCATTACGATTTACAAAGATTCAAAAGCAACGTGCATCGGTGTCTCCTTTCAAATCCTCTCCTATTTTCCTAAATGCTCGCACTGTGTTTAATAACATTATAAGGGTAGTCATAACCCCTTGATGTGCGCGTTAATTTAAAAAAAAAAAAAAAAAAAAAAAAAAAAAAAAAAAAAAAAAAAAAAAATCGGCGACGGAGTTGTTGAGTGGAAAAGCCCTCTTATTGTATAGGACTGTAAGGAGTGAACTGAGGAACTGGCAGGAGCTAGTTCAGGAAATTAAGGCGGAGTTCCTTCCCGCGAACTACGATGATCTTCTCTTGGAGGAGATTAATCGTAGATCCCAAGGGAAGGACGAAACCTTCGGCGCATACCTCGCCGTGATGAGAACGTTGCTTATTAGGTTAGGTGAGCCGTTGAGTGAAAGTAGAATGCTTGGTATTTTGAACAAGAATGTGGATCCAGAAGCAAATAGCTAGCGCTAAGCCGACTACGGTGAAGGAGCTTGCGGTGCTTAGAAGAGAGATGGACACATTGAAGGTGAATGTGGATTCCTTTACCCCTCCCGCTCCCCCTCGTGGGAAAAATTTGTTGGAACCGGAGTGTGGATATCAACCGAGTGCGGCAGGTCAACACCGAGTGGCGGTTGTTGAGTCGGCACCAGATAACCCATTCCGAAGGGTCGTTAGGTGTTTCAATTGTAATAGGGAAGGTCATTTTTCCAATTCGTGTCCGGTTGCTAAAAAGTGTTTTGGTTGTGGTGCTTTGAATGTGTATCGTAGGGATTGTAAGAAATGTTCGGGTTCGGGAAATGGGAAACGGACTCTCGGGTCAGCAGGACGAGAGTTCCGTCGCAATTAGTTAGGTCGTCTGCTGACGATCAGCTGGTTGACAGGGTTGAGTTAGGTTTTACACTCGCGGCAAATGGTAGGGATAGTCGACCTTATTTGAAGGTCAACATTTTTGGCGTTAGGTTTTTAGGGCTTCTAGATTCTGGTGCTTCTCGCACAATAGTAGGTAGAGATGGGTGGAGAATTTTGAAGGGTTTAGGCTTAACGTTAAGGAAATGTAGTATAGGTTCGGTTGCGCTAGCGGATGGGGCGGGAGTAGGAGTAGTTGGATCACTTTCGCTTCCAATGTAGGTGGAGGGCAAATCCATACTATTAGAATGTTTAGTTATACCAAACCTCCCACATTTATTGATCCTTGGCGCAGACTTTTGGGCGCTATCGGGAATTGTGCCGGATTTGAGATCAGGTGTGTGGAGTTTTTCTGAGCAGGAAGCAGTTGCCTCTATAACAGATGTAGGGTCCATTAGGGACAAATCAGATTTAGGTAGTGAGGATAGGGAAAAGTTAGATAGGTTTTTAGAACAGTTGTTTCAGGAAATGACTGAGGGGTTAGGCTGTACCAATTTAGTTGAGCATAGGATTAGGACGACTGCAGAACCGATAAAGCAGCGGTATTACCCTGTGTCAACCGCAATCCAAAAGAGTATTGACAAGGAGCTTCAGGAGATGTTAGATGCTGGAGTTATCCAGAAATCTACAAGCCCTTGGGCATCTCCGATTTTGCTCGTCAAGAAAAGGATGGAAGCTTTCGGTTTTGCGTCGATTATAGGAAGCTTAACGCTGTAACAGATAGGGACGCTTATCCACTTCCGTTTATCTCAGCGATTTTGGATAAGCTTAGGAACGCTAAGTTTTTTTCATCTCTTGACATTAAGTCTGCTTACTGGCAGATACCCATGGAGGAGGAATCGCGCAAATACACAGCCTTTACAGTGCCTGGCCGAGGTCTTTTTGAGTTTATGAGGATGCCGTTTGGTCTCCATAACTCCCCGGCAACGTGGCAAAGGTTTATAGACGACGTTTTGGGTCCCGACCTAGAACCTTACGTCTTTGTGTACTTGGACGACATCATCATCGTCACCGATTCCTTTGACAAACACTTAGAAATTTTGCAGGAGGTTTTTAAAAGATTAGTAGGAGCGGGATTAAAAGTAGGTAGGGAAAAATGTAATTTTTGTAGGCCTTCCTTGAAATTTTTAGGGTATGTTGTTGATAGAAACGGACTTCATGTGGACCCAGAAAAGGTCGAAAGCATGTTGAAGATTCCGGCCCCTAAAAATATCAAAGAAGTTAGAAGTTTTATAGGGAATAGTTTCTTGGTACAGGAGGTTTGTTCCAAATTTTGCAATTTTAGCTAGGCCTCTTACGCATCTTCTAAAGAAAAGTAAGAAATTTGATTGGACCCTAGAATGTGAGGAAAGTTTTAGGAAAGCCAAGGAGTGCTTGGTCACGGCAACGATTCTTACGTGCCCTGATTTTTCCCGACCGTTTGTCGTAGAAACAGACGCGTCTGACTACGGGATCGGAGCCGTGCTTTCTCAAGAGTTTGAGGAAGGAGAAAAGGCAGTCTGCTATATTAGTAGGTCTCTCAATAGAAGTGAGAGAAATTATTCAACGACAGAAAAAGCATGTTTAGCAGTTTTGTGGGCAGTTGAGAAGTTGCGACCATATATCGAAGGTGTTCGGTTCACGGTCGTAACGGATCATTACTCGCTCGTGTGGCTAAACAATCTTAAAGATCCGCAAGGTAGATTGGCTAGATGGGCCATCCGCCTACAGCAATTCGACTTTAAAATCATCCACAGGAAGGGGAAAGAACATGTTGTTCCAGACATGTTGTCGCGGGGAGTTCCAGTAGTGGCTGGTATTTCAGATGCGGATAATGACCCTTGGGTGGAGAAAATTATCTTGTTAGTCGAAAAGCAACCGTTAGTTTATCCATCTTGGAGAGTAGAGAATAGGAGACTATATAAACATGTGAAAGCGAAACATGTGGTAGTCTGTGAGAGTAGTGAAGAATGGAAGTTAGTTGTAGGGAAAAAGGATAGGTTAGAGATTTTGAATCAGTGTCACGATAGTCCACTAGCGGGACACATGGGGGTTAGGAAAATTTATGCTAGGGTTTTAGAAAAATATTATTGGCCTAAAATGAGGGTAGATATAACGCGTTATGTGAAAAATTGTAAAATTTGCCAAACAGTGAAACCTATCAACGAGAAACCAGCTGGTCTTATGACTGAAAGGGAAGGTACCTCCAAGCCATGGGAAATGGTATGTGTGGACTTGGTGGGTCCACTACCAAAATCATCTAGGGGTTTCATTTATATCCTTACCGTTGTAGACTACTTCACCAAATTCCCCCTCTTATTCTGTCTTCGTTCTGCAACTGCGAAAGCAGTGTGCAAAGAGTTGGAAGATAATGTCTTTCTACTTTTCGGCGTACCCAAGTGGATCGTATATGACAACGGTCCCCAGTTCCGTAGCAAGGAACGCGCTTACCGCAACCTACGGGTCACAACTCCGTTTTACAGCGCATTACCACCCGCAAGCAAATCCTGCGGAGCGCATTAACCAGATCATAAAAACTACCCTTCGTGCATACGTGTCGGAAAATCATCGAACCTGGGATTCGCAATTGGCAAAGGTGGCCTGTGCGATTAGGACATCCCAGCATGAGCTTTTAGGAGTTTCGCCATATTTCGCTAACTTCGGCAGGAACATGGTCACATGTGGCCGTGATATAGGATATAGGGATAGCGATAGGGACCGAGCAGGAATAGAAGATAGAGAAAAACAATTTAGGAAGCTACGGGAAGAGATAGCTAAAAAGATAGGCACGGCTACCAAGAAGTCCGCGCAAACATATAACCTTCGCAGGCGTGATGTTCAATATCAGCCTCGCGATTTGGTTTGGCGAAGAAACTTTGCACTGTTAGATGTCGCAAACTACATTGCAGCTAAACTAGCTCCTAAATTTGTTGGGCCCTAACGCATATCGAAGCGGACGTCACCTTGGACGTATATCCTAACCGATGAGAATGGCAAAGATCGCGGAACTTGGCACGCAAAGGATTTAAAACCTTATTGCGATGTTTCTGACATTTAGTCTAAAATCAAGACCCCACAGTAACATAAGTATCTTTACAAACGTTTTTTTAACGTTACCTATTTACGAAGTCCATTCTTCTTCTTTTATAAATCGTAATTTTAAAATTTCATTGCCTTTTTAACTTTTACTTTTATTAAACTTCTGCTTTACTTTTAACTTTCAATTCTTACTCTACCTTTAGTTTAACTTTAGCTTTTTTAACTTTCAATCGTCAAATTGATGGAAAATCGTTAGTGTTGTGTTGTCTTCCTATTCTTCGTTCCTTTTACCCAGTTTCGCCTTAGGAAATGGTTTATATTTCTTTGAAATGTAAGCACATTTCCTGGGAGGTAAGGGTGGGATTTGTCGCGGTAAAATTTACCGCTACAAAAAGTATCCTTAGGATCCTTTCTCGTATCCCTTCCTCTTCTTCGTTTTTGGGTGTGGCTGCATAATTCTGAGAGAGTTAGGGGCAACCAAGGTTCCATCAGCCTATGGCTTACTCACTCAGCATTCTTGAAAAACATCCAACGTAGGTTGCTCTGGCAAAATCGATCAAAGCTAGACCAGAAAAGGGACAGGCGGTCCCCAACGAACATTGATGAACGTGCAGACGGGCGGTCTCACAAAAAACACAAAAACTGCCTAATGGAACCTGGCAAAACACACAAGGCAACACAACAACACTCAATACAAACATCCATGGTAGATGATCAATTCCTACCCAACGTTTTACGTCACTTTGACAAAATTAGTATGGCCTTCTGCCCAACCTAAATTTACTATCTACTTTCAATTAAAATTAAATTGATATTGACATCCAGGAAGAATCACTTAGAGACGTGTTTCCGACTTTATTCTAACTTTTCTAACAATCTGGACGAAGGTGTACGGAAAGTATGTCGAGCTTTCAAACTTAGCTTCTTCTGTTCTTCGTTCTCCGGGAAAATATCTTCTTCGTATTTTAGTTTGGGCCGGTTTGGGCTGAAGACCTTGCCCGAATGAAATAATTTTTTGGACTAAGTCTTTCTTTAGGGGTTGAACTCGTCCACTCGGCTACTGGTGATCACATCACCTGAACGCAAAGGACCGCGGGTAGTTGATTCGTGACATCTCACTCGCACATCCTAGCCTAATGGCGGAATGCTGCAGCAAAAGTGAGACTGAACAACACCACGCTTGAAGGTCTGACGAGGATGGCCGCATGGCCGATGCCGGATGGAGGAGAAAAACCCGCCATCTTTTGCGTCTCTGGACTTTTGGAGGTGAAAGGAAAAAGATCGAGGATAAAGCTTACGAAAAATTATAGCGATACATTGTATATCTATTAGGGTGGGTCAAAAAAACCAAAAAAATTTTTTTTTTGATCCGACACACGAAAACTTGTTCTTTGGTACCTCTAGAAAGTACGTACAAAATTTGAGCTCTTAATATTAACGGGAAGATGATGCTCATCGTAGTTTTCCATTTTCAGTTTAGTATCATATTAAAATGGTCATATCTTTTTAAAAATAGATTGTTCAACCAGTCGCAAAAACAGTATTTATAGGAAATTGAACGGCCTACAAAAATGGTCTCTTATACTTTTTTCATTAATCTAACCATTTAAGAGATATTCAAGGTCAAAAATTTAAGTATTTTAAAGAAAATAACTTTTTTGTTTTGAATTTTGTAACTCACTAAAAAATAGTTATTATCAAATAAACATCAATTATTTCAATAGAAAATTGAACGTTCTACAAAAAAGGTCTTTTGTTGTTAATCGATTATTCTAACCATTTAAAAGATATTCGCAGTAGAACTGCAATTCCTACGAATTCTAATAATTTCTTTATAAATATTTCCAATTTATCTACTCAATTTATGAATTTTGATAATATTCATGTGAACTTGAGTTTATTCCAAAAAATTTACAGTTTGCAAGTTATGTCGTATCTTTTGTTTGAGAATATATTTCATTGGACTCAATTTTTTAACGATATTTTCTGCATTTTCTTTGTAGATCATAAATTACCTTAAAATTTTTAAATTAAACAGATAAACTTGAAATATTAATTAAAAAACTATTGAAATTAGTGGGAGTTGCAATTCTGCTGCGAATATCTTTAAAAAAAATGTTTAATAGATGTATTGGAAATATTTATTAAGAAATTATTAAAATTAGTAGGCATTAAAATTCTACTGCGAATATCTTTTAAATGGTTAGAGTAATCGATTAACAACAAAAGACCTTTTTTGTAGAACGTTAAATTTTCTATTAAAATAATTGATGTTCATTTTATAATAACTATTTTTTAGTGAGTTACAAAATTCAAAACAAAAAAGTTATTTTCTTTAAAATACTTAAATTTTTGACCTTGAATATCTTTTAAATGGTTAGATTAATGAAAAAAGTATAAGAGACCATTTTTGTAGGCCGTTCAATTTCCTATAAATACTGTTTTTGCGACTGGTTGAACAATCTATTTTTAAAAAGATATGACCATTTTAATATGATACTAAACTGAAAATGGAAAACTACGATGAGCATCATCTTCCCGTTAATATTAAGAGCTCAAATTTTGTAAGTACTTTCTAGAGGTACCAAAGAACAAGTTTTCGTGTGTCGGATCAAAAAAAATTTTTTTTTGATTTTTTTGACCCACCCTAATATCTATGCTATAGTACTATCACTTTCCCCTTTTGCTCTTTCGAACTAGGATTCGAACGTAGTCCACAAAAGTCGGAATGCGTTCCACAGGACAATATTTCTAGAGCAGGAGGTGCATATAATGTAAGAGCAGGAAGGATATAACAACAAATGCTTCTCCTTTTGAGATATAATATGATCGTATGTGTGCTTTTCGCCCAGGCAAGATCATTATGGGTATGGGTAGTAGATATGGGATTTGGCTATGGAAAAAGGGTAGGTCAACAAGTACACAATAAATACACTTATGCAGGAACTGTTTATGCAAGGTAAGAAGAGTAGGTGAAAAAAGTAGAATGTGTGAATGCTTTTTCTGTAGGTTTGAATGGAGACGTTGACTATTTCTTATATAACATAACTGTTTTTGGCAGTTACAAAATTCCATGTGTTTTGTTGCAGCTAGTGTGATTTTGCTCATTTACAATTGGAATTTTCATTTGAGAAGTCAAAAGTAAGAATTATTCTTGTGGTGTAAGATTTTTGAGCAAATCAAATTGAGTAGTGAAAATATAGATGATAGATGAGAAATTGAAACTATTAAGTTCAGAAAGTGGAAAAAAATACAAAAAAAGAGAAAAATATATATATGTATATCAATTACAGACAAAAGATCTTCGATCAAATCAAGTTGATCAGTGAAAATATAAGTAGTTGATTCAATAGAAATTAAAACAATTAAATTCTTACAGTGGAAAAGAAATAAAAAAAAAAGAAAAGTATAGATTTGAGAAAGTGAAAAAAATTTAAAACAAAATACCTACAAAAAAAAAATTTATATTATTAAATAATTATTTTATTTCAATTAAGTGAAGTGTAGTGCTTGATTATCAAAATTTTTTTCTGGTGCAGATTCAAGGCATTTGAGAAAAAAACTTAAAACAAAATACAAACATTTTTGTAGTGAAGCTGTATAGTGTGTGTAGTGTTTGATTTCCAAAATTTTTTTAAGGAGCTGATTGAGTAAGAGTATTTAACTACATTTCGTTGATTCTTTTTCTTTCAGAGATTGTTGGTACTGTTGGTACCTTGCCACAGATTTGTAGTAAAAATTATTTATTTATTTTTTACTTTTTAATTTTATCTTTACTATTATTATTACTAAAATTATTGCTATTCTTATTATTATTATCATTATTATTATTATTATTATTATTATTATTATTATTATTATTATTATTATTATTATTATTATTATTATTATTATTATTATATAATATATAATAAATTAAATTAAAAAATTTCGGTAGAGCCAGGGACCCTCGTGCTATAGTCGTTTGCTAGGGGTCTTATTTTGAATAAAGTGACGTGACGTGAAAGTGATTAAAAACACCAAAAGAAGTAAGGTGATCAGTGTTTCAAACAGTGGCAAGTGAAAACTTCATCATATTTGTTATTTTATAACATCAACAAATTCAATAAATTTCTTTTTTTTAAATAAATAAATTTTTTAATATATTTTTTGCTTCTCTATTCGATATGTCTAAGTGCGTGTACAGAGACTGTCTTAATACCAAAACATATCCGGGTTACTTATCGTTTTCAATGTTCCAAACGATGCCCGAAGAAAAATTTGGTTGAAACATGGAAAAGTTTCAACTAATAAGCGTTTGCCTAAAACGGCCGGCATGTGCTCTACGCACTTTCACGGAAAGGACGTTACTCTTCAGGCTTCTCGACGAGTATTGTCTAAAGATGCACTTCCGATATCTTCGCAAACTATTTGTTGTTGCACAGATGCTGTCATTGATCGTTTTTGTCAACGAACAATGGATGCTGAAGATATTAAAGCTCAATGCATTAAAATTGCCCTTACTGCTCAGAAACCTGCTACCTCTACTACTCTACCTGCTACATCTGTCTCTGCACAAAAATCGGCTACCATTTCTGCCGATATAAATGCAGCAGAAGTACCTACCCTGTCCGAAGCATCTGCTTCTGCACTAGATTCGACAACCAGTTCTGCCGATATTAGTGCAGCAGAGGACTTACTTTTTTTTCGATATGAGTCATTTAGTTTGCTCTTCTCCCAAACGTTCTACCGCTCCAACGACGTTCTTTGATTCAAATTCCGAGAACATTTCGGACTCTTTTTCCAAAACCCCTCGCGCTCCAAAATATTCTTCAAAAGCGTGCTTGAGCTCACGTTTTGAGAGCACTCTCTCAAGTCCAAATGAGCCCCTTAAGAATTTGGCTTCTTCTTCAAAGAAGACATATAGCTGGGACTCAAGTTTTGAGGACGTTCCTGATGATACTCCTTTTTCACCCTCCCAACTTCCATCCCCGACTTTTAAACGGTTCCCAAAGAAGTCACTATCGCAGACACCCAAAAAAGTATATTTTAGGCCCCTTTATCACACGCCATCAAAGATTAGAAGAAGTAAAAAATATCAACTTAAAAACGCGGTAGAGGAAGTTTTGGCCAGTTCGAAAGAAGAAGTTCTTACTTTCATTCTGGCCCAACTTTTCCATGAAAAGTATGCGCGCTGGACACATAAAGAAAGAGATATTTTTTCAAAAATCTTTTACAAGTCTCCAGCGTGCTATTCGTTTTTAGCTAGTGCGGGATTTAAAGTACCGGCTGTCAGCACCGTTTACCGCTGGCACTCGGAAATACGCCTTGAGGCTGGACTTTCCGAATTGACATTACACATGCTTTGCGAAAAAGCAAAAAGCATGTCAGATATGGACAAGAAATGTGTACTACTGTTTGACGAAATGATCGTTGAACAAGAAAAGGAGTACAATCCCAAAGACGACATACAGTATGGGGAATTTTTTTTTGGGGAATACGGACGCACCAACGAAATAGCCTCCAAAGTAATGGTTTTTACTTTGCGTGGGCTAAACCGGAATTGGAAACAGACGATCTGCTACTACGTAGGGTCGCCAAAAGGAGAAATGTTGGCAAAATTGATAAAGAATGCCTTAGACAAAGTTCTCGAATGCGGGTTAAACGTTGTTGCGACAAGCTGCGACCAGGGCACAAACAATGTTCTGGCGTACAAAACGCTCGGAGTAACTTATGAATCTAATCCGTACATTGAAATTGGTGATAAAAAAATCTTCATGCTCTACGACTACTGTCACTTTTTTAAGAGTGTAAGAAACATCCTGGTGAAACACGAAATATTAATCAAAGACGATATTGTGGACTGGGATGTTATAAAAACACTATATAAAGCAGACTCTACCGGCGATTTTCAAATCTGCTATAAATTGAAGAAAGCTCATATAATGCAGCAACCGTTCCAGAAGCTTTCAGTTAAACTCGCTACACAGATTTTCAGTTTCAATGTGTATACTGGAATTTTGTGTGCGATCAAATGCAACGTCTACAAGACGGATGCGGAGATAAGAAATGCTGAGTCAACAGCAAAATTCATAAACAGAATGAATATTCTGTTTGACACACTGAATACCGGCCAATTGTATTCGAAGAACCCCAACAAAAAAGTTCTATCAGATGATACAGACACTTTTGAGTATCTGAAAGACTCCATTGACTGGATTTCAGATTGGAGAAGTATTAGTAACCACATAATTCCCCCTTGCTTTAAGGGATTAAAGCAAACGTTCACAGGGATAATTCAGATGTGGGAACATCTGAAGAGTAGGGAACAAAATTATTTCCTGTTGTCACACCTCAATACGGACGTCGCAGAGAGCCTCTTCTCAATGGTCCGAAATAACAGAGGAACTTACGACCAAGAACCATCGGTATGGAGGTTTATACGGAACCTAAAGCTGATCATGTTCCAAAATTTTAGCTCAGCAGAACATTCGGGATACGAAGATGCTGGAGCAGAGCCACTCATTGGAACCGAGGACTTGACAAAAGAGCGAAAACAGAATGAATCAGCGAAGAAAGACAAAAAGTCAAACATTGTAGAAACAATAGAGAACTTTTTGGTGAACCCAGCAGCTCCCGTCGTTGAAGAAAATACCAACGATGATGAAGACGACGACAACTGCCCATGTGAAGAATGCAAATACTGCAATATGGAAGTTGACGAAGAAATCGACTCACCACTGGTTGACATGGAACCAAGTGAGCAAATGCAGACGGTAGCAGCACTATATTATGCGGGCTTCGCAGCTGGCCAGCTCAAAGAAAAGCTGAAATGCGAAGTCTGCTCTGAGTTCTTGGAAAGTAGCACAGTCGAGAGGAGAGATCAACTGCTACTGATTGAACTCAGGGCATATGAGAGTAGGACAGCAACGACAGAATTCGGGTCCCTAGCAGTTCCTTCAATCAAGTTTGAAAGAATGTTGAAAAAAGTGAAACACATTTATGAGCAATACTTCGATAAAGCCCAGCATTTAAAAGATCTCATAAGCACATGGATGAAGATAATCCTCCAAATGAAGGATAAGGAGCTGAAAGTGCCGTGCACACACGAAGAGCACAAGTACCAAATAATAAAATATCTCTTGAGAGGTATAATGTTATTCTCTTCAAGGAAAACTAACAAGAAACTGAAGACGTCAAAGAAATCCAAAAAAAATTCGTGTAGTTAATAGTTTTGTTTTTAGAATTTAATGTTATGTTTGTATTTTTAAAATATTTGTATTTTAATAAAGTTATATTTGATAGTATATATTAAATGTCTAAGATTATTTCTTTAAAATAAATTGTTTAACGTTTTTTGTCCATTTTAGGTACAGAATTGAATTTTAATTTTACTTTTAGCTTTTTAACCACTTTAGTTAATTAATTTTTCAGGTTTTGATTTTTAGTTTCATGTGCAATATGTTTGAAACAGCTAGTCATTTTGTTTATTTTTAATATTTATTTTTTTTTTTGTTACTTTTTATATTTATTTTCTAATTTTTGTTTTTTTTTATATTTTTTTTCGTTTGTTTTTTATTATATACATTTTTTGATTATATGTTCATCAAATAAATTATACTTAGTATTTAACTTGTAAATATATATTATGAGTAGTTAGATAGAGGAAGTGGCCTGGTTTACTGGGGAACCTCTTTAAAAAAAGCGATTCTTGTATTCTACCTCCCGGGTGATCAGGAAAAGAATACATTTTTAGATTTATTTTCAGGATTTTTACCCTTTTTCCAATCTAAAACATTTTGTAATGCTATTGCATGCATTGCTTTTCAACATTTGGTAAATTTATTAGTTTTAAAAAATACTGAAAAACACGAATTTATCTTATAAAAATTTTGTGGACTGTCAATGCAGCCATTTCCCTTAAATTCTTTATAGGGTTCGAAATAACCCCAACAGAGAGCGTTAATCTCAATTTGATGAGTCCCAATATAATTGTGACTTTTTTTTAAGAAAAAACAAATTTTTGTGCTCATTTAAACTATTTTCTATTTAAACAAAAATTAATTGATACTTGCAACGCTGCAATTTCATCTTGGCATATCAAATAAAATTTCGATATAGGTGAGGTATATATTCACATCATTTGTCGCCATTTATCGCATACTTGCTTTAAATTTCAATGCCACATGCACCTTACTTATTGTACACACTTATTGCCACCTCGCCCATCAAATATAATATCGTTGTTTTTGTGTACCAAATCGTTTTCTTTTCTACATAGGTTTAAATTTCATCATATATGCCTTTCCTTCTAACCCATAGGAAATGCGCGCCTAAAAAAATATATTCCACATCAGCAAAACAGCTGTCACAAACTTCTCCGCCGATGTTAGCGCACCCTAGTGACGAACAATGTTCACGAAAAAAGCTATCCAGTAATATTACTATAGTTTCTATATACAATGAGCGATACTTGAGAGATACGAGAATTTTCTTTTTTTGGCGACATTACACTAAATTTACGGAGAGGCTAAATTCCAGTTGGAAATTTCGGAATAAATCTTGGAGGTATACGGAGAAGACATTTTCTGTCGGAGTTGAGGATAGTCACTATAGTCAGCATAGTGACATATCAGGAGAGAAGCTAAGTATTTTGTTTTATTTCTTGTTCTTTGCACTTCGAAAAATCCTAACTTTTCAGGGATTTTTCGAGCGAACCTAGAGTCGCCTTATTTGAGGCAAAACTAAGATCCGCTAGGCCTTCGTTGACCTACCGTTTTCTTTCCCGAGATTGCGGGACTCGCGACCGTTTTACTTCATTCTATTGCGCTTACTTTTTCTTATTTCGGAAAATTTCCTTAAGTAATTCTTCTTCGTGTTCAAACGACACACACTAATCTGTTTTGCTATTTCTTTCTTTTTCTTAATTTTTTTTTACTTTTCTTTATTTCGAGGATTGGCCTCCTAAAAATAAAATAAATAAATAGGGTGGCGCAACAGAGCGAGGAGCCCCTGGGCCTAGCGCATTTCTCACAACCATGCCTTGTGAGGGAATGGGGGGGACCTACAATTTTTCGCCGGTTCCGAACGGCAAATTGAGAATGCGCTTTTCATGGCAATGAATTTACTAACGGAGGACTTGCCAATTCCTCGCGAAAGGCGATACCCGTGGAAAAACATTTTTGCATTTTGCCTCTGCTGGGATTCAAACCTCGAACCTCTGGGTTAGCAGGTGGACATGCTAACCATTACGCTACGGGTACCACCTGGTTGGCCTCCTGCCAACCTCGAAAGAGATTCTGTACTTTTCCTTTATTTTGAAAAGACTCTGGTTTTAGTCCAGGTTTCGACCACGGTTTTTCCCAGACACCTTATTAATACAATAAAATTATTTAAGTTTCCCTTTGGGAATTTAAACACATCTTCTTTTTTTCTCGTGGTCAAGGTTTGGAAACCTTTACAAATTTTATTAGCATCTCATTTATTCACTTTCGATTAATTTAATTTTCATTTTATCAACCTATCGAACACACCCAGCTGAGCTAGTCGCGGTGGCAGCAATATTCGATGCTGGATGCACTATTGTTTTTCTTGCCGACACTTCTATTCTATCTGTCATTCTACCATCTTCCTTCTTTTCGCACGCCGCCGCCGGCCGGCTGTGCAATTAATTACCTTTTTTTGATTTGATTTGTTCGCGGTATTTAAGTCTCGTTACCATCCTAAAGTTAGCTTACCTGGTTAAGAATTTTAATATAATAAATTCCAGCATATAAAACAACCCCAAGGAAGTGTTTCGGTGAAGAAAAGGTGCAACAAGGTCTTAAACAACATTTTTGTATAACTATTATAACTAGAAATTTAAATGACATTCGATTTTCGTATTATGAGATAATAATAAAAAAAAGTATTGAATGCCACATTGATTATATAATGCTAATATAAGTATTTTAAATTGGGTGGGGTGACCCAGAAAATATAATTCAGAAATTAGTAAAAATTAACATTAACATTTTGAAAACATCTTAAAGCGAAAGATAGATTTTTAATAAAGTAAACCATTTTTAAGCCCGAGAGCCAGAAAGCAGCCGTTCAATAGAGACGAAATTGAAACTGAAAAGACAATCTTTAACCATCTTAAGAAACATTCCAGGTATTGTGATCATCTTCAAGGATAAAGGAAGTTTATTAAATAAACGATATGAAGAAACATTATAAAAGTTACGATAAGTAAAAGTATGGAAGATCGGAATAGATACTGAGTAAGAAAAGTTTTCACGCAAATTATAATTTGAAATCAAGCGAAAGTTGCGACTTCCAGACTTCATAAAAAAGTGTTTGAGCACTTTAAAACAATACAAATGATGAACAGGAAGAATTTTAAAGTCACGAAACAATGAATAACTAGGATGTCTGCCACGTTTGCCACATATTTTCCGTATAATATTTTTCTGTAGAATTAACAACTGTTGCATTTTGTTCTTATACGTGCCTCCCCAGCAAGTAATGCCACATTGTAATTTCGAATGAATGATCCCGTAATAAATAGCTTTAAGTAAAGTAGAAGAACAAACATTACTAAGGAAAAAAAAAATGTTTCAGTGTGCAACGTAAATATTTTTTTAAAGTTTCTACATGAGACCCAAAATTCATTCTTGAGTCTATAGTAAGACCTAAGGTACTTAAATTCTTTAACTTTCTCGATTAAGAAACAATTATCATCACAAATTTGATGATGAGCAAAAACATGTAGGTACACATTTTGAACCTTTGGCATTCAGGACTATGGAAATAAATATTGACGACCAGGTCCAGTCTAGGGGACAAACTAAAATACATTACTTTAGTCTTTGGGCTCTGAACTAAGTTATGAACTAAGAACCAGATCCGCAAAAGATTAAGGTCCCAACTTATGTTAGCGATCAAGTCA
Source organism: Melanostoma scalare (assembly GCA_949752695.1). NCBI lineage: Eukaryota > Metazoa > Arthropoda > Insecta > Diptera > Syrphidae > Melanostoma > Melanostoma scalare. The sequence continues at coordinate 99,140,773 of OX456986.1, forward strand.
AGACGACTAACTGAACCATATGAGAAACCTACGTCATCAGCGAAAGCAGAAGGTGTACCCTTGAAATTAAGTTCAAACAAGGAATTGATATAAATGAGAAACAGAACTGGGCCAAGCACGGAGCCTTGTGGTACCCCTAAGCTTAGTATCATTTTATCACTCCTGATTTCATCCAATTTTACTTTTTGAGACCTGTTTGACAAAAAGTATCTAAACCATTCCAGCATAAAACCACGAAACCCTGCCTTTTCAAGTTTTTTTCAGAAGGATGACATGATTAACCATGTCTTGTTCACGACCTGCACGAATTAACGCTGTGAAGAGATATGACGTCGGAAAGCTACAATCGCCAGAGATTGCCAGTGCCTTTTCCAATCGAGTGTCAATTATTCTTGAATCCCATTCCGTCAGCATTAACCATTGAAGACCAGTGGCAGCAATGCCAAGAAGCCATCAGAACCGCTGCCTCTGAGGTTCTGGGTTTCACTCGGCCACCAAAACGAAACCCATGGTTCGATGAAGAATTGTTGTGATCCGAGAACCACAACTATTCCCAACCTCCAACCTTCATTCAGAACCAACTCATTCAGAAAAACACCAACCACATGGCATAGTTTTCATTTTCGTCATGTAGAACAACGTATGCACGTCACTATGACTCAAGCCATATGCGCACCTCTATAGCAACGAAAACAGATGAGTAGACAACTGCTATGCAATAGAGTATGTCAAGTGCAATGTGCAATACGAGACCTACAAAACTGCGATCGATGAAGACACACCCAGAAGTACTTGAGTGGGTCACCATACGATCGGGCATATAGGTTTAAGCGTGTTCTATGTAATGACCAATGAAGAATTGTGACCATGGTGTGTGGCCTAGTTCGGATGAACTAAATGAGGTAACATGGTTCTGACGATGGTAAACGGCTAACTAAGTAATAGTAATGAATAAAAACCAATAAATAGAGAAGCGAATGGGAAGAAGGGCAGAGTTGAAATTTGAGTTTATATAGTAAAGGTTGCAGCCAAATGCATTGAGACAGCGGGCCATCTACTACATTCAAATATATTCAAATAAAAAGAATTTAAACAAAGTATTATCTTTTGTTTCGACTCTCCGTCACCTGCTCTTCCTTTTGAAGCACGGCAGAACGTAACATTGGTGGCAGCGGTGGGATTAGTCAATTTATCCCAGGATAGTTATTATCCCTACCAAAACACAAGAGGTCTATTTTGTTGACTCTTGATGCGTACTGGGGCTAAACACCAGTAGGTAATTTTTTTTTTGTGTGTGGTGAGAAAAAAAAAACACCATTAAGTGATTTGTGTTGTGAAAAAAAAAAAAAAAAAAACCTATAAACATAAGACCTGGCGAATTCCCAAGCGGACGCCGGAGGCAAAAATTAGGCAGTGAAAAGACCAGGTCGTAATTGGCAACTATAGGGCGTGAAGCCTGCCTGGCAAGTGAAAAATCAGCAGCAGCAACTACATCAACACCAACATCAGCAGAAAAAATCAACTTCAACAACTCCCCCTCTTGCCATGTGGTTGGTGTTTTTCTGAATGAGTTGGTTCTGAATGAAGGTTGGAGGTTGGGAATAGTTGTGGTTCTCGGATCACAACAGAATGCAGGCAGGCAAATGCAGCCGAACAAAAAGCACGACAAATGCTGATGCAAAAACGAACAAGGGCTGCTTACGATCAGTATAACGAGATTTACAAGAATAAAAGAAGGGAAGAACACTGAATTCTCAAAAAGAAAAAGAAGCAGGATGAGAAACGCTCGTTTGAGGAAATAGAGAGGTGCAATGACAGGAACGAGATTCGGAAGTTTTACTAAAAGGTAAAAAAATTCAGCCAAGGTGGCAAAAACCGAACTCAAGCCTGTAAAGACCAGCAGGGAAACATAGTTGTATAGTCACAGTCGCTACTGAGGATCTGGAAAGATCCCTTCTGCAGACTGCTTAACGGCGATGAGGACACAAATTCCGCTGTCAGGCAGATTGCCCCATTCAGCTTGGACGATGATCAAGAATGCCGTCCTCCCGACCTAGAAGAAGTTAAGCTTGCCATATGCAAACTTAAATAAAATAAGACTGCAGGTGCAGATGGCCTTGATGCCGAACTTTTCAAGGCAGCTGGAGACCAGTTGGAAAGGAACATGCACCAGCTGATCTGCATGATATGGTCGGAAGAAAGCATACCCGATGAATGGAACCTCAGTATCGTATGCCCGATCCTAAAGAAGCAAGAATTGCGCCAATTATAGAGGGATAAATCTCTTGACGTCGCTTATAAGATCTGTTCTGCTGTAATATGTTAACGTCTGAAACCCCACGTCAACAACTTGATAGGTCCTTATCAATGTTTTTTTAGACCATAGAAGTCCACAATAGACCAAATTTTCACATTCTTGGAAAAAACCCGAGAGTATAATATCGATATTATATCATCGATTTCAAGGCCGCGTATGACAGTATTTACAGATACGAGCTGTACAGAGCCATGTCTAGTTACAGCATCCCTGCAAAACTCGTCATCATAAGATCTGTTCTGCTCTAATATGTGAACGTCTGAAACAACACGTCAACAACTTGATAGGTCCTTATCAATGTGGTTTTAGACCATAGAAGTCCACAAAAGACCAAATTTTCACATTCTTGGAAAAAACCCGAGAGTATAATATCGATATTCACCATCTCTTTATCGATTTCAAGGCCGCGTATGACAGTATTTACAGATACGAGCAGTACAGAGCCATGTCTAGTTCAGCATCCCTGCAAAACTCGTACGACTATGCAGGATGACTTTGGAGAATTCACGCTGCTCCGTCAAGGTCGGTAAAGAACTCATCGAGACCTTTGATGTCGTAAAAGGTTTTAGGCAAGGCGACAAACTGTCATACGATTTCTTCAACATCATACTTTAAAAGATTGTAAGAAACTCAAACGTCAATACCAGAGGAACAATCTTTCAAAAGTCTGTACAATTACTAGCCTACGCAGACGATATTGACGTAATGGGAAGAAAAAATCGTGATGTCATAGGTGCTTTTGCGAGTGTTGAAACAGAAGCGGCCAAAATGGGTTTGATGGTTAATGAGGGCAAAACGAAGTATATGTTGTCATCAAACAAGGACACAGAACATCGACGAATTGGACAAAACGTCACAATAGACAAACATAACTTGGAGGTAGCAGCGACAACCGGGACGGAACATCCCAAAATCACCCAAGTCAACCGACTTATATTTAAGATTTTTTTTTCTTTTCAGCTAAAAATAGATAATAAAATGTTAGCCAAAGCACTGAACGGAGCAAGTGCAAATCACATTGTTTGGTCAGAAAAAAATACTTTTTAGGTTTTATTTATTCCTATTATTAAATATAAATTACTCTCTTTCACTACTTGTTATAAGTTTTCAAGTGTCTATTTCATAACTTTAAATGTGATATGCCCCAGAATAGATATTCAAAAATTATCTTTATTCTCTCACATCTGAATTGTATAAGTATACAATGTGATTTATTATTATTATTAATTAAAGTTCCCTGTTGTGTTGAGATAAATGAATGAGATTTAAATACCTATAAATACTTATAGTACAGTCATTTGGTAGGAAAAATAGCGGTTACCTGGAAAGTTTTCCGGTAGTTTTGAAAACTGGCAATTTTATGGATTTTGATGTGCTCTTTACGAATTTCAACTTTGCCACCTCGTATCTTTGCCGCTCGCGCCACCATATTGGAAAAATGGTGCCCAAAATTGGATTTTAGGGAATATCTCCCTCCCGACTCATTTTGCGATAAAAACATTAATATAAAAAATAAGACTAGAGAAAATTGCCTACAATTTATGTGTTTATATTTTTTTTCATAAAGTCAATAGTTTTGGCGCACGAGCGCCACAAAATGTACTCCAACACGCGTTTTGGTTACTCATTATATATCCAACCCGTGGCATTTATTTTAACTGTTACTATTTGTAAATTAAAAAATTAATTTAAATCTAAAAACTACGAAGCATCTGCCGGTAGAGCTCAACAGAAATATTTAGTTTGAGTCATCAGTACACGTTTATCGTTTCACAGAGTCATTTACATTTATACAGCCATGGCTTCCAATGAAGTAAACTGTTTTATTTGTGATAATCCATTGCAAGAAAGGGAAGTGATAGAAGTTAAAGAAAAAGGATTGGAGATTTTTCGTAAGTCAAGTATTAAAAGAATGGACGACAAAAATCAAATTTTGGTGGGACTGAGTTCGATAGTGGTTCACGATGCATGTCGAAAACGATAGACAATTTAATCGTTGCGTCTGTGCGCAAAGGGAGTGGCGTCACGACTCCTCAACCACAACTGCGATCTACGCGCCTAACATTTTCATTCAAAAATCATTGCTTTTTGTGCGCTACTGAGATAACAGCGGAGTTTATAGCGAAACAAAAACAGATGCACATGTGTGATCGTAATGTTGTGTATAACGTATGAAAATTATTAATGTGCTCCGAAAAAATCCAAATTTGAACGAGGCTATCAAGGTATTTAAAAATCCAAATACCGATCTAGAGATCATTGCTAAAGCTGGAGAGTGCTTCCTTGTACGGGAATGAACTAAATCCAGAGGAATAGGGATGGAAAAAAACTAGAATGGGCTAATTCCTGTCACCACACTCGAGCCCCCAGCTCCGGAAAGCTTGTTAAAACTCATGTCTTGCAAATGTTAAAAGGGATGCCAGAAAGCTTGTGGATGTAGAAAAACAGGGTTAAAATGCAGTTATATGCACGAATTGTAGCGGTACCTGTGATAACTCGCAAGTTCCATCACAAGATAGCGATGAAGAGGAAGAAACGGATACTACATTTGAGCAAGTGTATGATAGAATCGAGAACGAAGAGGATTGCGATGAAACTTATAATCCCATCGCGGATGATATGGATGAAATTCCGGACTGTGACATCTCGATTGGTACTACAGACAATAAATTCGCAACACCTTGTCCGTCCATCAAGTACAGCGAAGCGAAGGAGAATGCGCTAGATTTTAGGAAATTCAATTGCATGTGGATTAGGCCTATTGGGGATACCACGATAAAAAAAAAACGCGCCGCTTACTCTACCTCAAGGTGGTGTGGAAATGAGTTTTTTGGTGTTGGAGTACACTTTGTGGCGCTCGTACGCCAAAACTATTGACTTTATAGAAAAAGATATAAACATTTATTTTGTATATTAATGTTTGTTGGCGAGGTTAGCTCAACAATAAGAAACATTGAGCGAGGTTAGCTCAACAATTAGAAATTAGCTTAACTTGACTGACTATATTGTCAGGTTAAAACCTTTAATAAATTCATTAATTGTTAGTATTACAGGTTTTTCTTCTAGATTTATTTTTCAATTTTAGCTTACTTTATGATTTAGGTTACTTTTAGATTTTATCTACTTTATCTTTTCTGCGTCTCGTGTCTATATATGGTTTGACTTTCGATGGCTTCCGCAAATTGGCAACTAGCCAGCGCCATCCACAAAATGAAACGTGGCACTACTTGCACGATCCACAAAAATGACGTGTAGCCACTTCCTCACGTCCACAAAATGCAACGTGGCTGACGAGTGGAACTTACATTTTAAGGGCGTTGCCAACAATGTTTTTATCGTAAAATGAGTCGGGAGGGAGATATTCCCTAAAATCCCATTTTTTCCAATATGGCGGAGCGAGCGGCAAAAGTACGAGGTGGCAAAGTTGAAATTCGGAAAGAGCACATCAAAGTCTATAAAATTGCCAATTTTCAAAACTCCCGGAAACCTTTCCAGTTAAAACTACCAAATGACTGTACTATTATGTTTCTGCGTGCAATAAAATAAAGTATGAAATTGATCAAACTGTAAAATCTTTTATGTATTGAGTTTAGTCTTTTTAAAGGATGTTGAATGTAAAAATTTATTTTCGAGTAGCAGGATTGTTTTTATACAGACCTCAAAATTTTTAGCTGTGTAATATTTTCCTACTACATATGTATATCATTTGGCTTATTTCAATATGACCGAGTTCTTCATGTACATTCAGTATTACACTTTAGCTAAGTTTCTCTGATAGTCTAATTTTACCTTTTTATGTATAATCATTGAGTTTGTATATATAGAGGAACCATGCTAGCTTGCGTTAAGACGTCGGTAGATATCACCAATTAAATAAAATCGACAGTTGAAATTTTTGGTGCAATGCTCTCCACAGAAATTTGACTAAAAAAAGGCAGTAGAAAAGGGAAACAGGGTAAACGTCATGTGTATGGAGAAATGCACAAAAAAACTGTTGCTTTGAAATTTCATAGCATGGTTCCTCTATGTATAGATCTATACAAACTTGCACCCTTTTACGAAAGGCAACTCAAACCATTAGTGTTTTGAAGAGGCCCAAAACTATGCAGTTGTTATTTATGTCTCTTTTTGAATTAAAGGTATACTTTAGATTTTAGAATAAGAGACAAGGGTAGTTTTTTAGTCTTGTCTTCTGTCCATCAGAAAGGCAAGTCATGTTTTTCTTTCGTTTAAACCGGAGAAAATAAATGTGGGTTCTATATATACATATGTTTCCCACAATAAAAGTCGTACCGTGTTTTGTTTTAATGAAAGTTAAATACATTATGGTCCTTTGATTCGGTAGTGAAACAAAAAACGAATCGGAGTGCAAAGTGTAAACAATAATGTAACCAGCGCCAGGAGTTACCAATAATGTCGGTTTAAGAAAGCGATACTATGCCAAATACCGTTTTTAGACTTTTTCCATCATAAGAGAGAATATCCTTCACACAAAATTTTATCGAAATCGCTGAAGCCGTTTTCAAGAAAAACAAATATCATGATATCGGTTGTATGGCAGGTACCGTTATTTCAAGACCTACAGAGACTGTTCCAAAACCCCTCAGTAAGCTGCCCTACAGACCTTGATTGCAATTTTTGAAGAAAATCAGTCTATCGGTTCAAGCTGTAAATCTATATACGGACAGACAGACAGATAAACAGACAAACATACAGAATTGCAGGATCCACTTTTTTCGTATTCTCTATCACCGTAATGTCATGTTTAATCGTTATCTCAAAATTTTTTTCTGTACGATACGGCGCTAAAATTGGTGGCGGATTTGTTTCGAAGTAAAGTGCGTATGTATATCTTTTTAAGCAAGGCTTTCTAGTAAATAACCCAAAGTAGACAGTTTTTCTAGAATTAATTTTTCCAATTCTATGACCACAATGGTATATGTTTTATTTGAAACTAGTTAAGACTATATCAAAGAAAAATCACAAAAAATTGAGGATCTTGGCTTCTAGTTCCTCAGAAATCGTTTGCAAATATGACTTTATTGAAATTTAATTTTAGGGGAGTGAAGAAAAAAATATTGATTTTTGGCTCGGAGGTTATGTCAGGAGTTCTATTACCTTTAAAAAAATGTATATATATATATATGTACTTGAAAACCACTATAAAAAAGCAGTTTCACCAACTTCTCATCATAACACCTGTTTCAAAATACTTCAAATTATTAACAACGATTTAGTAAGATGCATGTAATATCTATCTACTATTTCCTTTTTATTAAATGAAAAAATATCAATAAACGGCAAAGTTATTACCATAGTAGTATGCTGAAAACCGAAAAATTAAAACAAATTGACAAAAAATTTTGAAAAAAAAAACCATCGGAAGTTAGTTGTATACATATTTTTTTTTCATAAGACCAAAAAGAAAAAAATAAAAAGTTCATATATACCAAAATTTTGAACGAATCGAAATTTTCAATAAAAAAAGACAGCTTCCGGTCCCTAAAGAACCGTAACAGTTTAACCTCCAACATCTTAATGATACACAAATGTTTGTGTGCTTATCATCTTAACAAATCATTTTGTTTCATCAAATTATCAAGAAAATCGCAAAAGTTATGAAGCAATAGTTCAGCGAACCTTTCGAATATTAACGAAAAATACAAGCGACAACTACCCTCAATAGTCCGGGATCCCTGGTCCAATTTTTTTGGTGATTACTATCAAGCTTATTTTCCCTGAGTGGCTTCATTTTGTTGAGACGCCCAACAATTTTCTAACGAAAACTTTCGACTGTGGTAGCTAACAGAGGAAGCAAGGGTAAAATATGTCGATTTCATGATACTAAAAAAATCTAATAGTAACAGTATTTAATATTTATATAGCTTAACTGTCAGATTGTCTTACAAATTCCGTGGTACGTTATTTCGTCCTACGCTCAGAAAATGTCAATACCACCAGATCCTTATTTTCATTACTAACTGTACGACAAAAATATTAGGTTAGTGTGTTCTCTGCCCAATTAAAACAATGCCCTACAAAAAAAACAGGTATGTATCGCTAGTCCGACAAGAATTGTCATTTTTTCGTTTTTTATATGAAACATAAGGTACAAGGTCCGTTCGTTGAACTTTCTCCAACGTTGACGCAGGTATTCAGTCCTCAAAAAACGCTATACCACAAATCTCCTCACATCTCTGTCATTAAAAAAGAATACATGCCATTTGACAGCCCTCAACTCGCCACAGAAAAAACCTAGGTTAAGGGACAACCTCAGTCAACCCTAGGGCTCAAAAAACACTCAATTTGACTTTCAGGGCGACTTAAGGTTTCTCAAAAAACGCTTTGTGGCGACCCCAGTGCGACCCTAGGGCTTCAACGAACAAACCTACAGTGAAAACATCTAGCTCTAAATTAAAATATTTAGATTTATTTTTTACATAGTAAACTAAGCACAGAGATTTCAGTATTTATATTAAAAAAAAATTAATCCTCCTCAGATTCATCTGACAAGCCTTCGCTGCTATCGCTACTATCGCAACTATCGCTGTCATCGGCATCTACATATTTCATATCCTTCATTCATGATATCTGATTCTGTAATAACATAAAATTAAGTAAATCATAGAAATAATGAGTAGTCAATCATAAAATAACAATAGTATAAATAGGGTTTCTTGAATGTCAGAAGATATTTCTTCAAAAGATGGACTTTGGGGACCATCAAACCAATAATATTCATATTTGAAAAAGAAGGGCTTGATGTTATTAGAAATATTTATGGCAACATTCTGTTAAATGAAAACTTATTTATTAATGAAACAAAAATCACAAACAAAACAGCTACAAAACAAATCACATTTCACCAAACTTCAAATCCGACAGATGGTAATAGGTTTGTTCGTTGGAGCTCTGGGGTTGCCCTAGGGTCGCCATAAAGCGTTTTTTGAGAAACCTAAATTCGCCCTGAATGTCAAATTGAGTGTTTTTTGAGCCATAGGTTTGCCATAGGTTTTCCCCAAACTCGCACTAGCTTTTTGTTGTGGCGATTTGAGGGCTGTCAAATGGCATGTATTTTTTTTTTATGACAGGGATGTGTGGTGATTTGTGGTGTAGTGTTTTTTGAGGACTTGAAAACCCAGGTGTTTTTGACAACTCATAGGGTTGTCAAGAAAACCTGGGTCAACCCTGGGGAAAGTTCAACGAACAGACCTATTGTCAATCACGGCAGTGGTACCAAACTTAATCGAATGGCAAAAGACAAAAATGGTTTGGGTCTACCCACAAGTTCTAAGGCAAATGCACATGACGTATGATGTGAAGCAGTCTACCAGAATGCTGAAAAAATATTAGTGTTTAAGAAAATAAGAGTTTTAAGCTACAATGTATCAGGTTTAAAAAACAAAATTAATTTTGTAACATTTTTTAATTATGTCAAAAGCTTTGATATCTTTGTATTATATGAAACTCATCTACTAGAAAACGAAGAAATTAGATTTAAGAATATTTTTTCAAACTTTAAACTTATCTGGTCTGCTGCTGTAAAAATCTCACTATTTGGAAGAGGAAGCGGTGGAACACTATATGGAATTCGAGACAATATTGAAGGAATCAGTAGTAGCTTTAAAAAAGCGGGCGAAATAAGTGTAATAAACTTAAAAGGAAACACATCTGAAGCTTTCTTGATACCAATTTATTTAAACTGCAATCATTGGCAATGCGATTTCGACTAACTTTGTGACTCACTACAGTCCTGGATTGTACAGATGTAATGCTAATCGGAAATTTCAATGGTCGGGTAGGATTATCACAAAACAATTTTACTTCCGGATACGGCAGTAGCTTTTTGAAACCTTACCGGAAATCTAAGGACCCAATTTGTGACAACAAAGGAACGAAAATTCTTGAACTTGCTGACGAATATGACTTGCGATTGTTGATTGGTAGCTGCAAAGGGGACTTGGAAAGTGAACTCACCTTTATCAGAGGAACATCATGCTCAATTATAGATTACTGTTTTGTATCGAATACCTGGTATGCTATTCTGGAAAGCCTTCAAGTCGGAGCTGAGATATTTTCGGACCACACGCGTTTGGAAGTAGTTCTCAATATATCTACTACAGATAATGATGATAAGACGAAACCACTAAGACTTCTGCCAAAATATGTTTGGAACAACCGAATGCTCACAACATACCAGCTAAACATGAACCTAAACCTTATGAAACTGAATGAGTATCATTACCCAACTGATATAGAAACTTTAACAGAAGTTATAAAAGAATCCATTCCAAAGCACAATGTCCCAGAAAATATTTAGACTTATAAACAAAAGTGGTTTGATTCTGACTGTCTGAGAGCTAGAGACAAATCTTTCAAATTTTTGAAGCTTCTGAGAAGAAATAACTGCAATGTCTTTAAAACACTATATCAAGAAGCCAATAAGGAATACAAACACATGTGTCACATAAAGAGAGTAGCTCTTCAACAGCAAAATATCGCGCTCATAAACAACTCAAAGTCTCCTGCTCAGTTTTGGAAAGCTGTTAAGTACGTAAATGGGTATACATCAAACATTTCTTCGTCCCTTAAATCACCACAACTTAAAACTCACTTCGATAAGCTACTCAACGCTCCACTTACCTCACCATTATTTCAATATGCGCCCCCCTTGTTTGTTGATACGAAATTAGACTCTGCGTTTTCAATTGAAGAAGTAAAAGAAGTTATAAACAACTCGAAGCCAAACAAAGCACCCGGTATTGATCGCATCCCGTTTGAATTCTTTAAAAATTGCTCACAGCAGAATTTAATCGAATATTTAATTCTACAAATGTCTCTGATTCATTCAAGAAAGCAATCATTTTCCCAATTCACAAGAAAGGCGATAACACAGATCCGAATAACTACAGAGGAATCTTATTTTTAAATACTTCAGCCAAGCTTTTTGCCACAATGATATGCAGTAGGTTATATGAATGGATTGAAGAAAAAAAACATTCTTAAGGAATTTCAAGCCGGATTTCGAAAAGGATATTCTACAACTGACCAGATTTTCAGTCTTACCAATATTGCTGAATCATACATGAGGAAGAAGAAAAAGCTATACGCATTTTTTGTAGGTTTTCGTGCAGCTTTTGATACAGTCCCACGTGAAGCACTCTTTTACAAGCTCTTCAAAATCGGTGTATCAAGCAAAACTATACAAATCCTGCGAGCTCTGTATGAGAACAATGTTGCGTATGTTTGGGATGGAGATCTAATCTCTGAGGAATTCAAAACGTCAATGGGTGTTAAACAAGGCTGTATCCTAAGTGCACTGCTTTTCATCATATACATTAATGATATAACCGAGGATGTTAAAGGTGGAATTAAGTTCTATGACGTAACAATTCCTGCACTGATGTATGCAGATGATATTGTCTTTTTGTGTGACACTATCGAAGGTATGCAGTTAATGATAAACAGACTTAGCGCACACTGTAAACGCTGGAACCTTACTGTTAACCTGCAAAAATCCAAAATTATGATATTTAGAAATGCAGGAGGTCAACATTCACGGTTGGAAAAATGGAAACTGGACGGTGAAGAAATTGAAATTGTACCCAGATACAAATATCTTGGAATTCTAATATCTTCGTCCTTAAGTTCAAAGCCGCACTTTGTCGGAAAACTATCTGATGGTAAGAGAGCTATCTCCACAATTTGGGAACGTTGTTTCAAAAACAATTATATATCACCGAGTGCAAAACAAACTCTGTTCCATTCGACTGCAGCTGCAATAGTGCTCTACGGAGCCCAGGTATGGGGCTACAAAAGTTACGATGAGGTGGAAAAATTTCTGCGTTACTTCTTGAAGAGAACATTTCGGCTACCAAAAAATACTCCTAATTATGTGCTATATATTGAGACTGGAACTCCACCAATGCGCGTATACACTATTAAAATGCACTTCAATTATATCTTAAAAGTATTAGAGATGAATGAAGCCAGAATACCAAAAATAGTACTAATGAAATCAAGTAAAAGTATTTGCGAAGAATGGCAGAAAGTAGCTTCCGAATGTGGTATGAATTTGACAGTGAATGTTAACGAACAACCTAAACTTTTAAAAGAAAAATTCAACACAATATTGGAGAACCTTGGCAGACATATGTATGAGTATGACCAATATATTGAAGAAGCCAAATCATCACTATTTAGGAACTATTATTCCAAAGTAAACCACTTTCTAAATACTAAAACATATTTCCTCGATAGCTACTCACCCGAAAAAATAAGTAATATCTTCAGAATGAGAGGCGAAATTGTCAACTTGAATTATATACCTCACCGGTCTGATTTACCAATACTTTGTGACCTCTGCAATATGAAACAGAGATCCTCCCTCTGTCTTGCATTTTCTTGGCATTTGCCCAATTTTAAAAGAATTCAGACTATTAATGTTTGGAAACGTGTCTTAGAAGAGAATGAAGTTCTACGTATCTTAAATGGAGAAATAGGATCTGATATCTTATATGATTACTCAGTGGCAGCACTTCGTTACAGAAAGCGAATAGTAGAAGGAGATTTTTAGATTTTTTTTTAATTCGAAACAAACTTTATATACTTTGTCAACCTTTTAGACGCCCAAAGGCCAATTCCAATATGTCTTTAGATTAAGCTTTTAAATTGTAAAAAAAAAAAAAATGAATTGAAATAAAAGTCAACTAACTAGAACTAGAACTAGAATATTCATATTCGCCATCAATTATTGTCCATCCAAAATTTTCTGGCAATTTTTCCGTGGGGCACCGCATGTGTGCATTAAACCATACATTGCAGATAAAGCAGTTCTTTTAATTTGTTGCAACAATTCTTGTTTTGTTGGTGGCAAACTGGAAAAATCATATCCTACGATTTTTTGTTTTAAAATGTTGTATAGACACGCTTGTCTATATGAAAGATATCAAGCACATAAACTTGATATTTTTACTCAATTGGGGTTTTTCTTTTTTAGTTACGAACAGAAAAGTGAAACGTCAAAAACGTAAGAGTATTTCTTTTTCAATTCAGCAATACATACCTGAACGCTCAAAATGCTTTTCTTTTTTATTCAGAACACTACGTGAGCGCACTCTACGTGCTCGAAATAAAATGAGGGGGCATCTAGGGCAAGAGTCTGAGCGCAGCTCACTGAACACGCTCAGTTCAGAACACTTTCACGCTGTTCGTTCTCAGTTCAGTTCTCTGTTCGAAACTAAAAAAGAAAAACCCCTAATGAGTGAACAAGCACTTGAACTTAGTCACCAATGGAGTAACTGATCAACAAAAGAAAACACTTGATTTAATTCTGGACTTTCGTGTAATTTCATTTTCTTTTATACCAACTTACGCTACAATGATTGAATGAAAAATTGCTTACACCTAAATTAAAACACTTGATTTAATTCTGGACTTTCGTGTAATTTCATTTTCTTTTATACCAACTTACGCTACAATGATTGAATGCAAAATAGCTTACACCTAAATTAATATACATTTAAATCTAGACCAGTTGCGACATCCCAGTTGTTTGTTTTGCAGCGTCAGAATTACATTGAGTGCAGATTGACCCACTGACGCTGTTTTGTTTTGGTGTTGACCCGAACAAATATCTTCGTTTTCATTTTTTGATTTATACCCTTTCTCAAATAACTCATACCGTCCTTTGTTAATATCATTTTTTGTTTTTAATGAATAAACTCTGCATACATACACTTCAATAATTTTAAATACCTCATTCGATGTTGTTAATCCGGTATTTTCAATTCGTAGGAGTTGAATAAAAGCCTCTTAAAAATTGTTATTTTTCTTAAAATGATGAATTGAAAATACTGTCTCTTTTTCCCTTAACGAAAGAAAGCCGAAGCCGATTATTCGTCTTAACATCAACCATCGCCATGTGGTACCCGTGGTGTGATGGATAGCATGTCCGCCTATGTACCTCGGCACCTGGCTAGATCAGTATCTATATTTTAACAAACATATGGATGCGGCTCTGGCCAGGGCTAGAGGAGCTTTTGCTTTGACAAGGCGACTGTTTCACAGCAGTAAACTTGATAGCAGAGTGAAGGTGATTTGCTACATGGCCCTCATAAGGCCAATGATTGTCTATGGGTGCCCCGTGTGGTTCAATGTTACAGCGTCTCAAATGGAAAAGATTCGGGTGTTTGAGAGACAGTGTCTGCGTACCTGACACCAGAGTCGGAGTACAGAAAATATTATCCTAATGAGGCCCTTTACAACGGGGCTCAAATAAACAGGATCGACAACTTCATTATAAAACTGACTCGTGGTCACACTGCAAGAGCGATGACCTCCACCAATGGTCTGATTTTTGGGGTTTATTACCACAATACTGAATATATGGAGAAAACGCGCTTCAGTGGATTTGTCCCACCGGAGGCTTTCCTCTATTTTGATATGGTAGGGCTGATTCAGGATAGGTTGGCGGTTCCGCTTATCTACCACGTCTGCCGGAAGTCCGTGGAACAGTTCAGTAGGGCGGTTTCAGATCGCGATCGTCGTGGCGTTGTTAAAACGTCAAAAATGTTCTGGTGGTTGTCGGAGCAACAAGATGAATTTGATATTGATAGCGAGTCGCCAATGGTCAATGGCTGGCTTACACTGGTTTAGCGTGTAAGTCTTAGGGTATAGAGGGTGGGCACAGTGTCAAACAAAAAAATCACAAAATCCAAAAAACAAAAAAAAAACAAAAAAAAAATTTACAAAAACAAAAAAAAATAAAAAAATTAAAATACAAAATACCTACCAAAAAAAAATTACAAAATAAAACAAAAAAATTCCAAAGTTTCTGTGGCTGCTCTAGTTTTAAGTAAATTTAAGTAGTTTTAATTAGTTTTAATTAGTTTTAAGAAAACAAAAAACATGATCTTTCTAACAAAGTTTTTTTTTAAATTTTCTTAGTTTTAACTAGTTCTAGTTTTTGATTCATAAGGTATCTTAAGGCCGAAAGGCACTAATAGTAAGATTTTGAATAGTTTAGAGTACCCGCCTAGGGTCAGTAAGTTCATTAAGTTATTATATAAGCTAGTTTTACACATTTTTGTTAGCATGTAAGTAGATATAAGAAAAATTTAATAAAAATGAACTGCAAATGAAATGAAATGAGGCATGTCCGCCTGTTAATCCAGAGGTTCGAGTTCGAATCCTAACAGAGGCAAAAATGTTTTTTCCACGGGTATCGCCTTTCGCGAGGAATTGGCAAGTCCTCCGTTAGTATTCATTGCCATGAAAAGCGCTTTCTCGATTAGCCGTTCGGAACCGGCAGAAAATTGTAGGTCCCCTCCATTTCCTCACAAGGCCTCGCTCTGTTGCGCTACCCTATTTATTTTTTTTATTTATCAACCATCGCGATAGGCCGAAACTTCAAGCAAAACTTCGCACGATTTTGGACGAAGCAGAAGGTTTTGCCGATTGAAGTATTTTTAGCCGAATGTGGCCGAAGCTGATGAAGCTTCTGTCGGACACTAACAGAGACCCAAGCGGAACAAATTTTTGTTCGTTATATTTTGTCTTAGTTTAAGTAGACGTTCAATAATTTTTTAACTTATTGTTAAGTTGAATCTACCAAAAAGTCAAAATTTTTTTTTTGTCACGCTTGAGAAATAAATTGATTTTTTATTCCATGAATTTCAAATACATATATATTCAATTGGAGCACCGCTAGGATCAAGGATCTATACTACTACTTTTGGACGTAGGACCGGGATAACGTACCACGGAATTTATAGGACAATCTGACTGTTAAATTATATAAATATTAAATAAGTAAAAACCAAAAAATCAGCTTGTTAGTAATCACTTTTTTTGACCTCGTAATCGATACATGTTTGAGGAAGGGGACTCTTGGGATCAAACCATAAAATTTGCAGGACAAAATTTTTTTTACATAATTCAGAAAATTGTCTTGAAGTTTAACCAAGAAAGAAACTGTTACTATTAAATTTTTTAGTATCATGAAATCGACATATTTTACCCTTGCTACCTCTGTTAGCTACCACAGTTCGTTAGAAAAATGTTGGGCGTCTCAACAAAATGAAGCCACTCAGGGAAAATAAGCTTGATAGTAATCACAAAAAAAATTTTACCAGGGATCCCGAACTATAAGTCTGGTAACTTGGGTTAAAAAAAATTTTTTTTGCTTAATTTGAAAGTACAATGTCTTGAGAATATACTTTGCAAATTTCAGACAGAAATTCGAAATATTTCGGGAGTTATAACGAGTTTCCTAGAGCGCCTCGGAGTCCAACTCTCAAGGTCAACCGAACTTTAAACGCGTTTTTCTCAAAACATTGTGTTTCTGGTCGGCCCGGGTCCTAACTTTTTTTCTACTGAACCGATTGCTTTTAAATTTTAGCAGGCTGTTCTACGCACTTATATTTCTCGTCGGAACTAACGAGAATTTTTTTCACCGCTAACTTTTTATTTTACAACCCTTTCTATGCTGAAATATAAGAACTGTTTTTTCAATTTTCAACATTTTGTTATTTACCCTTGAAATTAAGCTTCAGTAGTTCCGACCAGAATGATATGTCTATATATTAAGAATAATCAAGAATATTTGATCTCAGATAACATCAAGAGCCAAAATCAACGGGGCAGCCACGTGCATTTTTTTTTAGATTCAAACTTCGAGTGACAATAATAATTGTAATAAGCTATTAAATTCTTTTAAATAATTTTTTTTTTATATTATTTTCAATATGTAAACAAAAACACTCTAAAAACTCAAGATAATTAATTTTTATTTTCCTATAGGAAACCACCCTCCATAAAGTCATGAAAATATGCATAAGTTACCAGACTACTACCTAAAACACATCGTTGTACTATTCAACTTAATTACCGAGTGATGTTGTAAAAAATATCTATCCCTTTTTTCTCGAGCCATGTCAATCTCCACCTAAGTCTTGATATCAATTTGAAATCACTTTCCCATAGATTGATGTCTTTTCTCTGCTACTACCCAAGAATCACCCGTAACTTCTGCCAAGGCCTTGAATGTAAGTCTTACCACGAAAAGTCTTTCCGAGTTCTTCCTAAAGTGAGTTTTAAAATGAGTCTCACAAGGATGGTCATCGTATGCGTAACGCGTTGATGGAGTTGGGTCCTCGACTTCCCAATATCGGTGCATGAGAATTTTTATCTTCGCTACATGAAGAGATTTCAAGCAGCTGTTGAGCGATTCTTCCTTCCCATTTGCTAACAGCCAACCAAATTCGGAATTTTGAACATCTATCCGACCAAGACCATTTTGGTCGTATATCTTTCCTCCTTTTAGTATTTATATCAAACAGTATACCAGCATTAAACAAAATGTCTATTCGCCCAGGTTCACCAAAACTAAGATTTGTTAACACTATTTCGCCCAATAGAGTTGAGTAATCGTATTCAAATCTACGCTGAGGAATTGAACTGGTGATGCGACTTAAAACCACAGCCTGAGGAGACAAACAAAAAATGGAATTCCTTAATTTAACTTTGAGTGAGTTCTGAATCACCTAGGGCGCGGTGGGCGTGGCGGCCTTAATAGCCATTGAACATTTTTGTCTAGGCAAACCCAGTACATGCCTTAGTTATTAGCGTTATCTGTGAGCTTGAATCGAAAAGAACCCTGAATGGTTTGAATTCACCAAATCGATTTTGAATTGAAACAATGGCATTCGGTAGAAGGTTAAAACCTTCGTTACCTTCAACCTTGTTGTTACTCCTTACTGAGTAAACTCCCCTTGCATTTTTAAGTACTCCTCCATCTGTCACTTGTTCATCTGTGACTGAACTATTTAGATTTTTGTGTTTAACTTAATTTCCGTATGAATGAACGTGTGATGACGTGCCTTATATTTCCTACAAGTACCTGAAGTGCAAGATCTGGCAAAAAAACAATTGTAACACAAACCCTTCTGAGCTATAGACTTTCTCTTCGTTTTAAGATCGAGACTACCAAAATTTAGAGCATGTTGTTATAAAGAGTGTTTCGTTGCACATCGAATAGAATAAAGAAACTGCTGTCAGAACCGATCGATGACTGGTCTTTGTTATCAGAGTTATATGAATGCTTCAAGTTCAGACTGCCTATTCGTCAAAAAACTTGAAATATCTTCAAACACTGGTTGAGCATTAGAAGCTGACGCCTTAGCCCATAATTTCCTTGAGTCAGCATAAAGTTCTAATGTCATAACATAAATAAGCCAAGCTCCCCAATGATCCAAGGGCAATCCCAACGATTTTAAGGCTGAAACCGATTGCTTCATTATTGTCTTGATATGCACGTTAACTATTATCCTTTCCTTGTCGTACATGGAACAACGATCCATCCATTCTTGCTCATAATTTGCGTCAGAAATGTTGGTGTGCTTGAGAACAGAAGCGGCATAATCTTTCAAGGACAGTTTTAAATAATGCAGTTTTTTAAACATTTGATAGCGTACTTGAATTGTAAACTAGTGTTATGAATAAATGTTTGAATGTTGGCCATTCCAGGGGCCAACATTGACTCGGACCACTACCTTGTTGTAGCCAAGGTACGACTGCGGATATCCCGAACCAAACCAACACAAGGAAATATTGTGAGAAAATTTTACGTTGGACGACTACAATCGCAAGAGATCGTCAAGTCCTTTTCCGATCGAGTCTTTTACAACCTCTTAAGGAGTCCTATGCCGCCAGTATCAAATATAGAGAACCAGTGGCAGCACTGCCAATCAGCCATCAGATATGCCGCCTCTGAAGTGCTGGGTTTCACACGGCCACCACAACGAAACCCCTGGTTTGACGACGAATGCCGGCAAGCACATGCAGCTAAACAGGAAGCATACAAAGCGGCGCTGCACAAAAAGACTAGAACTGCTTACGAGCTCTACAAGCAGAAGAGGAGCAACGAACACCGGCTTCTCAGACGGAAAAAGAGATAGCATGAGAAGCGCGCGATCGAGGAGATAGAAGGGTGCCACAGCAGGAATGAGGTTCGGAAGTTTTACCATAAGGTAAAAACAACAGCCTCGGGCTATAAGATCCGAGCCGAAGCCTGCAAAGACGACCAAGGGAACATCGTGGTGGAACCGCAGTCAATGCTGAGGATATGGAAAGACCACTTCTCCAAGCTCTATAACGGCGATGAGGAACCCAATCCCGCTGTTAGAGAGATAGAACCATCCGATTTAGGCGACGGCGAAGTAGACCAACAATTCCGCCAACCCGACCTGAACGTAGTGAAAACAGCAGTATCCAAACTAAAGTCAAACAAAGCTGATGGCCTCACTGCCGAATTGTTTAAAGCGGCAGGCAATGACCTGGTCAGGAGTATGCACCAGCTCATTTGCAGAATATGGTCTGAAGAAAGCATGCCCGATGAATGGAACCTCAGCATTGTTTCCCTGGTCCTCAAGAAAGGAGACCATCTGAACTGCGCCAACTACAGAGGTATCAGTCTTCTTAATATCGCATACAAGATCCTCTCTGCCGTATTGTGTGAGCGTCTGAAGCCATTCGTCAACAACCTGATAGGTCCTTATCAGTGCGGCTTTAGACCAGGAAAGTCCACCGTAGACCAAATCTTCATACTACGGCAGATCTTGGGAAAAACCCAGGAGCTTCAAATCGATACCTACCACCTTTTTATCGACTTAAAGGCCGCGTAGACAGCATCTGTAGAGAGGAGTTATATAGAGCCATGTCTAGTTTTGGCATCCCTACCAAACTTGTCCAATTGTGTAGGATGACGATGGAGAACGCACGCTGCTCCATCAGGGTTGGAAAAGATCTCACCGATACATTCGATGTCAAAAAAGGTTTTAGGCAAGGCGATGCACTGTCATGCGACTTCTTCAACATCGTTCTTGAAAGAATAGTGCAAAACTCCCACGTCAACACAAGAGGCACAATCTTTCACAGATCCGTTCAATTGCTCGGATATGCCGACGATATTGACATAATTGGAAGCACGCAGCGTGATGTCAATGGCGCGTTTATGAGCATTGAGACGGAAGCGAAGAAGATGGGTTTAGTGGTAAATGAGGGCAAGACCAAGAATATGCTGTCATCAAGAAAGGACACCCAACACCGACGTCTTGGACAGAACGTCACGATAGACAGCTATAACTTTGTCTACCTAAGCGCCACTATTAATTCAGACAACGACACCAGCGCTGAAATCAAACGAAGAATAACTCTTGCCAATCGCTGTTTCTTCGGACTAAGAAGGCAATTGAGTAGTAAAGTCTTCTCTCGAGCAACTAAAGTGTCCCTGTATAAGACACTTATCATCCCAGTTCTTTTATATAGCGCAGAGGCATGGACCTTGTCAAAGGCAGACGAGAACGCTTTAGGATGCTTCGAGAGAAAAATTCTTCGGTTGATTTTTGGTTCCGTCTGCATAGATGGAGAGTTTAGAAGAAGATTTAACGACGAATTGTACGGGCTGTACAGCGACACTGACCTTGTCAAACGAGTGAAGGTCCAGCGGCTTAGATGGCTGGGTCATGCAGAGCGAATGGACACCAACGCTCCGGCCCGGAAAGTCTTCGAATCCAATCCCGAGGGACGGCACAGTAGAGAAAGACCGCGACTCAGGTGGCGCACGTAAGTAGGAGAGGACCTCAACCAACTTGGCGTGCAAAACTGGAGGCAGCTAGCTAGGGACCGAGCTGGCTGGAGAAGCATGTTGGTTGAGGCCCTAGTCCGACCCGGACTGTAGTGCCACCTTAAGTAAGTAAGTAAGTAAGTATACAATGCTTTAAAGTGGGATTCAAAGGCTTTGATTATACTCCTCATTAGTGAGGGTAATGTTGGCTACTGTTACTTTGTTGCAGTAGGGGTTCTTCTTTTTGCCAATTATTCTGAAGACTTCCCTGAATGCCTTTTTTATATTTTTTAAAAGAGATCACATTTTGGGTGGAGTTACTGTTTAGAGTAGCTTGTAATACCTCATTGAATTGGATGATAGCTTGGTCCATCTCCGTGTTCGAGAGGCAAGCAGTGGGTGCTTTCATTATTGCACGGTTGCTCTGTTTACATGCGATCATTTGCAATCAGACTAACGTCATTCAAAATATTTGCACATGCATTTTACAATGCATTTATGAACACTTTTTCGGATTTGCGTCATCTGTCAAAGAATTGAAAGAATTTTTCTGTGTACGTTCCATAAAATACTTTTCTTTCTTTTTCCATCCAAAAAAAACAGTTTATTTATTTAATTCAGTACTTTTTTGTTTATATCTCACCTCGAGCCTGAAGAGTTTTCATCCATTTTTTTGTACTTTTACTTTGTTTTGTATTTTTTTCAGCGGTAATTAATAGCGAGGTACTTGCCTTCTTGAAATCTGACATTTGGCTTGAATAAAGGAAAGAAAATAGTTGTGTTTTGTACTGTCTGTCTCTTTCTCTGAAGATGAAAACCGAAAAGCAAACGAATTAAGACATTTGCACATTTGCGCTGCAAATATTTGC
Source organism: Melanostoma scalare (assembly GCA_949752695.1). Classification (NCBI taxonomy): domain Eukaryota; kingdom Metazoa; phylum Arthropoda; class Insecta; order Diptera; family Syrphidae; genus Melanostoma; species Melanostoma scalare. The sequence goes on from OX456986.1 coordinate 99,162,584, forward strand.
GTTTTGCTTTAATGAAACTATTACATTTGTCATTTGCATTTATGAAAGTTATGCATTGGTCAGACTAACGCAACTATGCAATTATGAAAGCACCCAGTGTGTGTTGGTAAAATGTCCAGCAAATTGTTATCCAGTTGTTCTTTGAAACTGTCACAGTTATTGTTTCTAAAGGACCTCGTTCTTTGTGGTTCTTGAATGTAAAGCTCCGCCTCCTCGAATTTCATTGTGAGCAAAATTGGACAGTGTTCTGTGAACGTAGAGAGGGATTTAACATTGAAATTCCTATCATGGTTGTTTAATAGGTGATTGGATATGAAGAAGTGATCTAGGAATGATGAGCTGAGCGGGAATTTTTTTTTTTTAACTTTATTTCAACAATAACTTCAAACGCTTTTACTTAATACATAATAGTAATACAATTCAGTTCTTAAAAAGAAAACGTTATAAATTAATTTTATGAAATAGCTGAGTTCAATCTTAGTCTAATACAAGACTTTGATGAAAGAACTTGATATGATATCTAATACTAATAAATCAAATATATAATTCTAATGATGGGGAAGCAATAGAAATTTCTCAGAATTCAGTTAGTTATATAAAATTTCAAGGTATATAAACGTAGAATTACATCATGGGATTTAATAAGGTATCAATTTCTGAATGGTTAAATGAGAAAAGCCATTTTTTTATTTCATTTAAAAATACTGCTTTTACTCTCTCCCACCTAAGTCTTTCAGGCAGTTTATTAAACAAGCGAGGAGCAGGAACATAGAAACAATAAGAAAAATGCGTTTTTTTCTTTATAGTTGGCACAAGTACGAAATTTCTGGAGTTGATTCGCAAGCTATAGTCGTCTTGCACTCTAGCTATAAAATAGCCGGAATTTAGGAAAAAGATCTTTAAAACTTTGTAACAGTATAGGTGTCTTAGAGGAAGAAATTCGAGAGATCTGAACAGCTCAAAGCTTGGTGTCCTCCGATTAGCTTTCAAAATAATTCTTATCGCATGCTTCTGTTTTATAAGTAAGGGCTCTATTTTGTTGAAATAAGTACCACCCCAGCATGAAATACCATATTCTAATTTTGATTTTAATAATCCATTGTATATCAATTTTAAAACAGGAAGATTGCAGTGTTCAAACATGAACATAAAATCTGCAGGCAGCCAAATGTGCGCGGTAATTAGTGTTATCTCAGATAACCTAATCACGCACAGACGGCTGCCTAAATTTAACAAAAAATATATAGAATTAGTGCAGACCGTCATAAACACACGGACGGTTGCTTTAATGCAGACCGTCATAAATATACACGGACGGCTGCTTTATCGCAGACCGTCATAAATGTGCACTGACGGCTGTGTTAAAGGTAGAAATAGGAATAGATATAAGGAAATGTTAAACTAGTATTTAAGGCAGTGAAATGTAAAAATAAAATTATTATCATTCGAACGTACACAGCGAGTGTTTTTCATTCTGTTTGTAGTTATACGAATTTACAAGCGTCCGACTACTAAACATTTGGTCCTTCGAGCTTATAAAATTCTCCCCCGCCAGTGGTAAGAGATTTTTAAAACACGAACTGAATCAAGATAGCGTTGTCAGAGCTACAAATACTGATAAAAAAGTTAAAACAAAGTCACATTAGTGAAAAAAGCGTTGTCAGAGCTTAGATACTGACAAAGTAAAAAAAAAAAGTTACAATAGTGAAAAAAGCGATGTCAGAGCTTAGATACTGACAAAGTAAAAAAAAAATACATTAGTGAAAGAAGCGTTGTCAGAGCTTAGATACTGATAAAGTAAAAAAAAAAAAAAAAAAATATATACAATCATAAAACGAATAAAGGTGCAAAACAATGTTTTCAAACATTTTAAGTATTGAGGCGCAAGCACGATTTGATGAGTTAATGATAAGGACATCTTTAATGTTAAAGGCGAGCATGGCAGAGTTTGATATTTCACCTTGTCCATTGACAAAAACAGAAGAACATGGAAGTGTCCTAGAAGTGCCAGGAGTACATACGGCAATGGAAAAATGTATAAAGACAATAGAAGATGCAAAAGCAGCGACGTTCAATTCTTTCAACAAGCACATTTGGATAAGAAAGATTAAACGAGGGAATGAAAATTTACAAACACAACTATCCAAAATGAATAAAATCGAAAGAAAGGCATTCATTGAAGACAACAACGTAATTGAGTTGGAAAATAAGGTAGGACTTCTTCTACACAAATTGGAAAACATTGATCAAATTAAGGAGTCGGTTAAGGCAATCCAAAACCATAGTGAAAAGATACGTAAAGAGAATTTTATTGCTGAGTTCGAAGCTAAAATTGTGCAGCTAGAAAATGACAATCTTCAACTTGAGTTGAACAGTGCAGTTACTCAAAAGAATCAAATTAAAAATGAGCTGGTAATTGCCAAACTAGCCTTTGAACATGAAAGAAGAAAGAAACAACTAGTTGAAGACCAACTTGTAAAAGCAAGACTTCAGCTTGATAATTCAACAGCAGACTATTGAAGATAATATTAAAACAATGAATCTTCAATTTGAAAATAAATTAAAGGAAAACAAAAATGATTTTGAAAGAGTCAAACTTCAGTTGGAAGGTGAAATCCAAGAAAAACATCATATGAAAGAAAACTTAAGAAATGTAAATCTACAGTTGGAGAGGGAGACTGCAGAGAAACAAAAACTACAAGAAGATTTCATATGTCTTAAGTTCCAGCTGGAAAATGAGAAGCTGCAATTGGCTGTTGAGAAGGAGGAGAGAGGAATCAGAATCCAATGCAATGAAAATGTGTTACGTCTTGAGAAGATATTGCTTAAGCAAAGGGAAGGCAACAAGGAATGTTTTGCCAGACTTACTCCTGAAAACGCAGCGCTATTCACCCTCTTCAATCAACCTAGCAAGCAGTTCGTTCGGCAGCAATCAGCCAAACCATCCACAACTTTAAACGAAGTCTCCGACAAAATATGCAGTTCCGAATCGTCGCAACGCCAAAGACCAGCTATTGTAACCTGGAAAGGCGTCAACACACAATTGGCAAGTATTCGACCAGTTTCAACTCAGAATAGCTGGACTGCAGCATTCGAGCCTACAAGGCGATACAGTAGTTTAAACGTATGACAAGGATCAGCTTCGAACAGTAAAACCGCACTGGTGCCTCCACGACAGCATATTTATATCACTGGAAGTGGTAGTATGTCGTCAAGATCATCTTCTTCAACAAGTTCCCAAGCCGACTACATGCCATCTACTAGATCAGCAGCCGTGGCAAGTGGAGCCATTGTACCTATGAGAGCATCTGAGGGAGCACAGGAAGCTCAAGGCTCCTCGCTTCAGAAGAAGAACTCGGAGGTAGTAGTCAGCGGTGGACAACAGCATGCCGTTGCTTTGGTATCACATCATGATAAAGGAGCCAAAAATGCACCGGCTAGTATTCAAGACCAACAGGAACTCAACAAACAACCCAGCAATCCGAGTACAGCAGGTTCATCACAGAAGTCAAACGTCATTCAAGCGAACCGATATTTGAGTCAATAGTTTAAGGAACCCATCAGAAACAACGAGTCACTCGAACAAAGGCTTAAAGGGAACTTCTGGCAATCATGGAAGGGCGAGTATTTAGTGTCTCCTCAGAAACGTAAGAATATGTGGAAGAATAAAAAGAAAAAAATAATTTTGGCACCTTAATATGTACTTTACGTCAGCCCGCAAAATGTTCAAACATGAACATAGAATCTGCAGGCAGCCAAATGTGCGCGGTAATTAGTGTTATCTCAGATAACCTAATCACGCACAGACGGCTGCCTAAAGATAACAAAAAATATATAGAATTAGTGCAGACCGTCATAAACACACGGACGGTTGCTTTATTGCAGACCGTCATAAATATACACGGACGGCTGCTTTATCGCAGACCGTCATAAATGTGCACTGACGGCTGTGTTAAAGGTAGAAATAGGAATAGATATAAGGAAATGTTAAACTAGTATTTAAGGCCGACTACTAAACATGCAGTACATACTAAGGTGGAACAATTGTCTTATAACTCCGTTCATATACTTTTTTAATGTTCTTTCCAACAAAGTTAAATATCGAAAATAATACCTAAATCCTTCAAGCTGTCAACGCGTTCGATCAAAAAACAATCTTCTTTACATTTATTCTGATTGTTGAAAATCATATCTCCTTATACAAATCGGTTGCACGTTGGTGAATGATAATATAAAGGTATTTCTTGGGAAACGTTACCTCTGATATTAAACAACATAAACTTCGTTTTGTTACTTATTATAAGCTTGTGAAAATTAAACCATCTTCTAATCATGTCTAAGTCACAGTTAACATCTGCAAACATACGAGTATCAATTAGATTATTGGTTGAATAAAAAAGAGATGTATCATCAGCAAATGCTGTTAATTTTACCTTTAAAAGGTTGCAGAAATATCGAATTGACATAAATAAGAAAAAGGATTGGACCCAATACTGATCCCTGCGGTACGCCCATATTTAAGGATTTTTCTGAACTAAAAGCATTTTTAATCTTTATAACTTGTTTGCGATTGCATAAATACGAAGAAAAAAAAACAGGTAATATAGAAATGGGACGATAATTGTTTAGTGGTTAGGTTAGGTTAGGTAATATGGGCTGACGGTTGATCTTATTACCGTCACACTTAGATCAATGTATATCCATTGTGATACCCTGGCGTATTGTAACGTCCTATAATTGTTTAGTGACATTCTATCACTTCTTTTATATAGAAAGGAAGAACTACAGCAGTTTTCAAGCTTTCTGGAAAAACACCTTTTTCTACACATAAGTTGAAAATAAAACAAACAACATCTGAAATATGAAAACTAATATGTTTCAAAAGGAAACTAGAAATATTATCAGTGGACGATGAACTAGATGTTTTAAGAGACATAATAATCTTTGAAATTTCAAGTGCTGAAAATGGTTCAAAATAGAAATTATCAGACTGCGTATTGTCTTGAACCAAAGAAGTTTCACAGAGAAGTGTGGAATCAGTTATATTTGAAACACTATTATTTGAGCCGATATCAACAAAAAAATTATTAAACAAGTTAGCAACTTCAAAGGGTTCAGCAACAACAACATTTTCATTTTGAACAGATATTATATCAGGGTGTGCTTTATTTTTATAAAGAATATCGTTGACCACTCGCCATTCCATCAATACCAACCACAACCATTAAAGCATCCAAAAAAATACCATCCACATGCCTAAGTGAACAACCACAGCTAAATTTTGTGAACCGATAAAACGTTTAATGGTGTCGACAGGGGGCGATATCAGCGCTTTCCCCGCCATGGTGCTACTATAGATTCCTTATACTATGCTTTTAATACATTCGAATAGTATTTGTGTGGCAAGGTTCTATTCAAACCAAAATATTCTTCCTCTTCGATTGTTTCCAGTTTTCTCCTTTTAGTTTCTATGGACATCGAAGAAGAAGACTCTCTTTTTTTATTGGCAGTACTATTTAAAAGTAAAATTATTGAAGGATTTTTGAATAATTTGTATAGTTATTAATATAAAAAAAACGTTGTAATTGGGTACGGATAAGTTAAACAATTACTCTCCAGTATTAAACAAAGAACCCACTCTGCTACTATGTCTCTCACACTCACGCATCATTTGATACTTACACTTCTTTCTGCATAAAGCTTTCCTTAGAATAGTCAGTTTTTTTTATTCTTTATTTCGTTTTCACTAGGGTTATGTGAAACTATGTAATTGTTAAATGGTGAAACAAAGATATTTTCATCGTCTACTGATTCCAGTTTTCTCCTCTTTATTTCAATGGATGTCTGCTCCATAAATTCTCTTCTTTTATTAGCTGAACTATTATAATTTAAAAAAAAGTTATTGATAACAAATAAGTACTCCGATGTAAGGTGCCGCGTCTCACTCAAGCACATTATTTCAGTATACATCCTTCCTTGGAATCGACAGTGTTTTGATTTCTTATGTTGTTCTCTTTAAAATAACATTTAGGAACTGCACCGTGAAGCAATCGTAACCCCATACCGACTGAGGTCGGGAGCGTATCGGAATCCCGCTTTTTAAAATCCCGTTTTTTAAAATCCCGACAAAAAAAAGTTTATAATCCTGTCTTCTTAAATACCGTTTTGTTAAAATCCCGTTCGTGACAATCCTGTTTAATCAAAATCCCGTCTATCAAAAGCCCGCCTTTTAAAATCCCGTTTAATCCCGCTTAGCCCGTTTTATATTTGGATACGTATTATTTAATATTGTTCATTTAAACACTACATATCAGTTCTCAAATGTTGAAAGTTTTGTTGTCTGAACATTTTTTTTTACTAATACCATTATACAGAGAAACTGGGACAGATCTTTCAATACATAATTGATAACTGTTTTTCTTGTTGCATTTTCTGCATAAAAAACTATTGCGTAAGCAAGAGAACAATAAAATGGGTTGGGTTCGATATCCCGTTTTTTATAATATATATATTTTTCTTTTCTTCTTTCTTTATTTTTTCAAATCATAAATTACAATATTATAGTAAAGAAATACAATTTATTAGAAAGCATGGCAATATGCCGTCTGCCGTAAAGAAATTACAATTTTTAAAATACAATGAGAAAGTTTTAACAAACTTGTGCTAAGTTTACAAGTTAATTTGTTTAAAAAGAAAAAAAACTAGTAACAAACATACAGTGACTTTTAGTTTAGTCAAAACAAAAATAAATAAATTGATTTAGGTTTAAATCTATTGCTGTATAAGATACACGTTTAGAACACTCTTAAAGTATATAAATATTAAGTTTCTAATATACATAACAATTTGATTTCTGGACTTTCAGTTTAGTCAAAACAAAATAGATCAAATGGCTTTTAGTTTAGCTAATATGTATAGTTCAAAAGTAGTGTAGATTTATTGTTTCAAAACATGTTCAAATAATCATCCCGATATTTTTTCGCGTGAGAAACGTATCCTATAAGAGACTTCCAACCACGGCAACCATTCAGGATATTTATACATTCTTCTAACGAAAGAAAACTTGTGGAAAAATAGAGTCTACGTATTTCCTGTAGAATTGGACAAAATGCTATAAAATGTAAGACGTTTTCGTTCTGACCGAGATTGCAAAGCGAGCAGATAGGATTTAAGTCGGATCTATGAGGTCTACAATTCAGTTCCAGCATTTCAGTTCTAACTTTGAAAATTAAGCTCATTTGAGAGACTGAAAACTCATCTCTGAAATAGTTCTTTTCACCTAAAGAGAAAGTTAGTTGTCGATAAACGCTTCTTGATGTCGAAGAAGTACCTCGGACTATGCATTGCTGAAATAGCGTCTCATCTATGCGAGCTATGCAGTCGTATAGAGAATCTCTTAACGCAACGACATTGTCAGTTGGTAATGAAATTGCAAAATTATGCGTAACAGCCAGATCATACCAGTTTTTGATTGGGCTATAACCATTGTTAAAACAAATCATAAGGATCCGTTTTTGGATGTTTTGGTCTGATCGACTCATTACCTTGACAATGTAGTCCGCACTAGCCTTCAAGTTTTTTAAAAATATGTGTGGCAACCCAGATTCCACATGTATGGCATAGTTTGGGGTGTTTTTAGGCAGCTTGAAAATTCGTTTGAAAAAGTATCTTTGGACGTTTTCTAGTTCTTCCAACTGTTCATACCCATATACTTCATTTCCATAGCAAAGGCAACTATTTACTGTAGCGTTAAAGACTTTAATTTTTGATGCTGGATCAACGGAGTGGTTACAAAAAAAATATATATATATATAATAATGTTTGCAATAAAATTATCTAGACCAAATATTCTTCTTCTTTTTTATATTTAATCCCGCTTTTGTAATCAACACCAGGTGTTTTATTTTAAAAATCGCGCGATTTTTAAAATAAAACACCTGGTGTTGATTACAATAGCGGGCTTATAAAAACGGGATTTTAATAAACGGGATTTCAACAAACGGGATTTTAAAAACGGGGTTTTAAAAAAACGGGATAATAACAAAACGGGCTTAAAAAAACGGAATTTTAAATGCGGGAAAATAAAAAGCAGGATTATAAAAAACGGGATATCGAACCCAACCCCCTGAGGTCAAATCTTTTTTTTCAAAATGATCGGCGCAAATATTAAACGTTGGCAACGGTAGGTTCTCTTTCATTTCTTTTAAGTTACAATTTCCCGAATTTAAAAGCCCAATATTGCTGCGATTTGGGTCTTTTGGTAACTTAAAACGAGTAACTCCCGATCCATTACTATTTTTACAATATTTAAAATTACAAAACACCATTTTTCAACTAATTAATTATTCAAAGATTTTATTTTCAAAATTAGAGATTGTTGTCGCTTCTTAATACCATTTTCAGAAATAAAACAAAATAAAAGGGACACATTTTAAAACCCAAACTGCCAAATTACCCTTATTTCAAAATAGTTTGTGTATGAAATAAGCAAAGCAGAGACAAAAACATAAACAATAATAAATAGTGTGACTATTGCTAGGTAACAATCTTCTTATGCCGAGTTTGAGAAGGTTGTTTAATTCGGGTGTCAGCTTCTATATATAGTTACTAGCTGAGCCGCCCGGCGTTGCTCGGGTCTGTAGTTTTAAGGTTCCCGTTCTCGTTCCTGTTTTGTTCCTATGGGATTATAGGGATGAAATCTTTGCTTAGTTACTGAGGAATTATGTGGCATCCCAGTGCTGAAAGAATTTTTCAAATGAGTCTAGTAGTCTCTAAGCTTCCGTTCTCAACCCCGTATCTGTGAGAATTTTCCGTTCCCATGGAAATATGTGAATAAATTATAAGTCTATGTCACTGAGAAATAATGTTACATCCTAGAATTGAAAGAATTTTTGAAATCGGTCAAGTAACTTTAAAATTCCCGTTCTCGTTCTTGTGTCTGTTCCCGTGGGACTATAGGGATGAAGTCTATGCTAAGTTACTGAGGGATTATGTGGCATCCCAGATCTGAAGGAATTTTAGAAATCTGTCTAGTAGCTCCTAAGTTTCCGTTCCCAACCTTGTTCCTGTGGGATCTTCCGTTCCCATGGAAATATGTGAATGAAATGTAAATCTATGTCACTGAGAGATATTGTAACATCCTAGAGTTGAAAGAATTTTTGAAATCGGTCTAATAACTTTAAGGTTCTTTAGAATTTTAGATGAAACATTTCGGAGGGAACATGTACTTTATAACATGTACTATATTTTATCCGCGTATGCCCACGGGAACAGAAGGATGGGAACCTTAAAAATACAGACCTCAACAACGCCGTGAATGTCGAGGGATAAGGGGTATATGAGTATGTTTTAAGCAGCCCAGGGTGTTGAGCGAAGATCTCCGCTGACTCATTAACTTGCTGATATTTGGACTATGCAATTAGGGTGGGTCAAAAAAACCAAAAAATTTTTTTTTTTGATCCGACACACGAAAACTTGTTCTTTGGTACCTCTAGAAAGTACGTACAAAATTTGAGCTCTTAATATTAACGGGAAGATGATGCTCATCGTAGTTTTCCATTTTCAGTTTAGTATCATATTAAAATGGTCATATCTTTTTAAAAATAGATTGTTCAACCAGTCGCAAAAACAGTATTTATAGGAAATTGAACGGCCTACAAAAATGGTCTCTTATACTTTTTTCATTAATCTAACCATTTAAAAGATATTCAAGGTCAAAAATTTAAGTATTTTAAAGAAAATAACTTTTTTGTTTTGAATTTTGTAACTCACTAAAAAATAGTTATTATCAAATGAACATCAATTATTTCAATAGAAAACTGAACGTTCTACAAAAAAGGTCTTTTGTTGTTAATCGATTACTCTAACCATTTAAAAGATATTCGCAGTAGAATTTTAATGCCTACTAATTTTAATAATTTCTTAATAAATATTTCCAATACATCTATTAAAAATTTTTTTTAAAGATATTCGCAGCAGAATTGCAACTCCCACTAATTTCAATAGTTTTTTAATTAATATTTCAAGTTTATCTGTTTAATTTATAAATTTTAAGGTAATTTATGATCTACAAAGAAAATGCAGAAAATATCGTTAAAAAATTGAGTGCAATGAAATATATTCTCAAACAAAAGATACGACATAACTTGCAAACTGTCAATTTTTTGGAATAAACTCAAGTTCACATGAATATTATCAAAATTCATAAATTGAGTAGATAAATTGGAAATATTTATAAAGAAATTATTAGAATTCGTAGGAATTGCAGTTCTACTGCGAATATCTTTTAAATGGTTAGATTAATCGATTAACAACAAAAGACCTTTTTTGTAGAACGTTCAATTTTCTATTGAAATAATTGATGTTTATTTGATAATAACTATTTTTTAGTGAGTTACAAAATTCAAAACAAAAAAGTTATTTTCTTTAAAATACTTAAATTTTTGACCTTGAATATCTTTTAAATGGTTAGATTAATGAAAAAAGTATAAGAGACCATTTTTGTAGGCCGTTCAATTTCCTATAAATACTGTTTTTGCGACTGGTTGAACAATCTATTTTTAAAAATATATGACCATTTTAATATGATACTAAACTGAAAATGGAAAACTACGATGAGCATCATCTTCCCGTTAATATTAAGAGCTCAAATTTTGTAAGTACTTTCTAGAGGTAATAAAGAACAAGTTTTCGTGTGTCGGATCAAAAAAAAATTTTTTTTTATTTTTTTGACCCACCCTACTATGCATGCTTAGTCTTCCACGATAAGTCAGCTTTTCTTTTGTTTTTTTTTTATAGAACAGTGTTTTGTTTATAACGAAAGCTAACGCATTGCATTGATGTCGTCTCTGTTGCACGCTGCTCTATTTTTATTTGAGTCAATGAAACGATAGTCAATGCCCAATGTCGGTTTTTTTTACTGCTTACTTTTCCTTTTCTGATTTTAAGCATTCCGTTTACATTTTATGTCTGTGGCGTGATAAAAATGTTTTAGACGGGGTCGTCCCCTTGTCCTTCGAAATTGGTCAAATAGTTATTTAAGGTTGCTTTCCCAATCACGTTCGCGTATGATCCTTAATTCGAAAGAATTTTTGAAATCGGTCGAGAAGTTTTGAGGTTCATGTTTTCGTTCCCGTAGAAATATAGGGATGAATTATAATCTTAGTTACTGAAGGATAATGTATCATCCCAATTCTGAAAGATTTTGTGAAATCTTTCCAATAGTATCTAGGTTTCCGATTCCAATCCTGTTCCCGGATAAAAAAAAATATATTGCTGAGCCTTCTGGCGTTGCCCGGGTCCCGTGGGAATATGAGGATGAAATAATTTATTTAAATGTGGGATATTGATAATGTACCATCTTAAAGTTGAAAACATTTTTGAAATCGGTCATGCGGTTTTAAGGTTCCCGTTCTAGTTCCCGTTTCTGTATATATGGTATATATGGATGAAATATAGTCTATGTTACTGAGGGATAATGTAGCATCCTAGAGCAGAAAGAATTTTTAAGATCTGTCCAGTAGTTTCGTAGTTTGCATTCCCAATCCCGTTCCCGTGGGAATATGGGGATGAATTAAAGTTTATTATTACTCGGTGATAGTGTAGCATTCTAACGGTGAAAGAATTTTTGAAATCGGTTCAGTAGTTTCTAGGTTCCCGTTTACATTCCCGTTCCCATAGGAATATAGAGATAAAAAGATATCCTAAGTCCGTCTCCTGGTCCTAAGCTACCTCCCCACCAATTTTCAGACAAATCCGTCCAGCCGTTCTTGAGTTATAAATAGTGTAACTAACACGACTTTCTTTTATATCAGAATTCCTGATGGAAGTTGAATCAAGAGCGCATGCAAGACACCAGACATCAGAAACAATCACGGAATTCAACGAAGAGAATCCTGCCCACAACCCCAACAACGACGACGTATTCACCAATACAGAGGAAATATGTGGACCGGACGGCATATCCAACTTTGTTTTGAAAAAGTTGCCGAACATCGCCCTCTTCCTGTTGACAGTCATCTTCAACAACTGCCTAAACAACGGCTATTTTCCTGCAGCATGGAAAACAGCAAGGATTGTTCCAGTACCCAAGAAGACAGATAGACACACCGTGGAAGGATATAGGCCTATCTCACTACTTTGCTGTGTTAGCAAAGTACTTGAGAGTCTATTACTGAGGAAGGTAAAAAATTTCTGCTTGGAAAGAAATATAATACCAGACTTCCAGTATGGATTCAAGACCAATCACTCGACGATACATCCTCTTCTTGGACTTCACAGCAACATCACCATGGGATTGAACAAAAAGGAAAACACCGTAGCATGTCTGATAGACATCGAAAAGGCATTTGACAGCGTCTGGATCAATGGACTCATTTACAAGCTAATGGAATTTGGCTTTCCAGGATATTTGGTAAAAATAATTCAAAATTTTCTTACTGATCGCCTCTTTTTTGTACAGGTTTCCAGCGAAAAACAGGACTACGACACATCAAGGCCGGAGTCCCGCAGGGGTCAAAGTTAGGCCCCTTTTTATTCAACATCTACACCGCAGACCAACCAGAAAACCCACCAGGCACAAGGACTAAGCTGTATGCAGATGACTCCATCACCTACTCAACATCTCCATCGCCTGAGATAGCAGCCCATAGAGTGCAGGAGCACGTCAATAATCTCTGGAAGTACTACCTTAAATGGGGATTGAAGATCAACGCCAGCAAGACGGAACTGATTTGCTTCAGACCACCACAGACAAGGACGAGAACCCGAAGAAGAATCGCTGAAAGGAGTAGGAAAATCACCATCGGATTTTCAGATAACACAGTTGTCACAACAAAGGACAGTGCCAAATACCTGGGTGTAAACTTCACCCACCGGATGAAGTTCAACAAACATGCCACAGCCATTTTGAAACGCGCCAGCTTCGCGTTTCACCTGATATATCATCTACTAAGGAAGCAGTATGGACTCAGCAAGACGACAAAACTACTAATGTATAAGCAACTCATCAGGCCCGTCATCACATATGCCTGCCCGGTCTGGTTCACCATCTCACCGTCAACCAAGAAGAAAATCAAGCTCTTCGAGAGGCAAATACTCAGAGTTTGCACTGGACTTCATAGGAACCCCCTCACGAGGAAGTACTGGCCAACTAAGATGGTATACGAGGCAGCTGACATGGTACCAATAGACCAATATATGATGGAGCTTTCCAGCCGAATCTTGAGGAACCTCGAAGGACATTCAAACCCAGAAGTGCAACAGCTACTGCAGGAAGAAATTAACACCAGCCATAGGTATCTATTCCCAAGAGCAATCATCGATGCCAGATTCCATGATGTATTGTTCAACGAAGGAAGACCTTTCTACGAAAAAGCAGACAGTGGACACGACAGGGGATGAGCCATGGAGCTCATATTATTTTTATTTTATTTTATTTTTCAAGACTTTAAGTCATGCCATTTTTATTTTATTTTATTTTCATGTAGTAGATTAAGTAGACAAAAATATGTATTTTATTTTATAAAAACCATTCCTTTAGACAGTAAAAATAAGTTAGGCCCCTTCTGTGCCAACAATCTTGTAATAGTTAGTCATAAGCATAGTTTTAAGTCAATTGTATATAAAACTTAGCGAAATAAAAACAAATCTTAATCTAATCTTAACTTTCTTTTATATATATAGATATACAGATTAAGTATTCATTACACATATCGAGTTTTCATTGTTTTTAAGATGTATTATGCTATTCGGGGCGGAGACAAATCCAACGAATCAATAACCATGAATATTGGTTTAGCAGATCTCGAGTTATAAGTGTTGTAACAAACCCGTCTTTGTTTTATATATGTATTAAGACTCAATGGCCGAAAGCTTTCCTTTTGGTATTGCGTATCTCTATCGACAAGGATTTCTTTTACTGTGAATAGTGAAAGTAGCCATTGTGAAGTTTAGTTTAGTTTAGTTTTTATTGAGTCTTTTTTCTGATGTACAATTACAATTCACGTTTTTATAAACTAGGTTTTTTGTTGAATATCGCGGCTATTATGTATTGCCTGCTCACTACTTTTGCTTTTACTTTTTTCGCCAAATGGCTGACAGTTGCTTTTTATGTTTGTTCTGCTCTTGCTTAGGAGCTATGTTTGATTTTCATGTGTCTTTTGACACTTGTGTGTTATTTACAATCACCCCTATTATAGGTCTGTTCGTTGAACTTTCCTCAGGGTTGACCCAGGTTTTTTTGACAACCACATGAGTTGTCAAAAAAAACTGGGTTTTCCAGACCTCAAAAAACGCTAAACCACAAATCGCCACACATCCCTGTCATTTAAATAAAAACACATGCCATTTGACAGCCCTCAAATCGCCACAGCAAAAAGCTAGGGCGAGTTTGGGGAAAACCTGTGGCAAACCTATGGCTCAAAAAACACTCAATTTGACATTCAGTGCGAATTTAGGTTTCTCAAAAAACGCTTTGTGGCGACCCCATGGCGACCCTAGGGCTTCAACGAACAAACCTTATGAAAGGCGTTACACTTGAGTGGCAATAGTCACTTTATTTGTCGAGTCACTTTTTAGTCGTTTAAGTATCGGTATTACGTACATTGAACGCCACTTACTTATAGCGTTTTTCATTGAAATTCGATAGAATTACTCTCAAATCGAGAACTACTCCTTTCAATGGAACATGTTTTTACGTTTTTTGCTGGTATTGGCGGTTAAATTAATGTTCACATAATAGGAATTCATACTTTCATATTTTGTAATTAAATTTTTTAGCAAATTACTGAATTCTAACTTATTTTCTCGTGTCCTCATAGTTTATAGCAATTTTTTCAAACCAACCAACGCTGGCACAATAAATTGAAAATAATCAAATTATTTTACATTTAAAGTTTGACAGAATAAATGTTTTTGCATGTGTGCATGAACTCAGAGTAGATCTCCCAACCAAATGGGAGTAAATCTTTGGCGTTAAGAGTAACTCCGGATCTACTCTTTTTTTCAATGAAACATGGAAAATGGGAAAGGAGTAAATCTTTTAACAAAAGGAGTAACTCTTTTCGTCTATCATGAAGAACGATATTACAATCCAAACGCCTTCTACATGATCAGCTGATCATGACAGATTTGAATAGAAATTCTGGTTTTGTCTTGAAATTTAAATTGTTTTTGAATAACAAATAGAAATGAATAGTTTTCCTCTGTTAATTGCAGTGAGAAATAGTGGTGTAGTGAGTACAACGAAGGGCAGAGGATATTAGAAACAAAAAAAAAAAAAAATAATCTGATAAGAGAAAGAAGAATTCTTTACAACTACAACTATGATTTCCATTTGCTTTTTATTGAACAGAATCTGTTTAACTTAAAACCTTGCATCGAACCAAACCTTCAAAAATATACACACATGAAAGATACGGCATGAAAAGATTTCGTTTCTCAATTTAACTTTTGCCATTCTTTTTCAGTTCTAACCGCTAACTGCTATCCTTTATTTTTTTTGTCCTCCGTTTGGGAGACACCCATGTCTTAACCTAACTGAATTCTATTCCTATCTTACATATTCTCATATATTAAAAAAAAAAAGCGAGAATGCCCTGTTGCTGAAGGCATTTGAGTTTATATTTAGATTTAGATTTTTAGATACAGTGTTGTGTCAAGCATACGAATATGTCTGATAGTTGTTTTTCTTTTCTTTTCTTTTGATTTGTTATTTTTATATTTACATCGAAAAGGGTTTCTTGAGTTTATATTAGATTAGAGCGAAAAAGCCCTATTATATTAGTAGCGTTCGAGTACGCACCCACAACCGCACATTTAAACACATTCATCCACATTATACCACACGTTTTGTTCGAATATTTTAAAAACAACTAGTTTTTGACACAAAACTCTCTCCGTGAGAGAGTAAACAATTTCCCCATGCTACACATTCTAGCCGAAGAAATTTCTATGAGCAGAAATGTGTGAACATTTTTTTTTTGACATTTCATATTTTTTGTGCGATGTGGAAGGAATTATTTTGGTTTTCAGTAGCTAATAAATTAACTAAAATCTTAGTTTAAATAAAGAAAATTATATCTAAGTTGTTGACTACTGTGAAATAGTTTATAATAACCTTTTAGTGTTGGTATTGCATATCGAACTTCACATTTAAGTTGATACGTATCATCAACAAAACAAAACCTAAAAATATCTAGGACGTTCTACCAAAACCGGCTGAAGAGTTTGAAAACGATGGCCTTGTCGAAGAAATGTGGGCTATGAAAGCCATGGAACATGCGGAAGTGTACATTAGTGTAAATTTTTTCAAAATTGTTGAAGGTTCCAATGTCTAATGTCTACTTTTTCTTAATTGAAGCTCTCCAACATTGATCCAAAAAGTGTAAAACTGTCTCCATTTGATGACATCATTTACACAACAATCTTACAAGATTTTCCAAATTTAACAATCGATGTGACTACGGAGGACGACCTCAAGACCCCTGAACAAAAAACCAAATGGAGAGCGTTTATAGAAAATTCAAAAAACTAGAGGACTTTGTATATGGAACTCTCCTAAAATCGGAGCCTTCAAAGGAATTCCACCTGAAAACTCATTGCTTGTTGTTCGTTTCCAATTCTTGGCCATTGAAATAGCAAGGGACCGTGAAGATTATAATGATGCAGTCAAAGAAAAATTTAGACCTAAAGTTTTACCAACTCCGACACCGGTTGGGGACTATCTATTATGCATCTATTGGCAATAACCAATTCAGCTTGTAACTAAATAAAAGATAATTAAAAAAACGAATTCTAGACTTTTACTATCTCACACGGTTGAGATGTAGGTTAGGTTAGGTTGGATAGAGGGTTCAGCCACAAGTGTAAATATCTGGCCAAAGATTTCTGGAGACTCGGCATGTTTCTAAAGGTAGCCACCTGTCATTGGCGGTTCTTAGAAAATTATGTTTTGAGTCTGTTTGATGTTGAGAAGTAACTGCTAGTGTAGAGATGGATGAATTCGGTTCATAGATCACGTTGACGTTTAAATGTGTGAAGCTTTTGTGTCAAGAAAACGTTCGAGTACTTTTATGTACATCAATCGCTCTCAGAGAAATTTTACCCCCACTCCTTAAAAATTTTCTGACGGCCGATTTTGGTGCACAAAGTACTCGAACGTACCTATTATATTATATTATATTTCAGTTGTTTTGGTTCTTAAGCGTTGGTATTTTCAGTTTAAGATTCTCTTTGTACATTTGATAGGTGAACAATTCGTTTTGTTGGATTTAGATGGGTTCATTTGAATTTAAAGTTTGAGATTTAAAATTTACAATTTAAAGCTTAAAATCATAACCAGATTATTGTCTTTATCTTTAGATAAGAGTAATTTCTTTATATTAGTGAAGGTTTTTTCTATTTTTTTCTTTTTTTCTGGATGCTAGTGATTACAGAGAGCAGTTTATTATAATTGATTTTCTTGTAGTTGCTTATCAATACAATTTGCTGAGTTAAGTTTCGGTTGCTAAATGTTTCGAATGTGTTTATCTTTGCAGGTAATTTTCATAAGCTAAGAAAGAAACTATTTTAGGTTACAATTTTTGTTAGTACCATATCTTAGTCTAATACAGGGTTGAGTCCCATCCTCCTATTATTATGCCTTATGGATTATGATAGAGTGATTTTTTTTTTTTTTTTTTTTTTTTTGAAAAAAGGTTTTTCTTTCGTACAATATCCGTGAATCGTGTAGTCAAGCCACATATATATGTATTGTATATGCATTGTTTGCATTATTTCTGTCATTTATCATTTAGCCCCGATTGTGACCAGTTTGGGTCACTTGGTAAAATGGTGGGGGTATGTTAGTAGGTTTACTTTCAAGACCTATTGAGAAGGTGAGGGGTATGGTTCATCATCCCAGGAGGAGCCCGCCTGTGAAAGGGGAAGTTCTTTCATTAGTTCGTTCTGCGAGAGCTCAAGTTTTGAGGTGGTTTTCTGCATATGCATTAAAACATAGTGCAGGAACGGAATGGTGTTAGATTCATTGACTCGTAATTTTTCTCTATACAGAGTCTCAGAATTTTTCTTTCAAGTACCTCCAGTTCTGTTGAAGCTGTTGGTGAGATAGAGAACCATATAGGGAATCCGTAGGTCATTATGGGTCTTACAAGTGTTTTGTAGAATAATCGGCCCTATCGAGGTAACCGTCGGCGTCGGAGCGGAGTTTTCTCCGCAACGGATCTTTTTTCAGAGATTCAATTTTGCTTCGAAGAGTTGTCGTCGTAAGAAATTTTTCACAAATGCGGCAATGCATTGCATTCCCAAAAATTAAATCTCCGCAACAAAAACTTATCGGAGAACGTCGGATCGTCCGATCGGAGAACTACCACGAAGCAAAATGTCTCCGATCGGAGAGAATTCCGCTCCGACGGTTACCTCGATAGGGCCGAATAGCTTGGTTTTCTTTTGCAACCCCTCGTGCTTGAAGTAGGGCATTAGCATATTGGAGATTTTTCTTGCTTTAGCAAGGGTGATCCTGGCATGAATGTTGAATTTAAATAGATTCCTAAAGTTTACCTCAAGGTGTTTAATTTTGTTCTTAACTTGTATAGGGTTTCTATTAATGTTGAGAGTAAGGTTTCTACTTTCACAGACTACGCCCCCGGTCCCTTACCACTGGCGTTTCGGAAAGAAATTAGTTCAGTCATGGGGATGTTAAGTTTAGTTCCCCAAGTGCTGTAGTAATCATTTATCTTTTTGATGTGTTTCTCTAGGTGACGTAGAGCAATTAGAGGGTAAGGTACGGGGCCAAATAAGGCCCTGTTCCTAATAAGGCCCACTTCTCAGAAAACACTGAAACGAACAAATAATGGGACTTTTTTCCTTTCCATAAGTAAACCATGTCTGCAAGAACACACACAAAGGAAAAAGCCAGCTGCGCGATTCGTGTCGTGACCTGCAGTTGAATGAAGTTCGTCGACGGGTGAAGACCTACGAAATTATAAAAAAGTTGTGTGTTTTTTTTTTCTTTTTTCAACGAATTTCAACAAAGTAATTACATATTTTTTATTTTACCAAATAATATATAATGTTTTGAGTAAATTAAAACATTTGTTTGTAAAAAATGTTTGATAGTTAGTTTTATATAAATTTTTTTTTAAGTCTTGCATGTTCCTAATAAGGCCCATTTTGTTTTTAAGTTGTTGGTTTGTATTTTGTATTTTTAATGTGTTTCAGACAAAATGTCAACTTTACCCTAAAAAGAGCTTCTAATTGGACAGAAGTCGATATGGAAAACGCGTTGCAGGCTGTGTAACGCGGTTTAACACAGCGTGAAGCTTCTTAGCGCTTCAACATTCCACGAAGAACGCTTAGAAATCATATCTCGAGTGGCTCATCTAAAAAGAAACTTGGGCGTCCTTCAAAATTTACGGCAGAACAAGAGACAGATCTGTCTCAAAGGATCGTGAGGCTCTCTCAGGTTGACATGCCAATCATTCCGAAGATGCTGCGATACCAAGCCTCCGTTTTCTGCAGATTAAACAACATCCCCAACAACATCAGAAACTGTGCTGAAAGAAAATGGCTACGGTTATTTATGACACGTCAACCATAATAATCCGTGCGCAAGGCGCAAATGATGATGCCAGCTAGAGCTCAGAAATTAAATAGGCACATTGTCAATGATCACTTTGAAAAAGTAGGGATCCTAATGGAGAAATTAAACATCCAACAAAGACCAGAGAGCATATATAATATGGGCGAGAAAGGCTGCAGGATTTCGCTCCACCACCAACAAAATGTCATAGCTCAAAAAGGATTGAAGACGGTGCACCAAATTTCCAACGAAAACGCCGAAAGTGTGACGATTGTTGGCTGTGTCAGCGCAATGGGAATAGCCATTCCACCAGTTGTCCTTTTTCAAGGAAAAAGACTAAAGCCTGAATTCACGGACAATTTGCCAATCGGGTCTTTAGTGAAGATGACACCAAAATGATAAATGAATCACTATACCTTTGTAAAGCTCATATACTATTTGGGCAAGTTCAAGACTCCGCGGCCATGTTTGCTAATTTTTGATGGTGCAGCCTGTCACCTGGACTATTCAATCGTAGAGGAGGCAGAGCGCTATCAAATAACTCTTTATTGTCTGCCATCAAATACGACGCATGAACTGCAACCTCTGGATAAATCAGTCTATCGATCTTTTGAGCACCATCGGAGCCAAGAATTGCTTAGATTCACAGCAAAGTATCCCGATAGGAAGTTGAACAAAACAAGTTTTAACGTCATATTATCTAAAGTTTGATCCAAATGTATGACTAACGACAATATAACGTCAGGATTTCTTTGCGACAGGACTGTATCCCTTCGACCCAAACGTCATATCTGAGCTTGCATTTGCTCCGTCAGCTTTTTCGGAAAGACCATATCCAGATCCTCTCGACAATACACATATGAACGCATTAGTGCCCATGCAACAATATAACGCTTCGGATGATGACTCAGACGATATGCCTCTTTCCACCTTGATTGAAAATGCGAATGTCGTTAACGTACCGGATCCAGAACCTGCTTTGGGGCTAGCCGCAATGCTTCAAGCTGTTGAGCGCATGGAGAATGAGGAACGAAGCAAGTGTTATGTATACGAATTTCTGTTATTCCCTACTGTTGAAGTATTTTCTTAGCTCTCCAGCCGACTGTGTGTCCGAGCACTGTTAAGTGCACGATTTTACGTATATACTGAGCTCGCCAGCCGAATGAAGTGAAAACTCAAAGTAACTTGTCTATGTTCAAACTTAACTTTATTTTACAAAATGCACCCCTTTATATACTGCTTTCAATTTTATTCAATACAATACAAAATACTTTGGTTCTCAATTTCTCACTCGCATAGAATGGACTCATTCTTCGATCCATTCTAGTGCAACATGATCCCTCAGTGCAATGTGTTCAGTGGGTCACAAACAAAATTTGCTATGCTCTTCTCTGACTCACTATGTGCATGCGCTCATTCATTAATATGTCAGCATGCACAAGTGGTTTCAGATTATCGGGAAATGATTTGTTTTGTTTACACAACAATGTATGGTTCGGATGTATACACAACACAAGACTGATAAATCTCCATTCCAAAAACTCCTTCCAACACCTCAGTTCAAAACTAAAAAAAACATTTTGTAAAAAGGCTTTGAACTTTAAAGGTCAGGAGGTGGTTAAAGACTAGTTCATTGGCAAAAACGAGTCCCCGAAGCCTTCAACGTCAAAAAGTGCAAGCAAACAAAACCGTGGAACTTGGTATTGTCATGCCTGTAAGGAGGACCGAATGGAGGACATGCGGAAATGTCAAAAGTGCGAAGCTTGGTTCCATGAGCTTTGTGTTGGGTTGGTCTTAGAAGATAAGGAATTTGAATGCCCTGGAGGATGCACATAAACACCTTTAAATCGTAAAATCATTAAACTTTGTTCCTATTGTTTTTTAAGTTTTTTTGTGATATTTTTTTTTGAGGATATTTAAGTTTTATTTTTGTATGAAAAAAGTGAAGTCTTAAGTTTCTTGATTCTGTTTTTTGTTAAGATTAAGTTTTTGTTTATTTTTATGTTTTTTTTTTTTTAATTGATACACTGATTTGTTGGTGTCTTTTTACTTTAAAAACATTGTTTTCTTGCTAGAAATTTTGCGAAATTCTTAAGAAAACTGAGTGGGCCTTATTAAGACCCCATGGGCCTTATGAACAACAACATAAGCCTTTTTTAAATGTCAAAAATATATATTTTTCAATTAAAAAAAACAGTAAAATCTATGTATTCATGTAGATAAAATGACAAGGAATCATAAAATTTTTAGTTTACTCAGTTATTCTCAAAAATATAGAAGATATTTAGAAACATTTGTTAGGTGGGCCTGGAGGAAGATATTGTACAATGTACAGTGGGGGCCCCAAAATGGATCCTTGGGGCACTCCTCTGTTACATTCGTTCTCTTCGGAAGTTGTGCCCTGTATCTGGACATAAAAATATCTGTTGTCAAGAAAGCTCTCGAGAAGGTGAGCAGTATGGGGAGGTAGTTTCATCAGTGAGATCTTAGACAACAAACCATCCCTCCACACACTATCGAACGCCTTTTCTATTTCTAATGAGCAGGTTACCGTGAATCTTTTTGACGTCATTATGTAGTTTAAGTAACGCATTAACAGTGGAGTGCCCTCTCCGGAATTCGAATTGGAGGTCCGGTATGGGATCTATAGGATTTCCGGACGGTGAATTCTTGTTGTTGAGAATAATTCGTTCTAGAATTTTTCCTACATTAGAAAAGAGAGATATAGGCCTAAAAAATTGTGTATCTCGTAGTTATTTTGCCCTTTCATGATTAGGACGATTCCAGCTGTTTTTCATGCTACAAGAAAATAGACATTATTAATACAATTGTTTATGAGTACAGTTACGAAACATATGGCTTGAAATGATAATTTTTTTAATATGAAATTGGATACCCCATCGGGTCCGGCAGATCCTTTTGGCCTTAGTTGCCCAATGATACTTGAAATTTCGTCCGAAAATGTAAAGATATTATCCGCTATCGGCCTTAACGCTGTATTCTCATGATCAAACAAAAAAATGTGTTCTGGTTTATTTGCCCTAATTAGATTCGCAGCGGATCTTGCATTTGCTGATGTAGCCAGACTGAAGTCTGGTATTTTTTCTCAATACAATGCTTTAATGCTCCATCAGGGTCGGAAAGATCTCACCGATACATTCGATGTCAAAAAAGGTTTTAGGCAAGG
This sequence comes from Melanostoma scalare, assembly GCA_949752695.1. Lineage (NCBI taxonomy): Eukaryota > Metazoa > Arthropoda > Insecta > Diptera > Syrphidae > Melanostoma > Melanostoma scalare. The sequence goes on from OX456986.1 coordinate 99,185,350, forward strand.
CGATGCACTGTCATGCGACTTCTTCAACATCGTTCTTGAAAGAATAGAAGGCAATTGAGTAGTAAAGTCCTCTCTCGAGCAACTAAAGTGTCCCTGTATAAGACACTTATCATCCCGGTTCTTATATATAGCGCAGAGGCATGGACCTTGTCAAAGGCAGACGAGAACGCTTTAGGATGCTTCGAGAGAAAAATTCTTTGGGTGATTTTTGGTTCCGTCTGCATAGATGGAGAGTGGAGAAGAAGATTTAACGACGAATTGTACGGGCTGTACAGCGACACTGACCTTGTCAAACGAGTCAAGGTCCAGCGGCTTAGATGGCTGGGTCATGTAGAGCGAATGGACACCAACGCTCCGGCCCGGAAAATCTTCGAATCCAATCCCGAGGGACGGCACAGTAGAGGAAGACCGCGACTCAGGTGGCGCACGTAAGTAGGAGAGGACCTCAACCAACTTGGCGTGCAAAACTGGAGGCAGCTAGCTAGGGACCGAACTGGCTGGAGAAGCATGTTGGTTGAGGCCCTAGTCCGACCCGGACTGTAGTGCCACCTTAAGTAAGTAAGTAAGTAAGTATACAATGCTTTAAAGTGGGATTCAAAGGCTTTGATTATACTCCTCATTAGTGAGGGCAATGTTGTCTACTGTTACTTTGTTGCAGTAGGGGTTCTTCTTTTTGCCAATTATTCTGAAGACTTCCCTGAATGCCTTTTTTATATTTTTTAAAAGAGATCACATTTTGGGTGGAGTTACTGTTTAGAGTAGTGTACGATAGTACAAGTATTTTAGAAAGACATCAATTGTAAAAGTACAAAATATTACATATAATAGTAATTGTTAATAAAAAACAAACAGTACTAAATTATACATTCCACACACATTTGTCAACCAAAATTATACAAAAACAAAACATAGAATGTTCATAAAAATTAATGCATTCACTCTACGTCAAGTCATATGACCAAAATTACATTCTATTACGAGAGAATAAATTGAAGGTGGTGTTAAAAATTGATTAAGTGTTTTATTTAATTGAAGATACTTTCCTACGGAAATTCTTAAGAGTTAATATACTTTACGAACTTTAGACAATAACATTTGGTCCTTTCGAACCGTTTTGTGAACAATATACATTAAAAACAATTAAGGTGTGTAAACAGTGTGTGCGCGAAAAAAGATCCAATTAACAATTGATCAACAAACGTACATATATATAAAATCTAGTGGCAATAATTTTCTTTTAAAAAGATCGTACTCTAAGTAAATAGTGTCGCGTATCTTAAACTATTTTAGAGCTAAATATTAAAAGTAATTCTACGAATAATAACCAACGTCCATCAGAGACTCTAAGGTCAACATCTACAAATTTGAAGAAGATCCTTATATAGACGGCAGCAGTACCGGATAAAGCAGTAAATCTTACTTGTTGCATGTTAAAAGTAGTAAACTTGTCGATTACTTTTACTATATCTATAAAATAAAGAAAAAACATTAATATGACAGAAAATAAAAATTATAAATATGGAGAGCTGCAAAAGATGCTCTTAAATAGTGTTATTAAGGACCTCACAAATTTTAAAAAATCACCTAAAGAGCGTAGGTCTTCATCGTATGCGTCAAGCCGTTTAGGGAAATTGGAGAACGATATGGTGACAGCAAAATCATACCATGAATCCATTTTCGGCGCAGGTTTGCTGGAGGAAAACCTAAAAAAGGAGGAAATGGTAGTCATTTATGAACAAATAAATGAAATTTATTTTGAATACTGGTCAGAGTTGATCGAAATTATTTCGAAAGCCACTTCAGTCAATGCAGGTATGTCAAGTACGGGTGCTACGCTCCCTGCTGATAGTGCAGCATCGTCGCATTCCGGGATTCGCTTGCCAAGGATCGATTTGCCAAAGTTTGACGGTTCGTACACAACCTGGCGTGCCTTTCACGACATGTTCCAGGCGCTTGTACATAATAACAAGACTATCGACGATATTGACAAGTTACATTTTTTGCAGTCTTGTTTAGTTGGGGATGCAGAACGTTTTCTGCAGAATTTGTCAGTGGAGTCGTCACGTTACGAAAAAGCCTGGGAGCTTTTGAGTGATAGGTATGATCATAAACGCATTCTGGTCCATATCCAAATGCAGAATTTGTTTAGTCAGGTATCACTAAATCGCGAGACGGCCTCTGGACTTAGAGATCTGCTGTATACAACACGGGAGTGTGTGATTGCGCTGGAAAACATGGATGTGCCTGTTTCAGAGTGGGATACGGTGCTGATTTGGTTCCTGGTCCAGAAATTGCCCAGTACAAGTCAAAAACTATGGGAAGAAAAGTTAGGAAATCGAAAGGACTTACCGAGTTTCAAGGAATTTACTGACTTTTTGGAGACCAGATTCTGCACTCTCGAGGTGGTGAGCCAGCAGGAAGGTGGATCAGCGTCCAGGAACAAGGAAGAGCCAACCGTCAACAAAGGGCCCCGCGTTCCAGCCAACAATATGAAGGTGTACCACAGTAAGCAGGTGGTGAAGCAGCCGCACAAACCAGCGAGGACGAATTCTGGAGAGCAGTTGTCATGCCAATTATGCAACCAAAGCAAACACACGTTGCGGAAATGCCAGCGTTTCTTAAACATGGACACCATTGGACGAAAAGACACTGTTCGCAGGTTGAAAGTGTGCGAGAACTGCCTGGGATATGGACATCTTTTTAAAGAGTGTCATAGTCTTTCATCGTGTTTTTTCTGCCACCAGAGACATCATTCGTTGTTGCATTTTACCAGCCAACAACAACAAGGTTCAACATCTCAGCCGAGATTTAACAGTTAGGCCGATTCAAGCGCCGTTAAACTTCAACGCGTCTGAGTTCCAGCCAACAGCTGAACAAAGACAGCCCCAACCAACAACTGGGAATACTTTTGATTACCACGCGTCGCATGGTGATGGTCATCACCAGGTGCTTCTAGCAACGGCAGTTGTTAAGGCTCGAGCAGCAGACGGTCGATTGCATCTCTTGCGAGCATTGATCGACACGGGGTCCGAAACGTCGTTCATCACTGAAACTGCCGCGCTACTGCTGTAGTTAGAAAAGCGACGCACCTTTGCCGAGGTATCTGGGTTAGGGTTGGTCAGCAGTGGCACTACGCAGCACTCCGTCGAAGTGCGCTTTGCTTCCCGCCACTCGACGTTTGAGACGGCCGTCCAGGCTTTGGTTTTCAAGTCGCTGACTGGCCTTCTCCCGGCCCAACGAGTGATACACGGCAAATGGCACCACCTCAAGGGTCTTTCGTTAGCAGATCCTCATCTATACGAACCTGCACCCATCGATTTATTGCTGGGAAGCGACGTTTGCGCGCAAATTCTTTTGCCGGACGTAAGGCGACGTCACGATGGCATCGGTCCCATAGCTCAGAAAACCGAGCTTGGATCTTGGATGGATAATTTTGGGCAAGGTTGCAGTGGAAGATCCTCAGCAAGTTCGAAGTTTCGTGCAGTTTGCAGACCTGCATTTTCAACTGGAGAAATTTTGGGAGATCGAGGAGACCCCGTTTCACAACCTGGAAACAGAAGAAAACATCGCTTGTGACAACCACTTTGACCGGTTTACAAAACGCTTACCTGATGGGCGATACGAGGTAAAGCTGCCTTTCAAAGATGACGGACTCCCTGCGATGGGATCGAGTCGACCGAGCGCCTTCCGGCGTTTTCTCCATCTTGAGAAACGACTGGATGCAGATTCAAAACTTCGTGCGGAGTACACAAAGTGTATACGGGAATATGAAGAACTCCACCATATGGAAGAGATCGATGCAAATGATGCGGTTTTACAGACCCCATGGCATTACTTTTTGCCACATCACGCGGTGTTTAAGGAAGCTAGCTCCACTACGAAGCTGAGAGTAGTGTTTGACGCAGCGGCAAAGGCTTCGGATGGGAAATCCCTCAACGACCGTCTTCTTGTGGGTCCAAAATTGCAGTCGAGTATCATAGATCTCGTTCTAAAATGGCGGACTCATCGTGTCACATTAGTGCAGTAATTCTGGCACAATTGTTGCAGTACATCAAGGAAGTTTTGGCCATCCCCGATGTCAAAACATTTGCGTGGACGGATTCAACCATCACGCTTGCCTGGATAAAGGCCACTCCCGCAAAATGGACTACGTTTGTTTCAAACAGGGTGTCTGAAATTCAGCGGCTTGTGGGGATCGATTGCTGGGGACATGTAGCAACGCTTCATAACCCAGCCGATCTGGCGTCTAGAGGCGTATATCCCGCCAAACTGACGGCTTTGAAGACTTGGTGGATTGGACCTGAGTTTTTACGAGGTCAATGGACTTTCGATGTTCCACATCAACCCGTTGAAATCGAAACCGACGAAGAACGACGTACAGTCAAGGTACTTACTGCTCGAGTCAATCACGATGATGGTATCCTGCAAATCATCTACGACTGTTCGAGTTTGCTGAAGGTAATTCGAGTTGTCGCCACATGTTGCCGTTTTGCAACAAAATGTCGTCGAAAAGTAGGAGTTTCTGATGGTCCGCTTAACCCAAGCGAATTGGAGGCTGCGCGAATCATCGTCGTGAAAGCAGCACAGAAGGAGATGTTCAAAACCGAGCTACAACAAATTTTGGAAACATCCAGCATGCCCAAAACACTCAAGACGTTGAACGCATTCGTCGATGCTGACGGACTTTTGAGAGTTGGAGGACGTTTGGAGAATTCTCTCCTCCCCTACGATAGGAGGCATCCGATACTACTTCGAAACAGCCATCATTTTACGAATTTGGTTGTCAGAGATGCCCATAAAAACACCTTCCATGGCGGCATCGAACAGATGATTAACTACATCCGTCAAAGGTACTGGATTGGCCAGATACGAAGGAGCGTGAAGTACCAACTGCATAGATGCACTTCTTGCTATAGGCAAAAGGCATCAGAAATGCAGCAGTTAATGGCAAAATTACCTGCTGCTAGGGTTCAAATGTCTCGACCTTTCAGCCACACTGGTGTCGACTACGCCGGCCCCATTGAAATCAAAAGCTGGAAAGCACGTGGTGCTAAGATATTGAAAGGATACTTCGCAGTATTCATCTGTTTGGCAACGAAGGCCATTCACTTGGAAGTTGTGTCAGATCTGACAACTCAAGCGTTTTTGGCAGCATTTCGTCGTTTCATTGCTAGGAGAGGAAGCTGTCAGCAGATCTACAGCGACTGTGGAACAAATTTCGTCGGTGCTAACAATGAATTAGCAAAATTGTTGAAAGAAGCAACGCATGACTGGAAGGAGATAGCCGAAAATTTAGCAAATCGCGGTACAGATTGGCATTTTATTCCCCCAGCTTCCCCACACTTCGGTGGTCTATGGGAAGCAGGTGTGAAATCTGTCAAGCACCATTTAAAAAGAGTTGTAGGGACAGAAAGGCTCACGTTCGAGGAGCTCGCCACGCTTCTTACACAAATAGAAGCGTGTTTAAATTCGAGGCCCTTATGCCCCCTATCCGATAGCTTCGATGATTTGGATGCGCTAACCCCAGCGCATTTTCTTATTGGCGAAACTTTTCATGCCGTACCACAAGGTGAACTCAACACTAACATCACATACACCGACCGATGGAAGCGAGTACAAGCGCTGGCGGAAGGATTTTGGAAAAAATGGAGTTCCGAGTATCTTGCACGACTGCAACAACGTCCGAAATGGACTCAAATACAAGAAGCTCCCAAAATCGGAGACTTAGTCTTGTTGAAGGATGAGCGACTGGCACCTACGTATTGGAGTCTTGCCCGAATCGAAGACACTCACGCGGGAACGGATGGACTTATACGCGTCGTCACCGTAAAAACACAAAATGGACACGTCAAACGGCCCATAGCGAAGATTTGCTCTTTGCCGTCCAACAAGCACCATGAACAAACAACGTTGATCTAAAACAAAAAAAATAATCTTCAATAAAGAACATCCATAAGCCAATCAACGTTTTCCTGAAAAAAAAAAAAAAAAAAAAAAAAAAAAAAATCAATACAAACCATCATCATACACCGCCCCTGGATTCAACGAATCAACCTTATCTGTGAATCAACATCTTCCCCGAAGATATACACCCCCTGGATTCAACGAATCAACATCTTCCCCGAAGATATTAACCTATTACCTGAAAATACACTGCCCCTGGATTTACTTGAATCATCAACAATGCATGTTGAACCACATCTTTTACAAGATTGGTTACGTACAACTTTAAAAACATCAACGAAAGTTGATCATCTATCAACCCATCGTTAATAATTCACATCGAATGCTGATATCACCAATCAACACATCTTTACAAAATAAAACAAATCAATAAATATAATTTTATCTCATCTTTATTCAAAAATCAAAACACAACACAAACAGAAAACAAAATCTACGCTGCGACAATGCACAAAATCAAATAATCAACTTTATTTTATCCTAACTAATATTATAAATGTGAAAGTCACTCTGTCTGTCCGGCTTTCTATGTTACCATCTCCCGCCCAAACTACTGAACCGATTTAAATAAAATTTGATACAGAGATAGTCTAAGACTTGGGGAAGGACATAGGCTATATATTTTATCCCTAAATTCCCACGGGAGCGGGAACGTATACGGGAATTTAGAAACTACAACACTGATTTCAAAAATGTTCCCACCGATAGAATGCTTCACTATCCCAGAGTAACATAAACTTTAATTCATCCACATATTCCTACGGGAACGGGAGTCCTACCAAATATAATAGGTGTGAAAGAAGCTCTGTCTGTCCGTCGTTCTATGTTACCATCTCCCGCCCAAACTCATAAGCCGATTTAAATGAAATTTTGTACAAAGATTGTTCTGAACTTAAGGACGGACATAGGCTGTATTTCATTCGAATATTCCCACGGGAACCGGTCCTCACTTATTATAAATGCAAAAGTAGCTCAGTCTGTTCACCATTCTATGTTACCATCTCTCGCCCAAACTAATAAACCGATTTAAATGAAATTTTGTACAAAAATTGTTCAGAACCTGAGGAAGGACATAGGCTATATATTTTTTCCCTATATTCCTACGGGAATGGGAATACGGGAACTTAGAAGCTACAGCACCGATTTCAAAAATTCTTCCACCGTAAGAATGCTACACTATCCCTGAGTAACATAAACTGTAAGTCATCCCCATTATTCCTACGGGAACGGTCACCATATTCCCACGGGAATAGGAGTCTTTATTAATATCATAAGTCTGAAATGAAATATATCTGTCTATTTTTATTTGTTATCAGAAACCGCCCAAACTATTAAACCTTTTTACATATATGAATTTTGGTACAGAGATTTAGTCTTGTGCCTGAAGATGGACATAGGCTATGTATGTTATCCCTGTATTCCCACAAGAATGCAAACGTTAACGGGAACCTAGAAACTGCTGAACTGATTTCTAGAAGTACTTCCCCGTTAGAACGCTACACTATCTCAAAATAACATTAACTTTAATTTATCCCTATTATCCCATGGGAACGGAACTACTTACTAACATTATAGATCCGAAATCAACTCCGTCTGTCTGTTTTGCTTTGTTACTATCTACCGCCCAAACTATTGAACCTATTTGTATGAATTTTGGTGCAGAGATAGTCTTGACTTGAGCCTGAAGAAGGACAGGGTCTGTATTTGTTTTCCCAATATTGCTACGGTAACGGCAACGTAAACGGGAACCTTGAAGCTACTGGACCGATTTCAAAAGTTCTTTCATCGTGAGGTGATTTCTGTCAAATTGTCGATTACACAGTTGACCTGAGAAGAAATGTCTATCTTGATCTTCAAATAAATATTGGCAATCAGTAATGCCTGCGTGAAAAGTCGATTTCGGCCCCGACTAATGGGATAGTTAACCATATAAACTAATAAATTATGTTTGACGTATTGGGGGATGTTTTCGAATGTCTATCAGTAGACAATATTATGGACACAGAGAAAGTCACATCACACCCTATAGAGTTTCTCAATGCCTTAGAATTATCAGGAGTGAATGCAAGTTGGTGTTCCAGTGCCAATAATGAGTAATCTAGAACTGTACACAGCTACAAATTACACATCTGGGATGCGGCTTTATATGATGACTGGAACAGCGAAATAAGAAAACTATTTATTCCCCGCATTTCTTTAGATTAGTCATTTTAGTTTAAAAGAGTGTATCAAACTCGCAACAACTTTTTATTAGACAAAAGAAGGAAAAGGTAAGAACGTCGTGTGCAAAAATGTACTTAAAAAAAATATAACAACAGTTTACTATGATGCATGAATGTGTCTTATTTGCAAAATAAGTACAGTAAAACCCGCTTAAGAGAAACCCGCTTAAGAGAAAAACCCGCTTATCTGAAAGAATTTTTTCATCCCCGAGTATTTGTAGACCAATTCCGCTTAAGTGAAACTCGCTTAAGTGAAAAACCCGGATACCTGAAACATATTTTCAGTTAAATTTCATATTTTTCATTGAAAAAAACTCTCTTAAGTGAAAAATTTTTTGTCGAACAGAACAATTTGAGCCAACAAATGTATGGTAAGATCAGTGGAAAAAACGTGAAAATATTCATTTTAAGAAGATTTGTGGTGAAAATAATTCTGCTGACACAGTTGCTGTTAACAATTAGCTGGAAAATTTTTGGCCGAACATTCGTCAAAGCTACAACCCAGATGACGTGCACAATGCTGATGAATCCGGGATAATGTTTAAGGCTCTACCGACGCAACGGTTTCATTGGTAAATAGATGTGAAAACCTTCAGGAATGAAGCTACCAAAGGACCGTATCACTGTTCTTTTCATTTTCAATTCGATTGGAACAGACAAAATTATTTTTTGTATTAGTGTGTCTGTAGACTAAGATTAAACTCAGTCATTTTCAAAAGTAATCAACATTTTGACATGGATTATTTTTTCAAAGATATCTACGGCAATTTTAATGACCTAACATTAAATTATATTCTTTTTATTTATCATTTCATTTGTTATTAACAAAAACTCGATAAACAATTTTTTTATAACAGCAACCGTTTTTGAACGGATGATCGAAAAAACAAAAACTTCTAAATGAAATAGGGTCAGGAAGGGTTAGGAATAGAAATTTGAAAAAATTAGGGAATTTTTTTTCCTGATTTAGAATCAATTTGGGGGGCATCCCCAATTTTTGTTTTTCCTTAGGACCACCCTAATGTACATATTTAAAATCTGAAGCCAAACTTGGGAGTGGACTCTTTTTGCTTTGCCCAATGTGCCAACGAATTAACCTACAAAAACTCAAATGTGATTTAATTTGATTTATGTAATTTATTTATTTACAACTGCATACCTATGAATTCCAATGTACATACAAATGTTATTTTTGTTATTCAATAATTTATTTTTTTGATGTTTAGTTATTCAAACCCTTTTATTTAAATTAATTCCAGGCAACTCCAAAGATAGATACATCAAAATGTTTATTGTGTATATGAAGCATTAAACCTCCGCTTAATGGAACTTTTAAATCCGCTAAAGTGCAATTTTTTTCACTTATCAGGACTCCGCTTAAGTGAAATTTTTTTTCACTTAACCGGGGTACGGTTAAGTGAAAAACCTGCTTAAGTGAATGAAAAACTGTGACAATTCGCCTTTTCTCTTAAGCGGGTTTCACTGTAGCCTAAAAAATCCTGCTGAAAGTCACTATTCCAACGCGGGCGAAGTCGCGGGCACAGCTAGTAAATTATATTTCAATATGCACGCATGTAAAATAATCCAATATGAAATAACTCATTCTTCAATTACTATTTTATAAAACGATTTAAGTTAAAAGTAAAATAAAACAAACACGTCTTAAATGACACTTGAACACTTTCCACAAACTAAGGAAAAAACATCGACAGCACAGCAAACGTCAAGAGTCAAACGAATTCTATTAAACCGAATTGCGGAATGTCAATTGCCGTCGGCAAAATGCATTTGAAAAAAAAAAAAAAAACTGCACAATTTCATAATATAAAATACACAGTCCACTGAATTAAAATGCAATTTTATAGTTAAAATATACAGTCCACTGAAAATTAATATGAACTTAAAGAAAAACGTCACCGAAGACGTATGTACATAGGTACATTACTACATAAAATATTATTAAACATACGCGCCGCGTTAAACTTGAAAATATAAACACAAACACCACCACTTTTCAATGCAATCATATTATCTTTTATTGCAATAAAATGTCTTGCCATTGCACAACAAGCATTTAACACCACGTAACTTAAACTTTTTATTTATTTCGCAAAATTTACGAAATAATACGCGTTTGTTTATCGGAAAATGTAAACAAGGTTCTAGTCGGAACCGAAAATGTCCGACTAGAAAGAGACCGAAACCATTTGCGAATTCTATTATGTACTTATGCTGCCGCAAAGCAACAAGTACATAATATTTTACACACACACACACAACCGCGATCGCGAAAAATCGATAAAATTTGCAGGAAGCGCGCAACGACGCCACCAACAACAACAACATGAACATACATATATGTATCAAAATTAATGTTTCATAAAATATATCAATCAAAATCTAAAAATCAAAATCAATCAAAAATTAACAAGAAAAAACACTCATCAATACTAATGTGGGTAGTCACTCATTTTATACAATCCATCCATCCATCGGAATGTGAAACAACTCTTAACATTCATTGTATTTCCCGCACTTAAACCACACTATAACCCAACTATTTCATCAGTACACATTTCACAATTACACTACACTAATTTACAATAAACGTGCTCTAAATTTAACAAATAACTAATTAAAATATCGCGATTAAATTATGCGCAAAGCATGTCGACACCATGCTTGCTCACGACACGAGAAGGAATTTCCACATTTCCACATGAAGGGAAGAATGAACAACAATACAATATAATTTACTTTCTTACTACGTAAGCCGCAAGAGAAAAGGAAACAACGGAAGAACGAACGTATACAACACTCAATGGGAGAAATACAACTTACGCACGTGAATGCAATGCATACAACCAGTACAGTGCATATGCAAAAATGAGAAGCAAAATGTTTTGGGTGTCTGTTTTGATATCTGTTGTACTACTTCTGCGTATTGTCCTTTTATGTTTATTGTAATGTATTAACATCTCTTTTGTCTCTTTGCATGTAACAATGAGAAAGAAGAGGATCACTAATAACGAATTGGTAATTGGTATTTATACCAATTCATTGCAACACAAATGTCAGAGGCCATCTGTTGATGAACACAACGTCCGTCGGTACAACAGTGCAAAAATCGAATAGGGTGCTTCATACATTATGCAGATTTGTCATCTTCTGGAGGCGGGAGAATGTACGATAGTACAAGTATTTTAGAAAGACATCAATTGTAAAAGTACAAAATATTACATATAATAGTAATTGTTAATAAAAAACAAACAGTACTAAATTATACATTCCACACACATTTGTCAACCAAAATTATACAAAAACAAAACATAGAATGTTCATAAAAATTAATGCATTCACTATACGTCAAGTCATATGACCAAAATTACATTCTATTACCAGAGAATAAATTGAAGGTGGTGTTAAAAATTGATTAAGTGTTTTATTTAATTGAAGATACTTTCCTACGGAAATTCTTAAGAGTTAATATACTTTACGAACTTTAGACAATAACAAGTAGCTTGTAATACCTCATTGAATTGGATGATAGCTTGGTCCATCTCCGTGTTCGAGAGGCAAGCAGTGGGTGCTTTCATTATTGCACGGTTGCTCTGTTTACATGCGATCATTTGCAATCAGACTAACGTCATTCAAAATGCATGCATTTAACAATGCATTTATGAACACTTTTTCGGATTTGCGTCATCTGTCAAAGAATTGAAAGAATTTTTCTGTGTACGTTCCATAAAATACTTTTCTTTCTTTTTCCATCCAAAAAAACAGTTTATTTATTTAATTCAGTACTTTTTTGTTTATATCTCACCTCGAGCCTGAAGAGTTTTCATCCATTTTTTTGTACTTTTACTTTGTTTTGTATTTTTTTCCGCGGTAATTAATAGCGAGGTACTTGCCTTCTTGAAATCTGACATTTGACTTGAATAAAGGAAAGAAAATAGTTGTGTTTTGTGCTGTCTGTCTCTTTCTCTGAAGATAAAAACCGAAAAGCAAACGAATTAAGACATTTGCACATTTGCGCTGCAAATATTTGCGTTTTGCTTTAATGAAACTATTACATTTGTCATTTGCATTTATGAAAGTTATGCATTGGTCAGACTAACGCAACTATGCAATTATGAAAGCACCCAGTGTGTGTTGGTAAAATGTCCAGCAAATTGTTATCCAGTTGTTCTTTGAAACTGTCACAGTTTGTGTTTCTAAAGGACCTCGTTCTTTGTGGTTCTTGAATGTAAAGCTCCGCCTCCTCGAATTTCATTGTGAGCAAAATTGGACAGTGTTCTGTGAACGTAGAGAGGGATTTAACATTGAAATTCCTATCATGGTTGTTTAATAGGGGATTGGATATGAAGAAGTGATCTAGGAATGATGAGCTGCGCGGGAATTTTTAACTTTATTTCAACAATAACTTCAAACGCTTTTACTTAATACATAATAGTAATACAATTCAGTTTTTAAAAAGAAAACGTTATAAATTAATTTTATGAAATAGCTGAGTTCAATCTTAGTCTAATACAAGACTTTGATGAAAGAACTTGATATGATATCTAATACTAATAAATCAAATATATAATTATATAATAATATAGATGGGGAAGCAATAGAAATTTCTCAGAATTCAGTTAGTTATATAAAATTTCAAGGTATATAAACGTAGAATTACATCATGGGATTTAATAAGGTATCAATTTCTGAATGGTTAAATGAGAAAAGCCAATTTTTTATTTCATTTAAAAATACTGCTTTTACTCTCTCCCACCTAAGTCTTTCAGGCAGTTTATTAAACAAGCGAGGAGCGGTAACATAGAAACAATAAGAAAAATGCGTTTTTTCTTTATAGTTGGCACAAGTACGAAATTTCTGGAGTTGATTCGCAAGCTATAGTCGTCTTGCACTCTAGCTATAAAATAGCCGGAATTTAGGAAAAAGATCTTTAAAACTTTGTAACAGTATAGGTGTCTTAGAGGAAGAAATTCGAGAGATCTGAACAGCTCAAAGCTTGGTGTCCTCCGATTAGCCTTCAAAATAATTCTTATCGCATGCTTCTGTTTTATAAGTAAGGGCTCTATTTTGTTGAAATAAGTACCACCCCAGCATGAAATACCATATTCTAATTTTGATTTTAATAATCTATTGTATATCAATTTTAAAACAGGAAGATTGCAGTACATACTAAGGTTGAACAATTGTCTTATAACTCCGTTCATATACTTTTTTAATGTTCTTTCCAACAAAGTTTAATATCGAAAATAATACCTAAATACTTCAAGCTGTCAACGCGTTCGATCAAAAAACAATCTTCTTTACATTTATTCTGATTGTTGAAAATCATATCTCCTAATACAAATCGGTTGCACGTTGGTGAATGATAATATAAAGGTATTTCTTGGGAAACGTTACCTCTAATATTAAACAACATAAACTTCGTTTTGTTACTTATTATAAGCTTGTGAAAATTAAACCATCTTCTAATCATGTCTAAGTCACAGTTAACATCTGCAAACATACGAGTATCAATTAGATTATTGGTTGAATAAAAAAGAGATGTATCATCAGCAAATGCTGTTAATTTTACCTTTAAAAGGTTGCAGAAATATCGAATTGACATAAATAAGAAAAAGGATTGGACCCAATACTGATCCCTGCGGTACGCCCATATTTAAGGATTTTTCTGAACTAAAAGCATTTTTAATCTTTATAACTTGTTTGCGATTGCATAAATACGAAGAAAAAAAAACAGGTAATATAGAAATGGGACGATAATTGTTTAGTGGTTAGGTTAGGCTAGGTAAAATGGGCTGACGGTTGATCTTATTACCGTCACACTTAGATCAATGTAAATCCATTGTGATACCCTGGCGTATTGTAACGTCCTATAATTGTTTAGTGACATTCTATCACCTCTTTTATATAGAAAGGAAGAACTACAGCAGTTTTCAAGCTTTCTGGAAAAACACCTTTTTCTACACATAAGTTGAAAATAAAACAAACAACATCTGAAATATGAAAACTAATATGTTTCAAAAGGAAACTAGAAATATTATCAGTGGACGATGAACTAGATGTTTTTAGAGACATAATAATCTTTGAAATTTCAAGTGCTGAAAATGGTTCAAAGTAGAAACTATCTGACTGCGTATTGTCTTGAACCAAAGAAGTTTCACAGAGAGGTGTGGAATCAGTTATATTTGAAACACTTTTATTTGAGCCGATATCAACAAAAAAATTATGAAACAAGTTAGCAACTTCAAAGGGTTCAGCAACAACAACATTTTCATTTTGAACAGATATTATATCAGGGTGTGCTTTATTTTTATTAAGAATATCGTTGACCACTTCTTGGATGATTCTTCATAATAAAGGAAAGTTTATTTTTCTTTTTGATTTTTTTAACTAGTGAAGGACTCATCCATTGCTTAAGACACTTAAATTTGTTGTTGCTTATGCCTATTTCTAAACTACAATTATGGATATGATGTTGTAGTTTATTGAGAAACAAGTCAAAACCAACTGTATTATCGATCGCAGAGTACACTTCATTCCAAAATTCTAGATTTAAGCTTGACCTTAATGCTACAAAATCAGTTTTTTGAAATTCAAAACTCTCAGAACTATTTTCCCTAACCTGACAACAAGTGAGTTGAATACCTGTTAGACGATGATCAGTTATTTTTAAATCGAGGTTAATTGTACTATAGTCAATCAATAAATTTCTGTTAAATCTTATAAAGACATGATCAAGACAAGAATTGAATCTAGTAGGTTCATTTATAACAGATTCAAAACCAAATGATGAAAACAAAGCTAAATATGTAGTTATCAACATCCGGTGATGCACACAGAATATTAATATTTGAATCACCTAAAAGAAATATATTTTTACATTTTAGGCTATCCAAAAATCCAAATTAAAATTATAAATTATAATAATAATTAAATTTAATATTATATAATATTAAATATCAAATTCATCCAAAAAACATTTTACTGAGCAACTATGTAACCCGTAAACACAGATAAAGCAATAACTTACACCAGAAATTACGCAATTGACGCTTATCATATCACAACTTTCAATTTGGTATCTATTTACCTTACAAGTTACAACTCATAACATTAGTGTTATAATATACAGCGACGCCACCAGTTGCAAAGATTCGTTAAAAGTCGCTTCAAAACAATAATTTGGAATTAAATCATAAAGATCTTTTTCTTCTTCAAAGATCCAAATTTCAGTAAGAAAAATTAGATCAGGTAAATGATCCAGAGCTGTGAGATGAGAAAGACAAGTATTGAAATTAGCTCGCATACTTCGAATGTTTTGATGTATAAACGAAAAACCAGACATTCTGAATTTTGTCCAAGATGGTACTTTTGACATGAAGGCTAAACAAAAACATATTTTATAGGAGATATCTTTGTCAGAAGCTCTATCATCTGTCATTTGTTATCTGCTACTGGTTATCGTATTTTTTATTATTTACTGGTTATCGTCGCCTGGATAAAATATTGTCGTATGTTACATTCGACTACTTTTGGAAAAACGCAATCAAAGTTTGTAAATTTTTTTGCCGAGAACCCTACGGTAGATTTTCTTAAAAATTACATCATGTGTGCAGATAACATTTCTCAATTCAGCCATGTTAAAATCATTTCAATATTTAGATCTAGAAACAAAAAATGGTCAATTTTATCCAATATGCCGTTGTCGTATGTAGCGTTTTCACCAAAATTGTTTGTTAAACACATACGACAAAATTATGACACATACGACAAAAAATATACAAGTTTAACATGAAAAAATTGTACTGCATACGACATCCTGAAATCAAAACGAATGCAAAAAACACAAAGAGTAAACATTTTTTAAACTAAATTTATTGATAATTTTAAAAAAAAAAAAGGAACTTTTATTTCATAGAATTAAAAAATACTTATTGTCTAATTTCATAAGAAAATGCGTTTTTCGGTGTAAAAAAAACTTACGAGTAACTCAAGATCACGTTTAATTCACAGCGATAACCACTTTCTGGTCTTAATAGTACTAAATAAAAAATAATACATTATTATTACAGTGATATTTTTAAGTAATTATTATAATTCAGGTCTCGATATATAAAAATATTATATTAATTAATTAGAAAACGAATATTAAAGTTGAATTTACATTTAATTAAGTTTTAAAACAGCACGATAAAAACTTCTGTCTTCATTGTCCAGGTAAGGAATCATGGTCTTTATATCGTTTTTCTTATTGATATCGATGTTCTTAGCTTGAGCTAGGCGAAGCTCGTCCTTCCAAATGCATAGATTTGTTAAGTTCTTTGAATAGCGTCCTCTATTTTGCCTGGACAACTCGTAATATGTGAAAGATAAATCTTTGAATGAAGTTTTTATGCCAATCCTATGTATATCATTTTTATTGTATATTAGAGATTTGCTTTTAAAATATTGTATTTGTTTGAAAACTAGGTTTTCTGATTTCAACGCATAGTTTTTAAAGTCTTTTTGGTTCATTTGTAATATTTTTAAGGTCACGTTTGGGAAATTCATTTTTTTTAAAAGCCGAATTAAAGTTACTTGGCTTGGTATTTCGATGTTTCTTAAGTATTTTTCAATGACACTATGTACAGAGTCAACTTCCTGCAAACAAGAATGCCCCGGCTCACAAAATTTTTGTGTAACTTCTTCAACTGAATTCTGATGGTCGTAAATAAATTGGAGGATGGCAGTTGATGTGATTCTATTCCTGTTTTGTGGAACACAAGAATCACTCCACAAAATAAAATTTATTATATTTGGGTGATCATCAAGAACTTTGATCAAAATTTTTATGAGTGCACTTGCGATATCATTTCCAGAACGTCCACTCACAGTCTCATTCCATATAGCACAGTACGTTACTTTATTGAAGCCAGGTAGTATAAGCGTTCCAGTTAGATTATATACAGACAGTTTTCTCTTATAGTAAAAGTTGGAAGTATACATTTTTGGTAAAGTAAAAACGTTTTCCAAATCGTAAAATAAAATGGCAGTATTCTTATCAATGTTATTTAAATCCTTTTCTCGTTCTGCCTTAGTATACCTTTTTTCCTCCAAATGCTTTTCATAAAGTTTAGTTTCAGCTTCTGTGCAACTTTCTTTATTGGCTTTATAAAGAGAGCATTTATCACATAAGTCCTTTTTTGGAGCATGGAAAGAAAGATTGAAACATGTGTTGAATATGTTACGGTAAACGTCAATAGAAACTGGATTGTCAACTTTAGTTTTGTATAAATTGTACATCCTTTGTAAATTCAAGTGAGCTTCCAAATACTTTCTTGATGTCGTGGAACGGAACAATAATGGGAGTCCACAACTGCGAAGCTTGAAATGTGATCCTTAACGGCAGCTATGCGGCTCTCTTCTGTAGGCTTTCTCCCGCGTTTAGAAGTCTGAGGCTTTGATTGTTCATTTGAGCCATAATTTTTTTCGAAAATATAATAAACTGTTCTCTCAGATATGCTCAATGTATTTAAAAAATACTTTTTGCAAAACTTGTATGGTCCGATCTCTTATTTTAAAATAAAAATGAAAACTTGCCTTATTTTTTGGATGGTCTTCAAGTTTGTTTGCCTTTCGCCTACGTTTCACTTCGTCTTTTTTGATAAAATTTCCATAAAAAATCTTCTTTTCTTCGGAAGTAAGTCTCCAAAAATACGTATGAATATCTGTTCTCTCGCTTTCAGCAATACTACGCGTGCAACCATAAAAACAAGATTGTATGCAAGCTTCACCAATTGTTCTACCAGCCCTTAAAACACCATTTCTTGCTTCAAATGGAAGACCCTGCTCCCGAAGATTTTTTCTTATATTTTGCTTCCACAACGAAGGGTTTCTTTTTCTTTTCCTAGTGATTGTTGGTGTTGTACTACAACCTTTTAAAGCAAAATTAATAAAAAAACAGAAACTTAAAAATCAAATAACTTACTGGAACTACTGTAATCGGATGGTAAATTACGCTCCATGGGTTCATTAGTGGATCTGGATGGAGTGGACATTACAATTTCATGAGCAGCTTCATTAAACATTCGCAGCCTTATTTATAAACCCGTATTATCGGCGGATTAAGGTTACTACGAACTTAATACTCCTCTAATACTCCAAACCTTATTTATAAAAAAAAATACACCAGTATTAGCGGCGGATTAAGCTAATACTGGTTCATAGGAGTATTAACGGAGGATTAAGGTCGTATTAAGGTCTAAATGTCATTTTGTTCAAATTTTTGGAGGAAAAGTGGAAAATTATTTTGGTTTTGTGAATAGTTTTAATTCTTTTTCCGCCTTAACTATGAGATAAATAAATTAATAAATGAAAACTAATATTTCTTGTTTTGTTTTGTTTAATATCCATTTTGGAAAAATTTCCGCCAACCACAAAAAAAACAATCATAATGCTCGGGTTCAACGCAATTAAGTTTTTCAGATAATATAACTTTTTTTGGCCTCTGATTGGTCAAAAGTCACGCATCAAAAGAAGAACTAAAACTCTGGCCAATCAGAGCCCGAAAGAAGTTAGATTATCTGAAAAAACTTGATGCATTGAACGTGCACAATGGGATTTGTTGACGTTTATAGTAACCAGAGCTATAGATGGGTCATTTTTTTGATGAAAAATTTGACATAAGCAAGTATTAACTAATACGGAATGGAAAATGTTTTATAAATAAGGATTCGCTCGACCTGGCGTAAGGGAGTATTAAGTGCTAAAACTAGTATTAACTAATCCGAGGATGAAACGAGTATTAGTGAAATCTAATAAATAAGGCTGTCGAAGTTTCGAGTTTTTATTTTCGTTCGCCAAACAGTAGGTGGGATCATTATCTTCATCATCTACTGAAAAGTCGTTGTCACTCAATTCCAAACTCGCATTTGGGCTACCTAATGGATCAGAATCAAGTAATTCATCACCCAATAACTCGTGGCTCATGCTAAAAGTATTAAATAAAATCATATAAATACTATTACGCTTTTCATACGCAATATCATTACGCATTAAGTTCCTGCGATATGCTTGGCGCAGGGGACTCATCCGACCTGCACAACATCTTAACTGCGACTGAAACTACAGTAGTCTGTGTATTTCCTTATGGGACATCCGACAAATGATTACCGAAATTTCGGTAAAATATTGTTGTATGTGCAGTAAAAAAATAACATACGACAATTGTTTCCCGAACGAAGGCAGGGACAGATTTTGTATGAAAAAAATGTGGTATGTGTTTATTTTGTCGTATGTGCAGGTTTTTGTTGCACATAAGACAAAAAACTACTGAAAAGTTAGTTAGCGTACACATACGACAAAATGCAAGGTAATTATCTTGGAAACGAAGACAGATATCGATAAACGGATTTCACAGATTTAAAGATAAAAAATCAAATAAAAAAACTGCATTTAAATCTCAAAACTGTCATTTTGCACATACGACAATATTTTATCCAGGCGACGAAAATTTGTTCATTACTTTTATGTTCTACGCAAAAACAATTAATATTATCAGTACTTAAAGAAGAAAAACTATAGTTATTACTCAAATCATTCTGAGAATGAGTACATAAATTGTTATTAATCATAATATAATATAAAATATTTAAGTTAACTTAAATTCACGAATGTCTTCAATAGATTTAATTTTTTTATCAATTTAATTGATAGTTTCTACTTTGAACCATTTTCAGCACTTGAAATTTCAAAGATTATTATGTCTCTTAAAACATCTAGTTCGTCGTCCACTGATAATATTTCTGGTTTCCTTTTGAAACATATTAGTTTTCATATTTCAGATGTTGTTTGTTTTATTTTCAACTTATGTGTAGAAAAAGGTGTTTTCCAAAAAGCTTGAAAACTGCTGTAGTTCTTCCTTTCTATATAAAAGAGGTGATAGAATGTCACTAAACAATTATAGGACGTTACAATACGCAAGGGTATCACAATGGATCTACATTGATCTAAGTGTGACGGTAATAAGATCAACCGTCAGCCCATTTTACCTAGCCTAACCTAACCACTAAACAATTATCGTCCCATTTCTATATTACCTGTTTTTTCAAAAGTTTTTGAAAAAGCAGGTAAAAAACTAGAATTTTATAATTTTTAGATAGAACTCGTTTTTTAAGTGATTGTCAATTTGGTTTTCGGAGTGGCAAGACAGAAGGTGCTTTATTGAAGCTATCTAATGAAATATATAACAGCTTGAATTCTTCTCAAATTCCATCAACACTCTTCATTGACATTAGCAAGGCCTTCGACATGGTGAACCATTCTTTGCTACTTGATAAGCTCTATAAGGCGGGTTTTAGAGGCTCTATTTATAAATGGTTTTCTTCGTATTTATGCAATCGCAAACAAGTTATAAAGATTAAAAATGCTTTTAGTTCAGAAAAATCCTTAAATATGGGCGTACCGCAGGGATCAGTATTGGGTCCAATCCTTTTTCTTATTTATGTCAATTCGATATTTCTGCAACCTTTTAAAGGTAAAATTAACAGCATTTGCTGATGATACATCTCTTTTTTATTCAACCAATAATCTAATTGATACTCGTATGTTTGCAGATGTTAACTGTGACTTAGACATGATTAGAAGATGGTTTAATTTTCACAAGCTTATAATAAGTAACAAAACGAAGTTTATGTTGTTTAATATCAGAGGTAACGTTTCCCAAGAAATACCTTTATATTATCATTCACCAACGTGCAACCGATTTGTATTAGGAGATATGATTTTCAACAATCAGAATAAATGTAAAGAAGATTGTTTTTTGATCGAACGCGTTGACAGCTTGAAGTATTTAGGTATTATTTTCGATATTAAACTTTGTTGGAAAGAACATTAAAAAAGTATATGAACGGAGTTATAAGACAATTGTTCAACCTTAGTATGTACTGCAATCTTCCTGTTTTAAAATTGATATACAATGGATTATTAAAATCAAAATTAGAATATGGTATTTCATGCTGGGGTGGTACTTATTTCAACAAAATAGAGCCCTTACTTATAAAACAGAAGCATGCGATAAGAATTATTTTGAAAGCTAATCGGAGGACACCAAGCTTTGAGCTGTTCAGATCTCTCGAATTTCTTCCTCTAAGACACCTATACTGTTACAAAGTCTTAAAGATCTTTTTCCTAAATTCCGGCTATTTTATAACTAGAGTGCAAGACGACTATAGCTTGCGAATCAACTCCAGAAATTTCGTACTTGTGCCAACTATAAAGAAAAAACGCATTTTTCTTATTGTTTCTATGTTACCGCTCCTCGCTTGTTTAATAAACTGCCTGAAAGACTTAGGTGGGAGAGAGTAAAAGCAGTATTTTTAAATGAAATAAAAAATTGGCTTTTCTCATTTAACCATTCAGAAATTGATACCTTATTAAATCCCATGATGTAATTCTACGTTTATATACCTTGAAATTTTATATAACTAACTGAATTCTGAGAAATTTCTATTGCTTCCCCATCTATATTATTATATAATTATATATTTGATTTATTAGTATTAGATATCATATCAAGTT
The DNA here is from genome assembly GCA_949752695.1 of Melanostoma scalare. Taxonomy (NCBI): domain Eukaryota; kingdom Metazoa; phylum Arthropoda; class Insecta; order Diptera; family Syrphidae; genus Melanostoma; species Melanostoma scalare. The sequence continues at coordinate 99,207,111 of OX456986.1, forward strand.
CTTTCATCAAAGTCTTGTATTAGACTAAGATTGAACTCAGCTATTTCATAAAATTAATTTATAACGTTTTCTTTTTAAAAACTGAATTGTATTACTATTATGTATTAAGTAAAAGAGTTTGAAGTTATTGTTGAAATAAGGTTAAAAATTCCCGCGCAGCTCATCATTCCTAGATCACTTCTTCATATCCAATCCCCTATTAAACAACCATGATAGGAATTTCAATGTTAAATCCCTCTCTACGTTCACAGAACACTGTCCAATTTTGCTCACAATGAAATTCGAGGAGGCGGAGCTTTACATTCAAGAACCACAAAGAACGAGGTCCTTTAGAAACAATAACTGTGACAGTTTCAAAGAACAACTGGATAACAATTTGCTGGACATTTTACCAACACACACTGGGTGCTTTCATAATTGCATAGTTGCGTTAGTCTGACCAATGCATAACTTTCATAAATGCAAATGACAAATGTAATAGTTTCATTAAAGCAAAACGCAAATATTTGCAGCGCAAATGTGCAAATGTCTTAATTCGTTTGCTTTTCGGTTTTCATCTTCAGAGAAAGAGACAGACAGTACAAAACACAACTATTTTCTTTCCTTTATTCAAGCCAAATGTCAGATTTCAAGAAGGCAAGTACCTCGCTATTAATTACCGCTGAAAAAAATACAAAACAAAGTAAAAGTACAAAAAAATGGATGAAAACTCTTCAGGCTCGAGGTGAGATATAAACAAAAAAGTACTGAATTAAATAAATAAACTGTTTTTTTTGGATGGAAAAAGAAAGAAAAGTATTTTATGGAACGTACACAGAAAAATTCTTTCAATTCTTTGACAGATGACGCAAATCCGAAAAAGTGTTCATAAATGCATTGTAAAATGCATGTGCAAATATTTTGAATGACGTTAGTCTGATTGCAAATGATCGCATGTAAACAGAGCAACCGTGCAATAATGAAAGCACCCACTGCTTGCCTCTCGAACACGGAGATGGACCAAGCTATCATCCAATTCAATGAGATATTAAAAGCTACTCTAAACAGTAACTCCACCCAAAATGTGATCTCTTTTAAAAAATATAAAAAAGGCATTCAGGGAAGTCTTCAGAATAATTGGCAAAAAGAAGAACCCCTACTGCAACAAAGTAACAGTAGACAACATTACCCTCACTAATGAGGAGTATAATCAAAGCCTTTGAATCCCACTTTAAAGCATTGTATACTTACTTACTTACTTACTTAAGGTGGCACTACAGTCCGGGTCGGACTAGGGCCTCAACCAACATGCTTCTCCAGCCTGTTCGGTCCCTAGCTAGCTGCCTCCAGTTTTGCACGCCAAGTTGGTTGAGGTCCTCTCCTACTTACGTGCGCCACCTGAGTCGCGGTCTTCCTCTACTGTGCCGTCCCTCGGGATTGGATTCGAAGATTTTCCGTGCCGGGGCGTTGGTATCCTTTCGCTCTACATGACCCAGCCATCTAAGCCGCTGGACCTTGACTCGTTTGACAAGGTCAGTGTCGCTGTACAGCCCGTACAATTCGTCGTTAAATCTTCTTCTCCACTCTCCATCTATGCAGACGGAACCAAAAATCACCCAAAGAATTTTTCTCTCGAAGCATCCTAAAGCGTTCTCGTCTGCCTTTGACAAGGTCCATGCCTCTGCGCTATATATAAGAACCGGGATGATAAGTGTCTTATACAGGGACACTTTAGTTGCTCGATAGAGGACTTTACTACTCAATTGCCTTCTTAGTCCGAAGAAACAGCGATTGGCAAGAGTTATTCTTCGTTTGATTTCAGCGCTGGTGTCGTTGTCTGAACTAATAGCGGCGCCTAGGTAGACAAAGTTATAGCTGTCTATCGTGACGTTCTGTCCAAGACGTCGGTGTTGGGTGTCCTTTCTTGATGACAGCATATACTTGGTCTTGCCCTCATTTACCACTAAACCCATCTTCTTCGCTTCCGTCTCAATGCTCATAAACGCGCCATTGACATCACGCTGCGTGCTTCCAATTATGTCAATATCGTCGGCATATCCGAGCAATTGAACGGATCTGTGAAAGATTGTGCCTCTTGTGTTGACGTGGGAGTTTTGCACTATTCTTTCAAGAACGATGTTGAAGAAGTCGCATGACAGTGCATCGCCTTGCCTAAAACCTTTTTTGACATCGAATGTATCGGTGAGATCTTTCCGACCCTGATGGAGCATTAAAGCATTGTATTGAGAAAAAATACCAGACTTTAGTCTGGCTACATCAGCAAATGCAAGATCCGCTGCGAATCTAATTAGGGCAAATAAACCAGAACACATTTTTTTGTTTGATCATGAGAATACAGCGTTAAGGCCGATAGCGGATAATATCTTTACATTTTCGGACGAAATTTCAAGTATCATTGGGCAACTAAGGCCAAAAGGATCTGCCGGACCCGATGGGGTATCCAATTTCATATTAAAAAAATTATCATTTCAAGCCATATGTTTCGTAACTGTACTCATAAACAATTGTATTAATAATGTCTATTTTCCTGTAGCATGAAAAACAGCTGGAATCGTCCTAATCATGAAAGGGCAAAATAACTACGAGATACACAATTTTTTAGGCCTATATCTCTCTTTTCTAATGTAGGAAAAATTCTAGAACGAATTATTCTCAACAACATGAATTCACCGTCCGGAAATCCTATAGATCCCATACCGGACCTCCAATTCGAATTCCGGAGAGGGCACTCCACTGTTAATGCGTTACTTAAACTACATAATGACGTCAAAAAGATTCACGGTAACCTGCTCATTAGAAATAGAAAAGGCGTTCGATAGTGTGTGGAGGGATGGTTTGTTGTCTAAGATCTCACTGATGAAACTACCTCCCCATACTGCTAACCTTCTCGAGAGCTTTCTTGACAACAGATATTTTAATGGCCAGATACAGGGCACAACTTCCGAAGAGAACGAATGTAACAGAGGAGTGCCCCAAGGATCCATTTTAGGGCCCCCACTGTACAATATCTTCCTCCAGGCCCACCTAACAAATGTATCTAAATATCTTCTAGATTTTTGAGAATATCTGAGTAAACTAAAAATTTTATGATTCCTTGTCATTTTATCTACATGAATACATAGATTTTACTGTTTTTTTTTAATTGAAAAATATATATTTTTGACATTTAAAAAAGGCTTATGTTGTTGTTCATAAGGCCCATGGGGTCTTAATAAGGCCCACTCAGTTTTCTTAAGAATTTCGCAAAATTTCTAGCAAGAAAACAATGTTTTTAAAGTAAAAAGACCAACAAATCAATGTATCTTAATAAATATATTCTTTTAAATTTATTTCATAAGAAAACAGTCTTTTCAATTAAAAAAAAAAACATAAAAATAAACAAAAACTTAATTTTAACAAAAAACATAATCAAGAAACTTAAGACTTCACTTTTTTCATACAAAAATAAAACTTAAATATCCTCAAAAAAAAATATCACAAAAAAACTTAAAAAACAATAGGAACAAAGTTTAATGATTTTACGATTTAAAGGTGTTTATGTGCATCCTCCAGGGCATTCAAATTCCTTATCTTCTAAGGCCAATCCAACACAAAGCTCATGGAACCAAGCTTCGCACTTTTGACATTTCCGCATGTCCTCCATTCGGTCCTCCTTACAGGCATGACAATACCAAGTTCCACGGTTTTGTTTGCTTGCACTTTTTGACGTTGAAGGCTTCGGGGACTCGTTTTTGCCAATGAAAAAGTCTTTAACCACCTCCTGACCTTTAAAGTTCAAAGCCTTTTTACAAAATGTTTTTTTTAGTTTTGAACTGAGGTGTTGGAAGGAGTTTTTGGAATGGAGATTTATCAGTCTTGTGTTGTGTATACATCCGAACCATACATTGTTGTGTAAACAAAACAAATCATTTCCCGATAATCTGAAACCACTTGTGCATGCTGACATATTAATGAATGAGCGCATGCACATAGTGATGTTGTGTTGTATGAGAAACGCATTAAGAGTTTCATAAAAAACTCAAACAACACAATAAACCATAACCCACCTCAAAATGATTCAAATAAAATATACGAATCAAGGTCATCAAGAGGTTCGTTTGTAAATAAACAAACGAGCACGCTTGATAGACCATTAATAATTCACAAATGCCCGGTCATCGGTTTGTCGCCAAACCGAAACGGAAGGGCAAAAAGAATAATAAAAACCTAGTTGCTGGTTCATATGACCACCATATGAACCAACAACAGGCCAAAGACCTAATGCTGACGAGTTGAATTGCACTCATGAAAGTCGGGCAGTGACGAAAGTCGGGCAGTGACGAAATTAGTTAACAATTAAAGTAACTTCTTGGCTTAGCAGAAAATGAATTGATGTCGATAGCATCGATAACAATTCATGGACAATTAATTTGGTATAAATAGTAAATGAAAAATGAAGTCAATTACAATCAGTAACAGTCAGTAACAGTGAGATACAGTCAATAACAGGCAGTAACAGTCGGTAACAATCAGTTGTACATTTTATCAATCAATCATAATAAAGAAGTAAGTTCTTTTTGTAAACAAATAACCCCTTCTTTAATTTCTCAGGTACATTCAGAGATACCAAATGGTATCTCTGCTAAGTAGGCCTCGTCGCCTCCCATATTAATTGGCCCCAGTGTGCCTTCATCCGCTGGCTTTCCCCCTTCCTTTTCCCCTATAATTTTGAATAATCTTGGATCCATGTGTATGGATCCAAATGTACATTGGTGGTCGGGTGCCCCTGACCAGAACTAGGGTTCTCGCCTTACACGGGCCAAGTAGGTTAATTTCATGTTGTTGAATAACAATAACATAACAATGGCGCAGCCGGTAGGTTAGTACGACCAGTTGGAGAATAAACCTGGTTAACTGAAACACCCTCCATGTTTAAGCGTATTATGCTACGAACCTAGTTACCTTTACCAAAGGTTCCACTAATACGATTCTGTTTTTTTCTTTTTCTATTTTTTTTTAAGAAAAAGAATGTTTTCAATTTTTTGTCTCTCCATTATAGTTTACAATTTTTAGTTCGGAAGGGTTTTCTTTGCCTACGATTGATTCACTCTTGCCATTCTCCTGTTGCGCGTTTCGTTTGTTTGGAAAAATTTCCTTTTCTTTATTTCTTTTTTTTTCTCTTTTCCTAACTACTGTTTATGGATCCTAAACCCTCTGAGGTAGAGGTACTGCTCGAGGAAATCCAGCAGTTAAATAAGGAAAAGAAAGAGCAAGGTCAAGAGATTAAAAACTTCAATAGTACCCTACTAGCAGAGTGGAAAGCTCTTGTGGGAAAAGAAGTTTTTAATCTTAAATACAACCAAATAAGCTTACAGTGGGGACAACTCACGAGGCTGGAAGCAACGGATGCTATACTCTTTGAGTATATAGAATCCGTCAAGTCCCTCGAATCGAAACTTCAAAAAGACATCCGAGACCTCAAGCTTGAGTTAAAAAACCACCTAAGAGCTCGCAAAAAGTTAGAGAAAAGTCAACAGGAAGCTGAAAATACGAACAGCCAGGCTGAAGAAATAATTTCAGACCTGTCCAAGCGTATAGCTATCCTCGAGGCTAGAGAAGAGGAAGTCAAACGGAAACAAGCTGTTTTAAAAAATAAGGAGACAGAGTTTCAAAGTGGGATAGAAAAATTAAGAAGGCGTGAGGAAATTTTCGAATCTCAAATTCAATCACTGAATGACGAAGTTGTCGGTTTACGAAAAAATAAAACTATTCGTAAAACCATAGTCACTCAAACCTCAGTACAAGCCGACACAACCCCATTGGAAACACCTCCATTTGAAATTAGTAAACTCTCAGACGCGAAAAGGGAAGTCAAAATGTCGTTAGGTTTTGAAAAACTCCTCAAGCTCTCCGTCGGCATCCCTGAATTCTCTGGGGGCACCGATTCCAAAGTTGCTCAAAAACTCCAAACCTTCTTAACATGCATAAGGCCCATTATAGAACATATCCCAAACGAAGATGAAAAACTCTTCCTTCAACTTCTCCAAACAAAATTGAGAGAAGATGCCTTGGATTTGATTCAAACGGCAAAACCAAAAGATTATAAGGAATTTGAAGATGTACTCAACCGAGCATATCTTCCAATAGAAGACTACAACGATCTTGTTAACTGTTTGATAACAAGTCGCCAGAGTCAATTCGAAACCTTAAATACCTTTATTAGCAGGTTACGTCACTCTCTTACACAATGTAGAGATGCAGCCGAAATCAAATATGGGGAAAAAGCAGGGATTGTAAAAACTCAGTTATCTGATTTTGCAAAATCAGCTCTCGCATCAGGTATATCTAACAAACAACTAGGCCAGTATCTGTTCACGTTGGAGAATAAAAACTTTGAAGATTTAATACGAATTGCTCTCAGCATGGAAAAACATGTACAAAGGGTGGAAACAATCCCAGCAATGTCTTGCAATGCAGCCTTCACGGGAAGTGAGTCCAATTCGAGTAACCCCCAGACACCTCAGATATCGAACGAGAAAGCAAACATCATTTGTAACTTTTGTAACCTCAAAGGCCATACATATAGTGAATGTCTTAAAAGACAAAATACCCCTGTATGCCAAATCTGCAAGTATTATGGACATGAAGCTATAAATTGCAGAAGAAAAAATTATCAAAATAATAAAAACTATAATAATAATGGCCAAAGTTACAGTGGAAACAATAATAACAAAACTCAGGATCATGCTCACAACAATAGAAATAGTAATACACAAAATCGAAATTTTAATAACAACCAGAATTCCCAACAACATAAGGAAAATCCTTTTAGACGGCATTTCCAGAATAATAGTAATAACCAGAGTAACAATGACGCACCTGGAGTAAATACTCAACCAGGAGTATTTCACATGACGACAAAATGTGACTGGTGTGGGAGGTATACCCATTCAGTAGACCAATGTCATTTCAAAAACAAATGGCAAAACAGTAGAGCAAAAAACTCCCAATAGTCGATCGAAAGATCCCCGACTCGACTCAAAACAAATTTAAAAAAAGAATCTCCGGGCACCCTTTCAAACAAGACAAATTAAATAAAATTTCTTTACCCTCAATTGAAATTGAAATTGAGCTAGGCGGAATAAAACACATCAAATTATTAGTAGATACAGGATCAGAAGTCAGCCTCTTAAAAAAGAGCGCTATTAGAGATATAAACCTCCTCCGACCACATAAAAGAATGACTATTAATACGCCTTGTGGTGTTGGTTTTACGTTAGGAGAATGCATTGGCACTATACAAATGCCTTCATTTCCTCGTTGCGCTTTTCAAGTAGTGGAAGATGACCTAGCCATCCCTGGAGATGGAATACTAGGATATAATTTCCTAGGGAACTATTGTAACATAGACGGCCCTAACAAATTATTAACCTTCCCAGCACTACCGGCGCGAGACACGAAGGTGTATAGCATACCACTGGTACATTCTTTCGAAAACAACATATATGATTCAACTATTTCGCACAATGGATGTTGCTATACAGGGCTTGACACAAATGTGGCAACCACAAACTGTCAGCAAACTCATATAAATCACGAAGAAAAGGTAGGACATGAATTGAATATTAAGGATTCACAAGAAGAAAAATGTAAACTGCAGTATAAAAATGCAAGTCAATGCACTAAATTCGAATCTTTATCCACTTCAATGAAGGATTGTTCAAACACTGAAACCGAAGCATCTCAAATTTCACCTCGCAAAGTGGAATCAAGGGAAAATCTGCGAAAGGTCCAAGTAAAAGACGAAAGAGTAAAACTGCTAGATTTCAATTCAAAGAAGCAGGAAGAACTCAAAGTCAACAAATCCAATAAATGTCCAAAAAATAGAATCATTCTAAATGACTGTGAGGAAATTGTAAACATAAATAGCAATTCGAATAACAATAAAAAAAATACTGAGTATAAAGCACCAGCCCAAAATTTAAAAGCACACTGTCCAATAAAAAATAAGGACAGCTTAGAAGTCAAGAACTCGGAGGTAAACCCGATTCCCAATGGAGAAATTATTACAGATTCATTTAGAAATACATGGAAAATAGGACCACTAATAGGTCTAGGAAGTTTTGGTCAAGTATACTCAGCATGTAAAGCCTCAAACTCAAAAAAGAAAACATCTGACTATAAATACGTCGCGAAGATTGAACCACACGATAGTGGGACACTCTTTGTGGAGATGCATTTCTATATGAATAATACTCATTCAGAGGACATTACAAAGTTCAAAAAACTTCACGATATAAAATCTTTAGGAATACCCTATCTAGTAGGTACTGGATCACACGACTATGATAATGTTTTACATCGTTTTTTGGTCATGCCACGGTACGGAGATAGTATCTGGAAACTTTTCTTTGAAAACGGAAGAAAAATTCCAGAACATACCATCTACCGTTTAGCGTTACAGTTATTAGATGTGTACGAATACATTCACGGCAGAACCTATGCTCATACAGATTTAAAAGGAACAAACATTTTATTAGGTTGTGAAAAAGACAATACCACTCAAGCGTATCTGGTAGATTTCGGCTTAGCAAGCCACTACACCCAAGAAAATTTCAAACCAAATCCTAAGAAAATGCACCACGGTACAATTGAGTACACCTCTAGAGATGCTCACCTAGGTTTAATCACCATGCGAGGAGATTTCGAGATCCTTGGATATAACCTTATCGAGTGGTCAGGAGTGATGTTGCCTTGGGAGCCAAAAGGGTCCAAAAGTCAAAAGAAACCTTTATGGGTAATGTTACATTAAGTTTGAAAAAACTATACCACAATCAGACACCAAATGCAATTCTGGAGTTCATAAAATATGTCGCTTCTTTGAAGTACAATGAGACACCAGACTATAATAAATGTCGACAAATATTCCAATCAGGACTAAAAACTCTTAAAGCTATTAACTCAGGTGATCTAGAGTTCAAATTAGGCTCAACACAAAAATTTGTATCTTTACCAAAATGGGAGTCTGACCAAGAAAACAAAGACGAAAACAGTAGCATAGTTGAAAAGAATACCTCTGAAATAATTTTAGTAATAAAAAACCAACCAAAAAGCAATAAAACAATTCAACTCAATCTAAAGGAAGGGTTGAAAATTCCCTCTAGATCGAGAATGACTGTAGAACTACCGTACAGAAGTGAAGAAGCCATGATCTGTCTATCCAAACAAATTGAGGACGGAGTGTTCTTGGGTAGCTGTTTGATAGGAGACAATAAAAGACACGTTGTAGTACCCATAATAAATACACATCAACATGAAATCAAAATAACACATATCGAGCTGGAAATGGCCCCCCTAAAAGATTTCGATGTAGTAGATATTAATACCCACCAAAAAGATTTTGGTACTGACAAGGTAGAATGTTATCATACAATAACCCAAAATAGTTTCGTAAACAATAGAATACAAGAATTAACAACCAAATTGAACAAAGATGATAGCCTAAACGAAGAAGAAAAAGAATCTATAGTAGACCTTTGTTCAAAATACAATAACATATTTTTCCTACCGGGTGACAGACTCACTCACACTACAACCATGCTGCATAAAATCCCAATTAACCAAGACCAAGCCCCTATAAACACCAAAATGTATAGGCTCCCTGAGAAGCAACGGGGAATAATAAATGAACAACTTGCTGAAATGTTAGAAAACGACATAGTCCAACCCAGCAAAAGTCCTTGGAACTCACCACTTTTAGTGGTACCCAAAAAGGCAGGACCCGACGGAGAGGTACGTTGGAGGGTAGTAGTCGACTTCCGTAAGGTGAACGAATGCACGATAGGAGATGCTTTCCCGCTACCTCGTATCGAAGACATACTTGACCAACTTGGTCATGCTAGATATTTCACAACACTGGATCTTGCCAGTGGTTACCATCAAGTTCTTGTCCATCCAGAAGATAGGGAAAAAACAGCTTTCAGTACGGCCTATGGCCACTACGAATTTAAGCGAATGCCTTTTGGACTCAAAGGAGCTCCAGCGACATTCCAAAGACTTATGAACTATATCCTTACTGGTCTACAAGGACTAGAATGCTTTGTCTAATTAGATGATATAGTCGTCTATGGAAAAAATCTGGTAGACCATAACAGAAAATTGGAGTTAATTTTCGAGAGAATGCGAGAACATAACTTAAAATTGAACGTAGAGAAATGTCAATTTCTCAGACGAGAAGTAGTATATTTAGGACACAAATGTTCCGCAGAAGGAGCACTTCCCGATCCAGGAAAAACTAGCTGTGTGCAAAACTTCCCTGTACCTCGCACGATAAAGCAAACACAATCCTTCCTTGGTTTGGCCAATTACTACCGGAAATTTATTCCAAACTTTTCGAAAATAGTTCGACCACTGACAAATCTTACTCGAAAGGACGTTAAATTCACTTGGACAGACAGATGTCAAGAAGCATTCCAAACAATAAAGAACTTGCTAGTAACACCCCCGTTATTAATTTATCCCGATTTTAAAAAACCATTCATTCTCACGACTGACGCTAGCAATGAAGCGATAGGGGCAATTCTCTCGCAAGGAGAAGTAGGGAAAGACAAACCTGTTGCATACGCTAGTCGTGCATTAAACAAAGCAGAAAGAAACTACTCCACTATAGAAAAAGAAATGTTAGCTGTTGTTTGGGCCACTAAAAACTTTAGATGTTACTTGTTAGGAAGAAAATTTATAGTATACACAGATCACGAACCATTGACAGGTAATTTTAGAGTAAGAGACCCCACGTCAAGGTTCCACCACAAACTATCCGAGTATGACTGTTGTTTAAAATATAAAGCAGGTAAAACTAACGTCAATGCAGATGCACTGAGTAGAATACCACTAATGGTATCTGATGAGGACAAGAACCAAGAACGTGAGAAAACTTGTTTAGCCGTAACAAGAGCTCAGAGAGCTTTACAATTACTAGATAAAGAAGACACTAATATTAAACGACACGACTCTGACGAATCTTGTAGTGACGTGAATATTACCCAACAAAACACATCGACAATAAATGAAATTGAAGACTTCAAATATAACAGACAGAAGATCGATAAGCCCGAAGAAATATTGAATGTACTCAGAGATTATCATGACTCTCCGTTTGGCGGACACCAAGGTGTCATAAACACATATAAAAGAATCCGAAAGAATTACGTTTGGCCAAAAATGTTCCAGGACATATCCAAATACATAAGGAAATGCCCAAAATGCCAAAAAATGAAATCAAGTCCAGAAACAAAAATGCCAATGATAATTACTGACACAAGTCAAATTCCTTTTGACAAAGTCTATTTAGACATACATAGTAGGACCACTGCAAGAATCATACTCAGGAAACAAGTACATTTTGACGTTTCAAGACAACTTGACTAAATACGTAGACTTCTACGCAATACCTAACCAGGAAGCCGTAACAATAGCCCAGATATTTTTTGAACAAATCATAACAAGATACAGAATACCCAACAAATTAGTTACAGACCAAGGGACAAATTTCTTAAGCAAGTTATTTAAACAAGTATGCAAATTACTTAAAATTGAAAAACTGCAAACTACCGCCTATCACCCTCAATCGAATGGTGCATTGGAAAGGGCACATAGACCACTAGTAGAATATTTAAGAACGATCTGCGATGAAAACCCAAGATCTTGGGATCAATTTCTTAGAACCGCCGCGCTTGTTTATAACAACAGAATTCATGAGGGGACTAAGTTTACCCCTATGGACTGTCTTTTTGGTTTCACTTCCGACATACCTTCAAACCTTAAAAAAGAACCCATATACGACCACGAAAATTACTATTATACTTTACGGTATAAGTTACAGAAAATACATTCTTTAGCTAGGAAAAATTTGATTATTAGTAAAAAGAATTCAAAAAATTATTACGACAATAAAATAAGAACTATAACTTTTCACGTAGGAGACAAAGTACTTTTGAAAAACGAGAATAGACAGCACAAATTATCTGAAATATGGACAGGACCATATCCTGTGATACAAATTACGAGTCCCACAGATAGTGTAATATTAATTAAGAAAAAACAGGTAACCATTCATAATAATCGTCTCAAACATTATTACGAATAACAGCTACTCTTTTTCCTACTATAATTTTTTTTGCTAAGCAACGCTCCCCTAAAACCAAAAATATATACAATGCCTACAAATGCATATTACTAACCCCATAAAGTCTGTATTCATGTTTCCATTTCATTCATAAAGTGAAAATGGCAAGGCAAAAGTAAAAGAAACTGAACCTATTTTAAAATCGAAAACTGTCGAATGTCGATTTGAAAAAAAAAAAAAAAAAATAAAAAAAAATATATATAACAATAATAAATATCAAGGTCACTACCTAAAACTACTTCTTGAATTTCACATTCATTCAATAACACATGTTTAAATTCATCAAAGAAAGACCGCATTGAAATTAACATGATAAAAATCAACGGCACACGCCAATAATGCGCAACAGTAAACAGTTTCAATAAACGATCAAATTACATTCACGACCACTAAACCTCTTGAACGAAAACCGAAAATACGAAACAAAATTTTTGTATGAATCGGCAATTGTTTTTTTTAACTTTTGTATAAATCGGCAATTGCTGTCTGTTTTCTTTGTAATAGTAGTAACCATTAGCCCAATGATTTTTTTTTTGAGTAATGAATCACTACGGAATTTAATGTAGAAATAAAATAGAATCTGCAAACAGAGGAATTGTTACATGTATGGTGGCCAGCTACTTGACGAAGAAAATAAAATTGCCAGCCAAAGAGGACGATGTGAAGAAATTCACAGGAACGCTGAAGGAAGAGATTTGAATTTCGATACAAAATTTTGAAAAAAAAAAAAAAAAAAAATAAATAAATAAAAAAAAAAAAAATAAATAATAATAATAATAATCAAAGCGTTTAAAAAAAAAAAAAAAAAAAGAATTATAAAATACAAAAAAAAAAAAAATTAAGGAAAAGAATTAAAGCGCCACCATATATAAAAAAAAAAAAAATTAAAAGATGGGAGATAGCGAGCCCCAAAACAATTTTACACACCCAACTGATATACAACATACCTCCACTTAAAATACTTAAAGTATACACAACATTTCATACACAAACAAACCCTTACACCCCGTCAAAGCTTTAAACATAATACAAGTAAAAGTTCATCTAAAAGTTATTAAGATTGCTAAAATTATATTGAAAATTTATGACACCCATTTTAAAAACTTAAAAACCATTTTTAAATAAAAAACACAAAAAAAAAATTATTTTAAAACCATGATTCTATGAAAAAATAGACTAAAACTTGAGTTACTATAAATATGTATTCTTTTAAGAAACTTAGTAAGAAATGAAAAATTAAATAAAAAGAAATCAAAAAATAAAGACTACAATAGACTTCTACTACTATAAAAAGAAAACTAATTTAAATAAAAATTATAACATTTAAGCTACAACTACACTAAAATTAAATATGTTATTATTGTACCATATTTAAAAACTTAAAAACCATTTTTAAATAAAAAAAAAAAAAACAAACAAAAAAAAAAAAAATTTTATATTTTAAAACCATGTTCTATGATAAAATAAACTTAATCTTGAGTTACTATAAATATGTATTAAGAGATTCTATTAAGAAACTTAGTAAGAACTAAAAAAGCAAAGTATACAATAGACTAATTTAAATAAAAATTATAATATTTAAGCTACAAATACACTAAAATTAAATAAAAAGAAATCAAAGAATAAAGAATATAATAGACTTCTACTACTATAAGAAGAAAATTGTTTTAAAACTTATAATATTTGAGCTAAAAATACACAAAGCAAATACTTTTATATATACAATATTTATAAAATAAATGGAAATTTATGTAAAATCGAAAACTATACATCTAAAAGATATTTTTCCCATTGATGAAACGAATTTTATTAGAGATGAAATACCTCCCAAATTTATGTAAAATAAAAGTTATACATTTAAAAAAAAAAAAAATATATATAATATATAAAATAAGAATAAATAATGATATGTACAAAATTCTATTAATTTAACTATACGTTAAAAGCGAAGGAAAACACAATGGAACCGACGGCGTCCAGGTACCATTACACCTGAAGAAAACAAAATCTAGAAACCACTACATGTCGATCCCCCTGGAAACAACTACATTGACTGGAGGATTACAATTAAGAATTATTTTATAGTTTTTTTTTTTCCTTCCGTGTTAATTTATAAGATTACTTTAAGAGTTTTCAAATTTTTTGTCTTTAATGCTGAGTCAAGAATACCTTCTGTAGATATTTTGGCATATGATAATATTAACAAACATTTTTGTATAAATTCGTCGGACTCTCATGTGGGCGGTAAACTCGATTGGCAATTTTTGTCTCTTCTAAACAAAAATCGCGGTTTTGAAGGGGGGAGGTGTTGTGTTGTATGAGAAACGCATTAAGAGTTTCATAAAAAACTCAAACAACACAATAAACCATAACCCACCTCAAAATGATTCAAATAAAATATACGAATCAAGGTCATCAAGAGGTTCGTTTGTAAATAAACAAACGAGCACGCTTGATAGACCATTAATAATTCACAAATGCCCGGTCAGTGACGAAAGTCGGGCAGTGACGAAATTAGTTAACAATTAAAGTAAATTCTTGGCTTAGCAGAAAATGAATTGATGTCGATAACATCGATAACAATTCATGGACAATTAATTTGGTATAAATAGTAAATGAAAAATGATGTCAATTACAATCAGTAACAGTCAGTAACAGTGAGATACAGTCAATAACAGGCAGTAACAGTCGGTAACAATCAGTTGTACATTTTATCAATCAATCATAATAAAGAAGTAAGTTCTTTTTGTAAACAAATAACCCCTTCTTTAATTTCTCAGGTACATTCAGAGATACCAAATGGTATCTCTGCTAAGTAGGCCTCGTCGCCTCCCATATTAATTGGCCCCAGTGTGCCTTCATCCGCTGGCTTTCCCCCTTCCTTTTCCCCTATAATTTTGAATAATCTTGGATCCATGTGTATGGATCCAAATGTACATTGGTGGTCGGGTGCCCCTGACCAGAACTAGGGTTCTCGCCTTACACGGGCCAAGTAGGTTAATTTCATGTTGTTGAATAACAATAACATAACAGTGAGTCAGAGAAGAGCATAGTAAATTTTGTTTGTGACCTACTGAACACATTGCACTGAGGGATCATGTTGCACTAGAATGGATCGAAGAATGAGTCCATTCTATGCGAGTGAGAAATTGAGAACCAAAGTGCATATGAGTTCAATTGAGTCATATTTTGTATTTTGTATTGTATTGAATAAAATTGAAAGCAGTATATAAAGGGGTGCATTTTGTAAAATAAAGTTAAGTTTGAGCATAGACAAGTTACTTTGAGTTTTCACTTCATTCGGCTGGCGAGCTCAGTATATACGTAAAATCGTGCACTTAACAGTGCTCGGACACACAGTCGGCTGGAGAGCTAAGAAAATACTTCAACAGTAGGGAATAACAGAAATTCGTATAATAACTTCCTACATAACACTGGCTTCGTTCCTCATTCTCCATGCGCTCAACAGCTTGAAGCATTGCGGCTAGCCCCAAAGCAGGTTCTGGATCCGGTACGTCAACGACATTCGCATTTTCAATCAGGGTGGAAAGAGGCATATCGTCTGAGTCATCATCCGAAGCGTTATATTGTTGCATGGGCACTAATGCGTTCATATGTGTATTGTCGAGAGGATCTGGATATGGTCTTTCCGAAAAAGCTGACGGAGCAAATGCAAGCTCAGATATGACGTTTGGGTCGAAGGGATACAGTCCTGTCGCAAAGAAATCCTGACGTTATATTGTCGTAAGTCATACATTTGGATCAAACTTTAGATAATATGACGTTAAAACTTGTTTTGTTCAACTTCCTATCGGGATACTTTGCTATGAATCTAAGCAATTCTTGACTCCGATGGTGCTCAAAAGATCGATAGACTGATTTATCCAGAGGTTGCAGTTCATGCGTCGTATTTGATGGCAGACAATAAAGAGTTATTTGATAGCGCTCTGCCTCCTCTACGATTGAATAGTCCAGGTGACAGGCTGCACCATCAAAAATTAGCAAACATGGCCCCGGAGTCTTGAACTTGCCCAAATAGGATATGAGCTTTACAAAGGTATAGTGATTCATTTATCATTTTGGTGTCATCTTCACTAAAGACCCGATTGGCAAATTGTCCGTGAATTCAGGCTTTAGTCTTTTTCCTTGAAAAAGGACAACTGGTGGAATGGCTATTCCCATTGCGCTGACACAGCCAACAATCGTCACACTTTCGGCGTGTTCGTTGGAAATTTTGTGCACCCTCTTCGACCCTTTTTGAGCTATGACATTTTGTTGGTGGTGGAGCGAAATCCTGCAGCCTTTCTCGCCCATATTATATATGCTCTCTGGTCTTTGTTGGATGTTTAATTTCTCCATTAGGATCCCTACTTTTTCAAAGTGATCATTGACAATGTGCCTGTTTAATTTCTGAGCTCTAGCTGGCATCATCATTTGCGCCTTGCGCACGGATTATTCTGGTTGACGTGTCATAAATAACCGTAGCCATTTTCTTTCAGCACAGTTTCTGATGTTTAAAAGCTGTTGGGGATGTTGTTTAATCAGCAGAAAACGGAGGATTAGTATCGCAGCATCTTCGGAGTGATTGGCATGTCAACCTGAGAGAGTCTCACGATCCTTTGAGACAGATCTGTCTCTTGTTCTGCCGTAAATTTTGAAGGACGCCCAAGTTTCTTTTTAGATGAGCCACTCGAGATATGATTTCTAAGCGTTCTTCGTGGAATGTTGAAGCGCTAAGAAGCTTCACGCTGTGTTAAACCGCGTTACACAGCCTGCAACGCGTTTTCCATATCGACTTCTGTCCAATTAGAAGCTCTTTTTAGGGTAAAGTTGACATTTTGTCTGAAACACATTAAAAATACAAAATACAAACCAACAACTTAAAAACAAAATTTGCGTGTGCCCAATAAGGCCACCCCTTTTTTTTGGGCCTTATTAGGAACATGCAAGACTTAAAAAAAAAAATTATATAAAACTAACTATCAAACATTTTTTACAAACAAATGTTTTAATTTACTCAAAACATTATATATTATTTGGTAAAAATAAAAAATATGTAATTACTTTGTTGAAATTCGTTGAAAAAAGAAAAAAAAACACACAACTTTTTTATAATTTCGTAGGTCTTCACCCGTCGACGAACTTCATTCAACTGCAGGTCACGACACGAATCGCGCAGCTGGCTTTTTCCTTTGTGTGTGTTCTTGCAGACATGGTTTACTTATGGAAAGGAAAAAAGTCCCATTATTTGTTCGTTTCAGTGTTTTCTGAGAAGTGGGCCTTATTAGGAACAGGGCCTTATTTGGCCCCGTACCTTACCCTCTAATTGCTCTACGTCACCTAGAGAAACACATCAAAAAGATAAATGATTACTACAGCACTTGGGGAAATAAACTTAACATCCCCATGACTGAACTAATTTCTTTCCGAAACGCCAGTGGTAAGGGACCGGGGGCGTAGTCTGTGAAAGTAGAAACCTTACTCTCAACATTAATAGAAACCCTATACAAGTTAAGAACAAAATTAAATACCTTGAGGTAAACTTTACGAATCTATTTAAATTCAACATTCATGCCAGGATCACCCTTGCTAAAGCAAGAAAAATCTCCAATATGCTAATGCCCTACTTCAAGCACAAGGGGTTGCAAAAGAAAACCAAGCTATTCGGCCCTATCGAGGTAACCGTCGGAGCGGAATTCTCTCCGATCCGAGACATTTTGCTTCGTGGTAGTTCTCCGATCGGACGATCCGACGTTCTCCGATAAGTTTTTGTTGCGGAGATTTAATTTTTGGGAATGCAATGCATTGCCGCATTTGTGAAAAATTTCTTACGACGACAACTCTTCGAAGCAAAATTGAATCTCTGAAAAAAGATCCGTTGCGGAGAAAACTCCGCTCCGACGCCGACGGTTACCTCGATAGGGCCGATTATTCTACAAAACACTTGTAAGACCCATAATGACCTACGGATTCCCTATATGGTTCTCTATCTCACCAACAGCTTCAACAGAACTGGAGGTACTAGAAAGAAAAATTATAAAAAATAGAGAAAAAAATTATATAAAATAGAGAAAAATTACGAGTCAATGAATCTAACACCATTCCGTTCCTGCACTATGTTTTAATGCATATGCAGAAAACCACCTCAAAACTTGAGCTCTCGCAGAACGAACTAATGAAAGAACTTCCCCTTTCACAGGCGGGCTCCTCCTGGGATGATGAACCATACCCCTCACCTTCTCAATAGGTCTTGAAAGTAAACCTACTAACATACCCCCACCATTTTACCAAGTGACCCAAACTGGTCACAATCGGGGCTAAATGATAAATGACAGAAATAATGCAAACAATGCATATACATATATATGTGGCTTGACTACACGATTCACGGATATTGTACGAAAGAAAAACCTTTAAAAAAAAAAAAAAAAAAAAAATCACTCTATCATAATCCATAAGGCATAATAATAGGAGGATGGTACTCAACCCTGTATTAGACTAAGATATGGTACTAACAAAAATTGTAACCTAAAATAGTTTCTTTCTTAGCTTATGAAAATTACCTGCAAAGATAAACACATTCGAAACATTTAGCAACCGAAACTTAACTCAGCAAATTGTATTGATAAGCAACTACAAGAAAATCAATTATAATAAACTGCTCTCTGTAATCACAAGCATCCAGAAAAAAATAAAAAAATAAAAAAAAACCTTCACTAATATAAAGAAATTACTCTTATCTAAAGATAAAGACAATAATCTGGTTATGATTTTAAGCTTTAAATTGTAAATTTTAAATCTCAAACTTTAAATTCAAATGAACCCATCTAAATCCAACAAAACGAATTGTTCACCTATCAAATGTACAAAGAGAATCTTAAACTGAAAATACCAACGCTTAAGAACCAAAACAACTGAAATATAATATAATATAATAGGGCTTTTTCGCTCTAATCTAATATAAACTCAAGAAACCCTTTTCGATGTAAATATAAAAATAACAAATCAAAAGAAAAGAAAAGAAAAACAACTATCAGACATATTCGTATGCTTGACACAACACTGTATCTAAAAATCTAAATCTAAATATAAACTCAAATGCCTTCAGCAACAGGGCACTCTCGCTTTTTTTTTTTTTAATATATGAGAATATGTAAGATAGAAATAGAATTAAGTTAGGTTAAGACATGGGTGTCTCCCAAACGGAGGACAAAAAAAAATAAAGGATAGCAGTTAGCGGTTAGAACTGAAAAAGAATGGCAAAAGTTAAATTGAGAAACGAAATCTTTTCATGCCGTATCTTTCATGTGTGTATATTTTTGAAGGTTTGGTTCGATGCAAAGTTTTAAGTTAAACAGATTCTGTTCAATAAAAAGCAAATGGAAATCATAGTTGTAGTTGTAAAGAATTCTTCTTTCTCTTATCAGATTATTTTTTTTTTTTTTTTTGTTTCTAATATCCTCTGCCCTTCGTTGTACTCACTACACCACTATTTCTCACTGCAATTAACAGAGGAAAACTATTCATTTCTATTTGTTATTCAAAAACAATTTAAATTTCAAGACAAAACCAGAATTTCTATTCAAATCTGTCATGATCAGCTGATCATGTAGAAGGCGTTTGGATTGTAATATCGTTCTTCATGATTGACGAAAAGAGTTACTCCTTTTGTTAAAAGATTTACTCCTTTCCCATTTTCCATGTTTCATTGAAAAAAAGAGTAGATCCGGAGTTACTCTTAACGCCAAAGATTTACTCCCATTTGGTTGGGAGATCTACTCTGAGTTCATGCACACATGCAAAAACATTTATTCTGTCAAACTTTAAATGTAAAATAATTTGATTATTTTCAATTTATTGTGCCAGCGTTGGTTGGTTTGAAAAAATTGCTATAAACTATGAGGACACGAGAAAATAAGTTAGAATTCAGTAATTTGCTAAAAAATTTAATTACAAAATATGAAAGTATGAATTCCTATTATGTGAACATTAATTTAACCGCCAATACCAGCAAAAAACGTAAAAACATGTTCCATTGAAAGGAGTAGTTCTCGATTTGAGAGTAATTCTATCGAATTTCAATGAAAAACGCTATAAGTAAGTGGCGTTCAATGTACGTAATACCGATACTTAAACGACTAAAAAGTGACTCGACAAATAAAGTGACTATTGCCACTCAAGTGTAACGCCTTTCATAATAGGAGTGATTGTAAATAACACACAAGTGTCAAAAGACACATGAAAATCAAACATAGCTCCTAAGCAAGAGCAGATCAAACATAAAAAGCAACTGTCAGCCATTTGGCGAAAAAAGTAAAAGCAAAAGTAGTGAGCAGGCAATATATAATAGCCGCGATATTCAACAAAAAACCTAGTTTATAAAAACGTGAATTGTAACTGTACATCAGAAAAAAGACTCAATAAAAACTAAACTAAACTAAACTTCACAATGGCTACTTTCACTATTCACAGTAAAAGAAATCCTTGTCGATAGAGATACGCAATACCAAAAGGAAAGCTTTCGGCCATTGAATCTTAATACATATATAAAACAAAGACGGGTTTGTTACAACACTTATAACTCGAGATCTGCTAAACCAATATTCATGGTTATTGATTCGTTGGATTTGTCTCCGCCCCGAATAGCATAATACATCTTAAAAACAATGAAAACTCGATATGTGTAATGAATACTTAATCTATATATCTATGTATATAAAAGAAAGTTAAGATTAGATTAAGATTTGTTTTTATTTCGCTAAGTTTTATATACAATTGACTTAAAACTATGCTTATGACTAACTATTACTAGATTGTTGGCACAGAAGGGGCCTAACTTATTTTTACTGTCTAAAGGAATGGTTTTTATAAAATAAAATACATATTTTTGTCTACTTAATCTACTACATGAAAATAAAATAAAATAAAAATGGCATGACTTAAAGTCTTGAAAAATAAAATAAAATAAAAATAATATGAGCTCCGTGGCTCATCCCCTGTCTGCTTTTTCGTAGAAAGGTCTTCCTTCGTTGAACAATACATCATGGAATCTGGCATCGATGATTGCTCTTGGGAGTAGATACCTATGGCTGGTGTTAATTTCTTCCTGCAGTAGCTGTTGCACTTCTGGGTTTGAATGTCCTTCGAGGTTCCTCAAGATTCGGCTGGATAGCTCCATCATATATTGGTCTATTGGTACCATGTCAGCTGCCTCGTATACCATCTTAGTTGGCCAGTACTTCCTCGTGAGGGGGTTCCTATGAAGTATAGTGCAAACTCTGAGTATTTTCCTCTCGAAGATCTTCATTTTCTTCATGGTTGACGGTGAGATGGTGAACCAGACCGGGCAGGCATATGTGATGACGGGCCTGATGAGTTGCTTATACATTAGTAGTTTTGTCGTCTTGCTGAGTCAATACTGCTTCCTTAGTAGATGATATATCAGGTGAAACGCGAAGCTGGCGCGTTTCAAAATGGCTGTGGCATATTTTTTGGACTTCATCCGGTGGGTGAAGTTTACACCCAGGTATTTGGCACTGTCCTTTGTTGTGACAACTGTGTTATCTGGAAATCCGATGGTGATTTTCCTACTCCTTTCAGCGATTCTTCTTCGGGCTCTCGTCCTTGTCTGTGGTGGTCTGAAGCAAATCAGTTCCGTCTTGCTGGCGTTGATCTTCAATCCCCATTTAAGGTAGTACTTCCAGAGATTATTGACGTGCTCCTGCACTCTATGGGCTGCTATGTCAGGCGATGGAGATGTTGAGTAGGTGATGGAGTCATCTGCATACAGCTTAGTCATTGTGCCTGGTGGGTTTTCTGGTTGGTCTGCGGTGTAGATGTTGAATAAAAAGGGGCCTAACTTTGATCCCTGCGGGACTCCGGCCTTGATGTGTCGTAGTCCTGTTTTTCGCTGGAAACCTGTACAAAAAAGAGGCGATTAGTAAGAAAATTTTGAATTATTTTTACCAAATATCCTGGAAAGCCAAATTCCATTAGCTTGTAAATGAGTCCATTGATCCAGACGCTGTCAAATGCCTTTTCGATGTCTATCAGACATGCTACGGTGTTTTCCTTTTTGTTCAATCCCATGGTGATGTTGCTGTGAAGTCCAAGAAGAGGATGTATCGTCGAGTGATTGGTCTTGAATCCATACTGGAAGTCTGGTATTATATTTCTTTCCAAGCAGAAATTTTTTACCTTCCTCAGTAATAGACTCTCAAGTACTTTGCTAACACAGCAAAGTAGTGAGATAGGCCTATATCCTTCCACGGTGTGTCTGTCTGTCTTCTTGGGTACTGGAACAATCCTTGCTGTTTTCCATGCTGCAGGAAAATAGCCGTTGTTTAGGCAGTTGTTGAAGATGACTGTCAACAGGAAGAAGGCGATGTTCGGCAACTTTTTCAAAACAAAGTTGGATATGCCGTCCGGTCCAGTTGACTTTTAAGAGTTTCCTGCGCTGATGGTCTCACATATTTCCTCTGTATTGGTGAATACGTCGTCGTTGTTGGGGTTGTGGGCAGGATTCTCTTCGTTGAATTCCGTGATTGTTTCTGATGTCTGGTGTCTTGCATGCGCTCTTGATTCAACCATCAGGAATTCTGATATAAAAGAAAGTCGTGTTAGTTACACTATTTATAACTCAAGAACGGCTGAACGGATTTGTCTGAAAATTGGTGGGGAGGTAGCTTAGGACCAGGAGACGGACTTAGGATATCTTTTTATCCCTATATTCCTATGGGAACGGGAATGTAAACGGGAACCTAGAAACTACTGAACCGATTTCAAAAATTCTTTCACCGTTAGAATGCTACACTATCACCGAGTAATAATAAACTTTAATTCATCCCCATATTCCCACGGGAACGGGATTGGGAATGCAAACTACGAAACTACTGGACAGATTTTAAAAACTCTTTCTGCTCTAGGATGCTACATTATCCCTCAGTAACATAGACTATATTTCATCCATATATACCATATATACAGAAACGGGAACTAGAACGGGAACCTTAAAACCGCATGACCGATTTCAAAAATGTTTTCAACTTTAAGATGGTACATTATCAATATCCCACATTTACATAAATTATTTCATCCTCATATTCCCACGGGACCCGGGCAACGCCAGAAGGCTCAGAAATATATTTTTTTATCCGGGAACAGGATTGGAATCGGAAACCTAGATATTATTGGAAAGATTTCACAAAATCTTTCAGAATTGGGATGATACATTATCCTTCAGTTGTAAGGTGTTCAACTTCAGGTAAATAATAATTAATGGTAATTCGCCATAGGAGGTTTAGGTGTCGGGTAGAGGCGAACTTAGCATCCACAATTCACTTACATATTTCTTTGCGAATAAGAGGTTCGAGACTAGGAGAATAGGTTCTCATACGTAAATAGAAAAATGGGTGATGTACCAGGTGAACCGGTTCGTTTGGAGAAAGTGTTATAGGTAGGAGTAGATGGTAGGCGATAAGTTCAAATCAAGAGTGTGTGGGTGTACGTGGTGGAGTGATTTGGGGAATTGGGCTGGATTTTAATTAGAAAGGGCAAAATTTGTCACACCTATTTTTAGAAAATTCGAATTTGAATTTAGAAATCAAAATTGTTTTAGTCTAGTTAAAATCCAGTGCAAAAATCCAAAAAAACATCGAGCGGAAACACTTCCATCTTGGAAAGCCAAGCCAAGCTAGTTTGAGCGAGATAAGGAGAAAAGTGGAGAAAGTTAGTTTAGTTTGGTTGGAGATTCGAGGAGGTTGAGTCGTGGTTGTCGTTAAGTCGGGATCTGGGATTTTTTTTATGTACAGTGATGAGAACAATTTTTTTTGTGTTGAAAAAAAAAAACGAGGGAGAAATAGGCGCATCTTGGAAAATAGTTCTTGAGCGACATTCGCATAATTGATTTAAGTGGTGGATAAATTTTTTTTTGTGCACGGTAAAGATTGCGTCCGCCCAGAATTGACGCGGCGAGGTTATTTGGTGGGGCACAGGATACGTATGCGCTCGTGTAAAACGGTGCTCTGCACAAACCCAAAAATAAAAACTCGGACTCTAAACCATCAATAACGTACGCACAGCAGAGTAAACTTTTCTCATCATACACGCACCGCATTCACACGAAAAAATTTTCAATCACGTGCACCGAACGGGGTAAATTACCTACCACACAAGCGTCACTATCTCACGATCAACCACACCTTAATCAAGCAATCATATCAGAAAATCACCACACAAGCGTCACTATCTCACGATCAACCACACCTTAATCAAGCAATCATATCAGACAATCACCACACAAGCGTCACCATCACACGGTCAACCACACTTTAATCAAGCAATCATATCAGACAATCATCACACAAGCGTCATTAATCACACGGTCAACCACACCTTAATCAAGCAATCATATCAGACAATCATCACACAAGCGTCACCATCACACGGTCAACCACACCTTAATCAAGCAATCATATCAGACCATCATCACACAAGCGTCACCATCACACGGTCAGCCACACGTCAATCAAGCATACCGTCAATCGCACGCTGATGACTTACATATCTCTGACTCCTATACGTCACAAGCACGATCACACCTCCACACTCGTCAAGCAGACTACCATAACCGCGTCCACTTGATAAGGACACCTCTCAACGAGACTTCCAATCTCAAAACCCAAAATCAGCTGCAAGCAAATCGCTACCTGGGACAGGCACGCACACACGTCGCCGCCGTATAAGTACAGGCTACCAGGACCTGACACCAGGGGATCACATCATAGAACGAGCTTCGAATCAGAAAATTTTTTTGATTATTTTAATCAGAGCTTTATGCGGGCTAAGACAAAAACACTTACCTTTCCTTCAATTTGTTTTTGGATAACATTTTTGTGATATGTTTAATGGTCAAGTGATTGAGTGGGCTCAGTGTTAATATAGAATTTATTGTAGCTGTGCAAGAAGTTTAGGCGTTTAATGCCTTAAGCCCAGAAGTGGAATAAATGTTTCTTCTCTCAAATTCCCTAACAGGTAACTTCTAACATATCGATTCCCAGTGAAGCGGTGCATTTCATCATTGGATGTCCGGGTAAGTCGTTGAAAAATTTGGCACCATTATTAGTTTTTTTTTGTTGATATGATTACATATTATGCGAATGCATAGGTGAGGAAACTTATTCCACGTCGCAGGGTAAAATTTTGTATATGGTTTAAAAGATTGAAAATCTAGGACAGCGAAATTTGTGGACAGTTATCCCAGTCAATTAAGGAAAAAAAAAAAAAAAAAAAAAAAAAAAAAAAAAAAAAAAAAAAAAAAAAAAAAAAAAGTAAATAAATAATAACCCTTATGGACAAACTGAAAGTTAAGTTATTTTTGGTTGTTTTTTGATATGTTTTTTTGTTTTTAGTTCAGGAAAGTATTGCTTTTATCGATCCCTTTGATATACATAATTATATTTTACTTACTTGTTTCAAAATTAAGATCCATTATTGGCAGAGGTGGATAAATTTTTTGATGTTTTATTTGCTTATCCGCTTATTATATGTTTTTTGATTGACTTTTTTTTTGAATTTTTTTAACTGTTCTTATTTCGGGGCTTAATAAACAAGAATTTTTAGAGAAAAATTATGAGTTTATCTATGGAGAAATAAATACTATCTAGAGGGGGGATGTGGTAAGTGAGACTAGTTGATAAGCTGTCGTAAGGGGGTCGTGAAGTAAGCCGTTAGTCATGGAGCATAATAGGGGGCTACCGAATAAATAAGAAGTAGAGGTCGCGGTTGCCAAGGTAGTACCATGCTGGTACGAGGGTGGGCATATTGCCTCTGGGACAACAACACCTAGTCCCCTCCTCTCCGCTCAACGCATAAAAAAAATTTCTTCTTTGCTAGGACGATATTCGGTCTCAGATAGAATTTCCTCGAACCAAACAGTTATCTTTCGATCCATATTCGGCATGGAAAATGTAACGCAGTTCTCATCTACGATAGCAAGAACCCAACCATCCGACGAGCAGAGCCTAGGCAAGGAGCGAGCATGCCGAGCTATCGTAGAGAGGACACCCTTCGTCCCTGCCCACAGAGTCGGTTAACCGAGACCTGTAACAAGGTTAGTTGCTCTGAGGGTAACAAGGGTTGGAGGTTTTCAAAGACCACCGAAATATTTTTTTGTTTTCTTCGTAAAAGACCGACAGTAGGAAAATGGTATAGGGATTGGTCACTTCCCTCAGGGAGATGAGAAGAAAAGGGAGGTCTTTGAGACAAACCATCAGGGTTCCGTTACAGGTGGCGCCCAACGTGGGGCCGGATTCGTCCTTTTTTGTAAAGAAGGACATACCGAAAAAAAAAAAATTTTTTTTTGGTTAACTTTGATTCTTACGAAGTTTCGAATTCTGGCGATAAATTTGACGGTAGATGTTCAATTGGTGCATCGAGCTGACGTCCAGTGGATAAGTGATAGATTCCCGGTCCAGCCTGTGGCGATCAGCGACGTCGCCCTTAGATAACACATCTTTATAGGACGTACCTCGACGGGTAAGGTTAATCCAAACTTTGGAACATTTTTGTTGTTTCTGGAATTCTGATGTTAACCTTAGGTTGAAGTATGTGGAGGAATACGTTAGAGGAACGACCCAAGAACTAGAAGCATAAACTGGCAAATGGATGCGAGTACCTCTACAAATCCCGTAATATCCCGCAAAAATAATTTTTTTGTGCATTTTCGAAACAAAGTTGAGTGAGAAACGAATAGTAATATTTTTTTAATGGTTTGAAGCGTTGAATGGGAGTAAGAGTTACCCCAGGGGGAGGAACTATGGGTCTCCTCAACGACAAGCCAGTTGGGGCTCATATATTACCACATCCACCCTTTTTTTTATGAGAAATACAACACTTAGCATCCTCGTTGATTTTATTTTTTTAGTTTCAGATTTAGAATCTAGGGAGTGTTACGATTCAGTTATTGAACAAAACAAAATAATATTTTTTTGATTTTTGATTTGGTAATAAACATAATTTGGCTATAGGGTTTCCTTTGCCTATAAATTTAATAAGTTTTTGATTGTTATCGATTAGTTAATTAACGTAAATTTTTTTTTATTTTTTTTTATTTGTCTATAAAGCTAAATTTTAGTTAGGTGGGAATAAGTAGAGAGACAGTTGTGGAAGGATAGATTGAATATATCTTTTCACTCGATTGGGATCTATAATTTTTTTGGATTATTTGCGAGTACGTGGATGTTGAAAGTGCGGATAAAGGAAGATCAAGTTGAAGTCCGGTTCGTATCTTTTGCTCAGATTGTTTAGGTTAGAGAGAGAATTCCTTTCGGTAGTTTAAATTTCAGTGTGAATATTTAGTAGAATGCCGCCTAAGAGATTGTCGATTTCGGAGTTTAGAAAACGGCAGGGTTTGCGGAGCTCTCTTAGCGCCTGGTCAGGTACGGCAGGCGAGACGCCTAATACGAGTAGTCAAATGAGAGATAGTGGGCATCGTCAAATGAGTTAGCCGTCAGACATGGGTGCCGCTTCGATGGCAGCACAAAACATGACGCGAAATAGCACGAGAATACCTCGGAGATATGAGCAAGACGCGTTGGAGTTTGAAATGGAATCAGGTCAGAGAGATGAAGTTAGGGAGGGGAATGACGAGGATGACGTTTTGGCTGGCTATATTGAAGAAGTGGTAACAGCCGCAGTGGGGCTGAACCGGGTGAAAGACCTGGAGTTTCTCAGAGCTGAAGCAGATAGGAGTAGGGCTTATCTTCACGATGAAGTGGCAAATATTGTCCGCCAGACTTTGGCATCAGTCACTCCAGCAGCGACTCCGTTGACAGAGCCGAGAAATCATCCTATAAGTTGAGCTACAGCAAATCCTCCTCAAACCGCTGGTGCAAGGCCGCCATTGCAGTTCCCTCCAGATCCAAACCCTCCTAACTCTCCCGATCTGAGTCACACGTCAAATGCGGACGAGTTCTTGAGGCAGCTGCGTAACCTGAATTTCAATGATCCTCTTGAGGATGCATCTCCGCCTCCTTCGAGGCCTTCTAACAGCAAATATCACCATTTCCATAAATGGGGCTTGAAATTTGACAACCGTCAAATGACTGTGGATGATTTTTTGTTCAGATTAGACCGGTTGAGGGTCAGTTATGGGGTGACCTGGGAAGAAGTGGTGCTAAATTTTCATCATTTTGTCACTGGTCCGGTAGAAAGTTGGTATTGGGTTTTCTTGAAGGCAAACCCGACGATAAATTGGATGGCCTTACGGTTGGCCTTAATTGAGCAGTATCGAAGCTTGGAAACAGACTCAGAGCTATCCCGGAAAATGTTTGACAGGCACCAGCTTCCTTCAGAGTCATTTGATGATTTTTATACTGCTATTCAGCAATTAAACAGTAGATTGAGAATTCCCAAACAGCCCCTAGAAATTGTTGAGCTCTTAAAGCTAAATGTAAAGAGGAGGATGGGGGAACTCCTGATAACGTACCGCACAGACAGTCTACCGGAATTAGTGTATGTGTGCCGGAATATTGAAAAGTACCTGAGTGACCACGACAATTCCCAAAGACAACAACGGTTCATACCACTCTCACGTCGCAATGTCTCGGAAATAGAAGTGGATATATCATGCAACCGGTACGAGGAAGCGAGCTGTCCAAAGGTCGAAGCTTTCCAAACAAAGAGGGAAACCCGCATTTTGAACTGTTGGAACTGTAAAGCTAAGGGTCATTCATTTTTCGAGTGCCCAGATCCCCAACGGAACCTATTTTGTTACAAGTGCGGCATGGAAAATGTCACCTCCACGCAGTGCCCTCGATTTTCGGGAAACGGCCTTCGGAGCAGCTCAATGAACCGGACAAGCTGCTCGTCAAAGCAGATTCAGGACGCGAAATAAATAAACCACCTTACGCCCTGAATACGACAACCGATTTTTCAGAGGAAAAGGAGCCCTCTACCCAGGAACATCCCGGGGTAAAAATTTTGATGCGCGATCCGAAAGACCTTCACAAGGAAAGTATCATACTGACGACTCAACCATCTAGAATTCCACCAAAAACACTCCACGAACGAATCCAAAATTACTATCAAGTGAGGCAAAGGATTTTCGGTTCTCCAAACACAAGCGGCCAAGTCTCAGAAAAGATTAAGAAACTTCGACAAAAATTCAAAGCTAGCAAGGAAGTATGGCGAGCCATAGAAGCCACGACGTTAAGCTCAACTGACGATCCACGACCGTACGCGTCGGTGCAAATTTTAGGTGAGACAATGCTTGGTCTTTTGGACAGTGGCGCAAGTATTAGTTGCTTGGGATTGGGGGGATTGCAAATTCTAGATAAACACAACATTAGTTATTCCAAGTTTTCTTCAGAATTAAAAACAGCGGATGGTAAGAAGCAATCCATTGTAGGAAAAATTTTGGTAAAAATTACGTACAAAGGTGATACGAAGGAAATAAACTTGTTTGTTGTGCCTACACTACAACAGCCGCTATACTTGGGCTTAGATTTTTGGAAGGAGTTTGACATAGCTCCAAATATAATTTCGGGACTGACGCTCGATGTGTCCCATAACGATCTTGATCCTAACGCACATCAATTGACAAGCGAGCAGGCGAAGATATTAAGGAAATCCATGGAGTTGTTTCCTTCCTCGGCTGTACTTGGCCTTGGGAAGACAGCTATTTTGGAACATAAAATAGACACGGGGGACGCGGAGTCGATAAAGCAGCGTCACTATCCTGTTTCACCAGCGGTTCAAAAACTTCTGTATGAGGAATTCGATCGCATGCTGGAGCTTGGCGTTATTGAAGAGAGCTCCAGCGCATAGAGTTCACCAGTTGTTCTTGTGCGTAAGCCCGGGAAGAATCGTCTCTGCCTGGACTATCGCAAAGTTAACGCCAAGACGAAAGGCTATGCGTATCCAATGGCTCATATGGAGGGTTTGCTATCGCGTCTGTCAGATACACGCTATATCTCTAGTGTGGATCTGAAGGATGCGTTTTGGCAGATACCGCTGGAGAAAACTTCACGGGAGAAGACAGCTTTCTCGGTACCTGACCGACCTTTAATGCAGTTCAAGGTTGTGCCGTTTGGTCTGAAAAACGCAGTGCAAACCATGTGCCAAGTCATAGACAAGGTGGTTCCTGTGAATCTGCGAGAAAAAATATTTCCTTACGTCGACGATTTGCTAGTGGTGTCAAGTACCTTTGAGGAGCACATTGAGTTGTTAGGGATTCTGGCAAACAAACTCCGAGAAGCGGGGCTTACAATCAATGTCCAAAAATCTAAGTTCTGTTTTAAAGAGCTCAAGTTCTTAGGTTTCGTGGTAGGAGAGGGCTGCTGAAAACTGACCAGGGAAAAGTGGCAGCGATTGTGGACTTCCCTATCCCAAAGACAATAAGACAGGTTAGAAGCTTCTTAGGCCTGTCAGGGTGGTATAGGAGGTTTGTGAAGGATTTTTCCACAGTGGCGAGAAGAAATTCGTGTTTGGAGAAGAAGCAGTCGCAGCCTTTGAAAAATTGAAAAACATATTGACGTCAGCTCCGATCTTGGTCAATCCAGACTTTGAAAAGGAGTTTGTCATCCTGTGCGACGCATCAAATACGGGTATTGGCTGTGTACTATGCCAAATGGACGAAGAAGGAAATGAGCGGCCGATATACTACCATTCCCAGAAGTTGAATAAGGCCCAACGCAACTATAGCGTTACGGAGCGGGAATGTCTAGCTGCAGTAGTGGGCGTCAAGAAATTCCGACCATATATTGAAGGGCAGCCTTTTAAAATTATAACCGACCACGCGAGCTTAAAGTGGTTGATGGGGCAAAGAGACTTAAGTGGCCGGCTAGCAAGATGGAGCCTGAAGCTTCAAGGGTTCGAGTTTACCATCGAACATAGAAAAGGTTCACAAAATGTAGTTCCAGATGCGCTATCTCGGGTATATGAGGTGGAAGCGATGGAGCTCGATGACTCGATGGTAACAAGAACTACCGACGTGCTGCATATTGACCTTGCGGATCCCAGTTTTCAATCTGAGGAATACCGCCAGCTCTTAGCAACCGTCGAAGAACAAAATAGTAAGCTACCTGACCTTCGTGTTTCAAACGGTTTTGTATACAAGAAGGTCAACCACTGAACAGGGAACCCGTTACAGGATGACTTAGTTTGGAAGCTATGGGTGCCCAAGGAGTTAGCTCAAAACTTGATTACTTTGACTCATCAACTACCGCGAGCCTCGCATGGGGGGGTAGCAAAAACGTTATATTGGTTGCGGAATCAATTTTTTTGATTGGGGGTTTGATTGGGGGTAGCAAAAACGTTATATCGGTTGCGGAATCAATTTTTTTGGCCCAGCACGGCTGCTCAGGTTCGAGAGTATGTCGGAAACTGCGAGGTGTGTAAAGGGTGTAAGGCTCCAAATCAGAAGCTCAGACCACCGATGGGGAAAGCATTTGAAGTAGATAGACCATTCCAAATGTTGTATATGGACTTCCTCGGACCATATCCGCGCTCAAAGAACGGAAACACGCATATACTTATAGCATTAGACCAGCTGACGAAATTCGTGTTGATCAAACCAGTCCGGAAAGCTACTAGTGAAGTGGTGATTAAATTTTTGCAGGAAGAAATCTTTTGTATTTTTGGGGTGCCAGAGACCGTCCTTACGGATAGCGGCAAACAGTTCACCAGCAAGGAGTTTGATAGGCTGATAACCTCGTACGGAGTTCACCATGTCAGAACAACAGTGTACTCTCCCCAGGCGAATGCAAGCGAGAGAGTCAACCGGTCCATTCTAGCAGCCATTCGTTCGTACATAGCTCCAGACCAACGGAATTGGGATGCCAATCTTTTCAGCATAGCGTGCGCTCTCCGTACGGGAGTACATTCGGCGACGGGGATGGCTCCGTACGAGGCTCTGTTTGGTCAACCCATGGTAGAACATGGTTCGGATTACCGATTGCTGCGTGAACTGGACTGCCTAAACAACGCCGAGGTAAGGGTACTGGCAAAAGCGTCTCAAATGAATATTTTACACACCCACATTAAGGGATCGCTTGAAAACGCTCACAAGGAATACGAAAGCCGGTATAACACTAGAAGTAAAAGCATAAAATTTTGACCAGGCGAGATAGTGTACAGGCGAAACTTCATTTTGAGTGATGCGACGAAAAGGATCAACGCGAAGCTGTGTCCAAAGTTTTTAAAAATGCGAGTGCGAAAGCCCATAGGGAATAATTTGTACGAGATCGAAGATTTGAGTGGAAAGCGGATTGGGGTGTACCATTGTAAGGATTTAAGAAAGTAACAGTCGAATCATCGGCCCGGCTAACTCAGCCTGTGCATGAGAGTTCAAATGAGATACCTTCCTGCTCCTTTTAACGCACGGGGTTCGAGAAAAGTACCAGGTTTGTAAGGGGTTCAACTTCAGGTAAATAATATTATGGTAATTCGCCATAGGAGGTTTAGGTGTCGGGTAGAGGCGAACTTAGCATCCACAATTCACTTACATATTTCTTTGCGAATAAGAGGTTCGAGACTAGGAGAATAGGTTCTCATACGTAAATAGAAAAATGGGTGATGTACCAGGTGAACCGGTTCGTTTAGAGAAAGTGTTATAGGTAGGAGTAGATGGTAGGAGATAAATTCAAATCAAGAGTGTGTGGGTGTACGTGGTGGAGTGATTTGGGGAATTGGGCTGGATTTTAATTAGAAAGGGCAAAATTTGTCACACCTATTTTTAGAAAATTCGAATTTGAATTTAGAAATCAAAATTGTTTTAGTCTAGTTAAAATCCAGTGCAAAAATCCAAAAAAACATCGAGCGGAAACACTTCCATCTTGGAAAGCCAAGCCAAGCTAGTTTGAGCGAGATAAGGAGAAAAGTGGAGAAAGTTAGTTTAGTTTGGTTGGAGATTCGAGGAGGTTGAGTCGTGGTTGTCGTTAAGTCGGGATCTGGGATTTTTTTTATGTACAGTGATGAGAACAATTTTTTTTTATTAATTGAGAAAAGAAATGATTTTTTTTGTGTCGAAAAAAAAACGAGGGAGAAATAGGCGCATCTTGGAAAATAGTTCTCGAGCGACATTCGCATGGTTGATTTAAGTGGTGGATAAATTTTTTTTTGTGCACGGTAAATATTGCGTCCGCCCAGAATTGACGCGGCGAGGTTATTTGGTGGGGCACAGGATACGTATGCGCTCGTGTAAAACGGTGCTCTGCACAAACCCAAAAATAAAAACTCGGACTCTAAACCATCAATAACGTACGCACAGCAGAGTAAACTTTTCTCATCATACACGCACCGCATTCACACGAAAAAATTTTCAATCACGTGCACCGAACGGGGTAAATTACCTACCACACAAGCGTCACTATCTCACGATCAACCACACCTTAATCAAGCAATCATATCAGACAATCACCACACAAGCGTCACTATCTCACGATCAACCACACCTTAATCAAGCAATCATATCAGACAATCTCCACACAAGCGTCACCATCACACGGTCAACCACACCTTAATCAAGCAATCATATCAGACAATCATCACACAAGCGTCACCATCACACGGTCAACCACACCTTAATCAAGCAATCATATCAGACAATCATCACACAAGCGTCACCATCACACGGTCAGCCACACGTCAATCAAGCATACCATCAATCGCACGCTGATGACTTACATATCTCTGACTCCTATACGTCACAAGCACGATCACACCTCCAAACACTCGTCAAGCAGACTACCATAACCGCGTCCACTTGATAAGGACACCTCTCAACGAGACTTCCAATCTCCAAACCCAAAATCAGCTGCAAGCAAATCGCTACCTGGGACAGGCACGCACACACGCCGCCGCCGTATAAGTACAGGCTACCAGGAACTGACACCAGGGGATCACATCATAGAACGAGCTTCGAATCAGAAAATTTTTTTATTATTTAAATTTTTTTGATTATTTTAATCAGAGCTTTATGCGGGCTAAGACAAAAACACCTACCTTTCCTTCAATTTGTTTTTGGATAAAATTTTTGTGATATGTTTAATGGTCAAGTGATTGAGTGGGCTCAGTGTTAATATAGAATTTATTGTAGCTGTGCAAGAAGTTTAGGCGTTTAATGCCTTAAGCCCAGAAGTGGAATAAATTTTTCTTCTCTCAAATTCCCTAACAGGTAACTTCTAACATATCGATTCCCAGTGAAGCGGTGCACCTCATCATTGGATGTCCGGGTAAGTCGTTGAAAAATTCGGCACTATTATTAGTTTTTTTTGTTGATATGATCACATATTATGCGAATGCATAGGTGAGGAAACTTATTCCACGTCGCAGGGTAAAATTTTGTATATGGTTTAAAAAAAAAAAAAAAAAGTAAATAAATAATTACCCTTATGGACAAACTGAAAGTTAAGTTACATAATTATATTCACCCCTATCATGAAATCCATTCGGAGAAATCCCGGAGTGAAAAATCACGATACGAATCCCGACAAAAAGCAATCACAAATTCCGAACGAATTCGAAAAAAGCATTGCCTGATTGAAAAAATGAGTGTCCATTTTCGAAGTCAGCTGTCCTATGTCAAAATAAATACTCGAAGCAATAGAAACAAAAATCCCTAAACTTAAAAAAAAAATCCCTTAACTTTTCCCAAACACATTTTTTACCGATTTTTGTTTTCTAGTAAAAATTGATTTATTTGCACTTTTAGTGCTTAGAATAAGTTATAATAGATCTGAATTATTGATCAAATCTTAAATATTATATGAAATAAACAATTTTACTGTCGAATATAATCAAATATTTTCTTCATCAAGTTATAAATTCCCAAAAGAGGATTTTTGTTACGTGGTCCCTGAGTACTTTCCAATCTGTCAAACACAAATTCATTCACTTGTGCTTTTTAACAAACCATAAAATAATTTGTGAAATCCAAGTTTGTTTACAGATAAAATTCAAGTGTTATTTTGACTATCAGATAAAGTAATTTAACAATAACACGAGTACTATTTAAACACTCCAAATCTGTCAATTTCGCCGCTCAAATTTGGAAACGGGCATAACGAAGACAGTCTTTTGAAAAAATGTAATTTCTTTTGGAAATAATTCTATTCATTGATATGTGTTT
The DNA here is from genome assembly GCA_949752695.1 of Melanostoma scalare. Lineage (NCBI taxonomy): Eukaryota > Metazoa > Arthropoda > Insecta > Diptera > Syrphidae > Melanostoma > Melanostoma scalare. Next base: position 99,242,402 of record OX456986.1, read on the forward strand.
CTGTTTATAATAACCGATGTTCTTAAAGGGTGAAAACAACAAACAAACAACAGGTTATATGAAATGTTATCCTGTAATCCAGACGGCAAAAGGATACGCTCAACGCCTAAAAGACGAAGTTAATGACCACTGGGAGGGAATAAAAACAGAGTTGGATGTAATTTAATTTACGAGATAATTTTTGTTTTGATTGTTTTTTCTTAAGTAGAATTATATTTTGTAAAATTGTTCTATACAAATGTGTTTTTTATGTTTTAACAAATGGATTTTACCTATGGCTCTACGCTCTACGACAGAAGAAACTTGTCGTAGAAAAGGACGTCATATTTCCGTTTCATTCGGAATTCGTGATACCAAATTACGATTTTCGAAATTCGTTCCACTCCGAATGGATTATGTGTTAGCAACATCGGGAAACTTAGACTTTTTTCGATTACGATGGAATCTGTGATAGGGCTGATTATGTGCTAAGAATTACAGAATGTGAAACGTCACTTAAAAATTTAATTTTTTTTGCAAACATTTTTTTTGGTTGTTTTTTGATATTTTTTTTTTTGTTTTTAGTTCAGTAAAGTATTGCTTTTATCGATCCCTTTGATATACATAATTATATTTTACTTACTTGTTTCAAAATTAAGATCCATTATTGGCAGAGGTGGATAAATTTTTTGATGTTTTATTTGCTTATCCGCTTATTATATGTTTTTTGATTGATTTTTTTTTTTTGAATTTTTTTAATTGTTCTTATTTCGGGGCCTAATAAACAAGAATTTTTAGAGAAAAATTATGAGTGTATCTATGGAGAAATAAATACTATCTACAGGGTGGATGTGGTAAGTGAAACTAGTTGATAAGCTGTCGTAAGGGGGCCGTGAAGTAAGCCGTTAGTCATGGAGCATAATAGGGGGCTACCGAATAAATAAGAAGTAGAGGTCGCGGTTGCAAAGGTAGTACCATACTGGTACGAGGGTGGGCATATTGCCTCTGGGACAACAACACCTAGTCCTCTCCTCTCCCAGGGTGGCAAACTTTACAAAGGGGCACTCTTGTGAACACAATCTCCGCTCAACGCATAAATAAAATTTCTTCTTTGCTAGGACGATATTCGGTCTCAGATAGAATTTCCTCGAACCAAACAGTTATCTTTCGATCCATATTCGGCATGGAAAATGTAACGCAGTTCTCATCTACGATAGCAAGAACCCAACCATCCGACGAGCAGAGCCTAGGCAAGGAGCGAGCATGCCGAGCTATCGTAGAGAGGACACCCTTCGTCCCTGCCCACAGAGTCGGTTAACCGAGACCTGTAACAAGGTTAGTTGCTCTGAGGGTAACAAGGGTTGGAGGTTTTCAAAGACCACCGAAATATTTTTTTGTTTTCTTCGTAAAAGACAGACAGTAGGAAAATGGTATAGGGATTGGTCACTTCCCTCAGGGAGATGAGAAGAAAAGGGAGGTCTTTGAGACAAACCATCAGGGTTCCGTTACACAGTTACTAAGATTATAATTCATCCCTATATTTCTACGGGAACGAAAACATGAACCTCAAAACTTCTCGACCGATTTCAAAAATTCTTTCGAATTAAGGATCATACGCGAACGTGATTGGGAAAGCAACCTTAAATAACTATTTGACCAGTTTCGAAGGACAAGGGGACGACCCCGTCTAAAACATTTTTATCACGCCACAGACATAAAATGTAAACGGAATGCTTAAAATCAGAAAAGGAAAAGTAAGCAGTAAAAAAAAACCGACATTGGGCATTGACTATCGTTTCATTGACTCAAATAAAAATAGAGCAGCGTGCAACAGAGACGACATCAATGCAATGCGTTAGCTTTCGTTATAAACAAAACACTGTTCTATAAAAAAAAAAAAAAAGAAAATCTGACTTATCGTGGAAGACTAAGCATGCATAGTCCAAATATCAGCAAGTTAATGAGTCAGCGGAGATCTTCGCTCAACACCCTGGGCTGCTTAAAACATACTCATATACCCATTATCCCTCGACAATCACGGCGTTGTTGAGGTCTGTATTTTTAAGGTTCCCATCCTTCTGTTCCCGTGGGCATACGCGGATAAAATATAGTACATGTTATAAAGTACATGTTCCCTCCGAAATGTTTCATCTAAAATTCTAAAGAACCTTAAAGTTATTAGACCGATTTCAAAAATTCTTTCAACTCTAGGATGTTACAATATCTCTCAGTGACATAGATTTACATTTCATTCACATATTTCCATGGGAACGGAAGATCCCACAGGAACAAGGTTGGGAACGGAAACTTAGGAGCTACTAGACAGATTTCTAAAATTCTTTCAGATCTGGGATGCCACATAATCCCTCAGTAACTTAGCATAGACTTCATCCCTATAGTCCCACGGGAACAGACACAAGAACGAGAACGGGAATTTTAAAGTTACTTGACCGATTTCAAAAATTCTTTCAATTCTAGGATGTAACATTATTTCTCAGTGACATAGACTTATAATTTATTCACATATTTCCATGGGAACGGAAAATTCTCACAGATACGGGGTTGAGAACGGAAGCTTAGAGACTACTAGACTCATTTGAAAAATTCTTTCAGCACTGGGATGCCACATAATTCCTCAGTAACTAAGCAAAGATTTCATCCCTATAATCCCATAGGAACAAAACAGGAACGAGAACGGGAACCTTAAAACTACAGACCCGAGCAACGCCGGGCGGCTCAGCTAGTAACTATATATAGAAGCTGACACCCGAATTAAACAACTTTCTCAAACTCGGCATAAGAAGATTGTTACCTAGCAATAGTCACACTATTTATTATTGTTTATGTTTTTGTCTCTGCTTTGCTTATTTCATACACAAACTATTTTGAAATAAGGGTAATTTGGCAGTTTAGGTTTTAAAATGTGTCCCTTTTATTTTGATTTATTTCTGAAAATGGTATTAAGAAGCGACAACAATCTCTAATTTTGAAAATAAAATCTTTGAATAATTAATTAGTTGAAAAATGGTGTTTTGTAATTTTAAATATTGTAAAAATAGTAATGGATCGGGAGTTACTCGTTTTAAGTTACCAAAAGACCCAAATCGCAGCAATATTGGGCTTTTAAATTCGGGAAATTGTAACTTAAAAGAAATGAAAGAGAACCTACCGTTGCCAACGTTTAATATTTGCGCCGATCATTTTGAAAAAAAAAGATTTGACCTCAGGGGGTTGGGTTCGATATCCCGTTTTTTATAATCCTGCTTTTTATTTTACCGCATTTAAAATTCCGTTTTTTTAAGCCCGTTTTGTTATTATCCCGCTTTTTTAAAACCCCGTTTTTAAAATCCCGTTTGTTGAAATCCCGTTTATTAAAATCCCGTTTTTATAAGCCCGCTATTGTAATCAACACCAGGTGTTTTATTTTAAAAATCGCGCGATTTTTAAAATAAAACACCTGGTGTTGATTACAAAAGCGGGATTAAATATAAAAAAGAAGAAGAATATTTGGTCTAGATAATTTTATTGCAAACATTATTATATATATATATATTATAAAAAACGGGATATCGAACCCAACCCATTTTATTGTTCTCTTGCTTACGCAAAAGTTTTTTATGCAGAAAATGCAACAAGAAAAACAGTTATCAATTATGTATTGAAAGATCTGTCCCAGTTTCTCTGTATAATGGTATTAGTAAAAAAAAATGTTCAGACAACAAAACTTTCAACATTTGAGAACTGATATGTAGTGTTTAAATGAACAATATTGAATAATACGTATCCAAATATAAAACGGGCTAAGCGGGATTAAACGGGATTTTAAAAGGCGGGCTTTTGATAGACGGGATTTTGATTAAACAGGATTGTCACGAACGGGATTTTAACAAAACGGTATTTAAGAAGACGGGATTATAAACTTTTTTTGTCGGGATTTTAAAAAACGGGATTTTAAAAAGCGGGATTCCGATACGCTCCCGACCTCAGGCGGTATGGGGTTACGATTGCTTCACGGTGCAGTTCCTAAATGTTATTTTAAAGAGAACAACATAAGAAATCAAAACACTGTCGATTCCAAGGAAGGATGTATACTGAAATAATGTGCTTGAGTGAGACGCGGCACCTTACATCGGAGTACTTATTTGTTATCAATAACTTTTTTTTAAATTATAATAGTTCAGCTAATAAAAGAAGAGAATTTATGGAGCAGACATCCATTGAAATAAAGAGGAGAAAACTGGAATCAGTAGACGATGAAAATATCTTTGTTTCACCATTTAACAATTACATAGTTTCACATAACCCTAGTGAAAACGAAATAAAGAATAAAAAAAACTGACTATTCTAAGGAAAGCTTTATGCAGAAAGAAGTGTAAGTATCAAATGATGCGTGAGTGTGAGAGACATAGTAGCAGAGTGGGTTCTTTGTTTAATACTGGAGAGTAATTGTTTAACTTATTCGTACCCAATTACAACGTTTTTTTTATATTAATAACTATACAAATTATTCAAAAATCCTTCAATAATTTTACTTTTAAATAGTACTGCCAATAAAAAAGAGAGTCTTCTTCTTCGATGTCCATAGAAACTAAAAGGAGAAAACTGGAAACAATCGAAGAGGAAGAATATTTTGGTTTGAATAGAACCTTGCCACACAAATACTATTCGAATGTATTAAAAGTATAGTATAAGGAATCTATAGTAGTACCATGGCGGTGAAAGCGCTGGTGTTTCGAAAATAATTAAATTTAGTATTTCAAAAAATTTAAACATTTTTTTTGTTTTTTTCTAATCATAGCAATAAACCCTAACCCTATTTTCCTAGTTTTTACTCTCAAAGTTAAAAAAAATTTTTTTTTTATGTTTTTTATCAACTTAAATATTTGTCAACTTTGACAAGCTCTACAAGGCGAACCGATCGTTCAAACTAAATAATTTTTTCGATTACTAAAGCTGCAAATATTTGTTAGTTCATAAAAATTAAAAGTTTTGCGTTAGAGACCCACCCAAAAAATGAATTTTGCAAGCACTTTTGTCAAAACGGGCCACTGTGCGTCGCAGCGGAATTCTCTCCGATCGGAGACATTTTGCTTCGTGGTAGTTCTCCGATCGGACGATACGACGTTCTACGATAAGTTTTTGTTGTGGAGATTTTAGTTTTGGGAATGCAATGCATTGCCGCATTTGTGAAAAGTTTCTTACGACGACAACTACTTCGAAGCAAAATTGAATCTCCGAAAAAAGATGCGTTGCGGAGAAAACTCCGCTCCGACGGTTACCTAGATAGGGCCGATTAAGTTTGACAGATATACATATCTGTTTAATATCTGTGCATGGTAGGACGACTTCATTGCAGCTTAATAAAAAAACCGGACAGCAACTATAATTCTACTTCCACGCTGATCGGCAGATTCACAACGATCAAATCGATGTGTTAAAATACCGACAGTCAAAAAGTTCAGTTCAATTCCATATAAAGCCAAGTTTCAACTATAATGATGACATCGTAGTGTAGATAACTGGAGTTAACAAAAAGATTGAACCCTAGTTTACGGCACGAAAAATAATGCAATAACCAAACTTGGGGTTCGCGCGAACCCCAAAATTTGTATGCACATATAATTTGGGATACCATCAAGGGGCATCAATTTTTCGAGCCGTGATGAATTGTACACGTTTTGAGGATCTCAATATTTTCCTCCGTTTCGAAGATTCAATTGGTCGCTGAGCTCAATCATCAGCCAGAACAAGCATTCTCCAGCTTGTTGAAAAACTTTTGAACGATTTGAATCAGACTTTGTCAGCAAATTATATTCCGTCTGAAAATCTTTCCATTGATGAAATTGAAAGGCTTCTGTGGTCCCTGTAAGTTTCGACAATATATGTAAAGCAAGCCTGCAAAGTATGGGCTGAAGTTCTGGTGGCTCAATGAGAGTACAACGGGATATCCATTGAAATTTTCAATATACACTGACTGGTAGCTGTGATTAAAATCCTTCACTTGGCAGTGGTTACGACGGACGTGGTGATGTCTTTGATGCCAAGATTTTTCCACTCTGAACGTAACATTCAGTTCTGTTGATTTGCCTTTGAAATTGTGGGATAAAAAAATAACAATTCTTGGCACAATCCGAAAGAATAAAAGAGATGTACCAAAACCATTTGTTTTCAAAGAGCTTCCAGGTAATAATAAACAACGAACCCATCAAAATAAATAAAAAAAAAACATTACCGTCCACTTCATTCATCGATTTTTGGATTTTCGCAGAGAATGGCATTGGTATTATCTTATGTTCTAAAACCAAACCAGGGTTGTTACGGATGTGCAAATTTTGACATCCGCGGATGCGGATGCGGATGCAGATTTTAGGAAACTAATATCCGCAGATGCGGATGCGGATGCGGAACTTAGAATTTGCGAAATATATATCATTTTAAATACAAAAATGAATGAAAATTTATCAATTTAAAATTTTTTTTATTTAAAAATAAAAATGAAAATGTATTGTACTTCATTGTGTTACTGAATAAGAAAATGGTTTAATAATTAAAATTAAAAATTGGTGAATTATATTTGATAAATAATAATATTGCAGACTTCTCAGACTCCAATCTGTTTCTTAATGGATCGTAGATTAAACCAGCTCCACTAAACAGCTGTTCGCTGGAAACACTAGCAGGTGGAGGTGACAAATACCTGCGTGCAATTTTGGAGAGTGTTTTAAGATCTGTTTCATTAGTTTTCCACCAATCGAGGGGATTATTATCCAAATCCAGTCTTTTTTTATTACGATAAGTAGCTATCTCTCTTCGAAGAAGCGTTTCGGGACTTGCGTTGTCAGATTCTGCTTCACCATCATCTTCACTCGATGAATTTAGCATCATCGCCATATCGCTTTTAAAGCAAGCCTTGTCACACAACCCGGAAGTTCCTGCTTCTGAATCTTTTTTCTGTTTTTTTGATTTTTTTGAATTTGGTGACTTCGTGGGAGAGTCAGACACAAAACACACCGAACACAAACAGAACAAAACAAGAAACAGAAATCGACAAGAAGAAAAAATAATTTCGCTTCAGTGTGTGTTGGTATTTGCCATATTTTCTTGTCGACTCTTAGTATGAAAACAACACTCACTAGCTATGTTTTTTTTTTTTTCAAATGGATTTCTGTAATACGTTATTGCGTACATTGGAAAAAATGAAAAAACTGAATAGTTTCTCTTTGCTTTTTAACTGTGTGCAGATAGTAAGTAAAAAAACTTTGAATCACATCCGCATAAACTCCGCATAAATTGATGCGGATGCGGATGCGGATACAGATGTTGAAATCAATGCGAATAATCCGCGATTGCGGATGCGGATGCGAATATCTGCAACACCCCTGAACCAAACATGTAAACAGGTCGTTTTATTACCAACACAACACAATCTTGCGAAGGCTATTTCAGGCTGTCATAAAAAGTCGGAACCATAGGTTTGTGGCTTTTTTTTTAGAAAAAAATTTGCAGAAAATTATCTTAAATAGCTTTGATGAGAAAACGATGAAAAACGCAAAGAAAAATGAAATTCGTTCACTGAATTTTCATCCCAGGTCGATATTATGATTAAGAAAAAAGTTATAAGCATTCAAATTTGCGTTGGGGTTCGTGCGAACCCCAATAAGTAAACTAGGGTTAAATTTAACCTTCGGAGACCACTTGCATTGTGAAAATATATTTTAAGTGAGGATAAACTTACTGAAGTAACACTGGAGAACTCATTTTCAGTTTTCGTGAGGTTTACGTTTCTTGCCAAGAAAAAATTCGTGGACTACAGTATGTAAAGGCCAAAAGGAGCTGTCACTTAGCAAATTATACAATTCGAGGCCCAACTTTTATCTCAAAGGAAGAATAATCCTTATCAAGAGTCATATTGAACTTCCTTACATAGAGACTTGATAGATTAATTGATGGAAGTTTTTTCAAGATAAGACTTTGTATCAAGTTAACTGACGCTGATGGGGAAAGACGAGACACAAAAATGGTTTGGGCAGGCGGTAAGGCAATGAGTTCCTCAGTTGGATCACGTTCAGGAGATAGAACAACTAACATGTTAGAGTACTCTTCGTCCCCATTGGAAGCTGTCGGAGTACCAAGATGTCCACTGGCTACTAATCTATTAGGTAGATCCAATCTCAAAACATCTTCATTTGCTTCACTTCGACTTGCCATGTTTTTGGTTATATTAGAACGTAGAACTCTCGGTTCAAAAGATACGGGCATAAGATGTTACTGCTTGCGTTGACTGACGTCGTTGTTTAAAAGGTTGTTGTATCTGCTGCTGATGTTGTTGTTGTTGCAATTATTGTTGATCCGTTTTTTTCTGATCTAGTTTGGCTGTTGTTGTTGTTGTTGTATCTGCTGCTGTTGTTGTTGGTGTATCTGCTGCTTCTGTTGTTGTTGTTGTTGTTGTTGTTGTTGTTGGTGTTGTTGTTGTTGTTGTTGTTGTTGTTGTTGTTGTTGTTGTTGTTGTTGTTGTTGTTGTTGTTGTTGTTGTTGTTGTTGTTGTTGTTGGTGTTGTTGTTGTTGTTGTTGTTGTTGTTGTTGTTGTTGTTGTTGTTGTTGTTGTTGTTGTTGTTGTTGTTGTTGTTGTTGTATCTGCTGCTTTTGTTGTTGTTGTTGTTGTATCGGCTGCTGTTATTGTTGAATCTGCTGTTGTTGTTAAATCTGCAGTTGTTGTTGTTGTATCTGCTGTTGTTGTTGTTGTTGTACCTGCTGTTATTGTTGTTGTGTTTCGTTTTTTGGCCATTCAGATGCAGAAATTATTTGCACAGAGTCTCGAGGTGAAGGTGTAAGAACGATAAGAGGCTTTGCTATTGAAGATGGAATTGGAGAACAAACACTTCGTCGGCTGAGAATTATAGGGTTCTATGTCGACCGACCTCTATTTTGAGTTATTCGACTTTTAAGTTTTTGATGGTCGGATTTCATATAAAAAAGCTATTAATTTATGTTTGAATGATTAAAAACGATAGATTATTGGCAATAACTAATTAAGATATAGTTTATTTCTTTATATTTTAAGGAGTTTTCTTTTAATTTCTATTTAAAAATTTTACACAAGGTTCTATAAGCCAACTGCATGAAGTTCAAATGTCGGTGCAGGTTCTATGTACCACATAGAACTTTATAATCGTTATTAAGGCATATGAAGATTTGTAAATCGTTACAAAAAACTAATGTATTTATAGTAAAAAAAGAAGTGGAACAGATAATTTCAAATGATTGTCTAACTAAATTTAAAACAAAAATCTGATTTTCAAATTTTTATTGTAGAAAAATATTACATAGTATTTATAATGTATGTAAATAGCACCAACTAAAATGTTAGATGAATTCAAGGTACCTACATTTAAATAACAATAAATAGAAAATAAATAGTAATTTATTTAAGCAAATATTATTCATTTCATAAACAATAACGTAATAAACATCGTCCTCTTCATCCCTTTCAAATCCGTCGGCTTCAGGTTCTTCGTCAAAATTCTCAATCATCGGAGCATCATTTGTCCCATTTAATGACGAAGCTGTATATTAAGAATCTATTTTATGAATATTTTAATATCACCAATAACAAAAAAGTTCAAATTCTTACCGGTACTTATACAGTCCTCAATCAAATCATTGATGCACATGTAATTCTCATCATTGTCTTCAATAATTACTTCTGAAAATGAAGCTTAATGCTTAAGGAACAAAATACTAGTTTGTAAATAACAAATTATTGTTGATTTAAAAAAGCATCATCTTCATAAAAATTATTTGAAGAATCTTTCAATTTATATACCTTCACTTTCACACTCATCTATAAATTTTTCGAAATTTTGTGAGATATAATCGAGAAATTCATCGTTTTGTGGGCTTTTATCCATGGCCGTAGTAAATCCAACAATATTAAGTATAATTAACACTTTTATTTCTATAAAAACAATATTTTTTTTTGCACCAGGCACACGTTTTGTTCACAATTTTTGGCATACAATAACAAAAACGCGTAGAAAAAAGCAACGGTACATTGATCAACATAGAACTTTGTTGTGTTAACATCAATCGGATAAGAACTATAAGGTTCTATTTACAAAATTAAGGAATAAAAGGTTCTATGACAATAAGAAGATGGGTTATTATTTATTTGGGCTTAGTAAGAATTACAAGGTTCTATCCGCCAATTTTGCTACTTAGAACCTTGTAATTCTTAAAATAACCACATTTTGGCTAATAGAACATTGGTTTTTTGAGTTTTACGCTTTGTAGGAAGAATTGAGGTGCATGAATATGGGGCCTCATTCGAAAGTGCTTCGAAATACGAATTCAACGGTACCCATAACTCATTTTTCGTAAAAATGGCGGTTATAACCTTGTAATTCTCAGCCGACGTTCTTATAGTAGGCGTGTTTTATCGAAAATTTTCTATGTGCACTTATGTTCACTTAGAATAAAACGATTTTTGGTTTATATTCATTTAGCACGTCACTTTCAATTTTAACTTTCAAAGTTGGTACCCTTGGCACCTTATGTCAAAATTCACATGTCAAATCTTAAAATACAATCAAGCAAAATGGATAACAAAACGAAAAGAGTTAAGATAGTAAATTATTTCATATTTTTCTTGTATTTCAACAATTATTTTCTCTTAGTTATTTTTATTTTCCATTTCTGTTTATTTCCAGGAGCAATTTAACTTTCAATTTTTCAATTCTTTTCCGCGTTTCTACTTTACTTTTGTGATTCTAGGTAAACAAACAAATGTCACTTTAATTTTTTTTCGCAATGGCTGTGTTCAATTAGATTCATTGTGTGACTCATGTTTTTGGTTGCCTTGGTTCTGATGTTCTTATGTGTTCTGTCTGATGTTCTTTTTTCTAACCGATTGCGAAACTTTCCTTGTGTGTGTGTGTGTGTGTGTGTGTTAGTAACTGCGTGTCTATTTATGTCCCCACCAAGTCACCACCTGACTCTTCTATTAGCTATTAGGTGTGTTTCTTTACTGAAAATTCGCACGAAATGCACCGAAATTCGGTGAAAGTCAGTCTAATCCCGTTCCGATTTTTCGTAGCAGTGCACAAAAAAGAGAGTGCTCTCGAGAGAATAAAAAATTTCCCCGTCCTGCGAATTTCCGCCACCAAAATTTCTGTGGACAGAAATCGTACACAGCCAAAACAAATACAACAACTGTCAAACAGACGTTTTTCCAAGCGTTGCGTTGCTGCGAATGTTTTGTTCAAGGCGTTTCTTTACTTTTAAGACAATTACGCTCTTTCAGAGAGTTTCTGAAAGAATTTTACAACCACTCCAACTGCCAACCTCTGGGTTCCAAAAAAGAAATTTAACCAACCATCCCTGTTGTGCAGTTAGCTAACTGCGATATTTATGTTCATTTAGGCTATTGACATAAAGGAGTTGTTGTTTTCCCATGAGCGATGTTTTACTGAAATGAACATAACTGCACATAGAATTTCGATAAAACACGCCTAGTATTTAAATATCATAATACTACTTTCGAAAACATCAAAATCAAACGTGTTTTGCAATTCCGCAAAAATTGACGAGATGGATTTGAATAGCCTCCGCAGTTTTATGATTTTCCAGTGCAACCATCCGTTGAGATTTTTTCATGCTTGCTGTAATATAAACGCAGGTCGGGAATTGATACAACCTTGTCCGCGTCCTTTCCTTTAACTCCTAGACATTTCGCATGGAATTGACGTAAGCACACTGCACATGACAAAGCTATTTCATTTGAGTTTTTATTGTTGCAAATTCAATCCATTTTGAAAATGTTTGACGTTTTACTTGAGCTACACAAACTAAGCAAATAAATTAAATTGGACGTTTGGCAACTCTATTATAATTGCTGAATATTCACTAAAAGAGCTTCAAACGCAACAACTCAAAAAGTATGTGTTACTTAAAAATTTAAAACCCAGCGTTTTTTGATAGCTTATAATGTTACCAATAATATAAAATTAATAATAGTCACTATTTCGGAATAAATTCAAAGTTTTAACTTAATCGTTATAAGATGCACTATTATATGTCCACCAAGAAAATTATGATTAAAAATCGTTGAAAAATTGAAATGCCAATTGTTTTTAGTTTTTTAGTTTAAAATGACTTTTATTTCATGTATAAAGCTAACAATCATTTAATAATTTCTTAAGTCTAATTGGCTTGGCCTATGGCCGTCTACCAGCTTGACAATATATAATTTTAATTTTGAATTTATTTAATGAAACATAATTATTAATAATTAAAAATCACCTTCTAAAATTCGTTTTCTATATCGAAGTGCAGCTACGGTGTAGTTGTGTAAAGCATCCCATCCTCTTTCTCCGTTTAGAACTCTTAAGGCTTCTCCCTCTTCAAGGACATCTTTTGAAAATATTATTACGCGTAATTCCTTCAAAATTGGACAAACTGCAAGGAAATGGAAAACATTTTCTCTAGTGCCCATGTTGCAAAGTTCGCAGAGTGTTGGTAGATCGGTGCGGTGGGGAATGAAATTTAGGCTGAGTATCTCACCTCTTATTCTAAATATAGTGCTGATTTTTTCCACAGAGTAGCAATTCAGGAAGTATGTATTTTTACCAAGGTTGAAATTTAGTCTGCTATAATAGTTTCTTAAGACAGACGCTCCAGCCTCTTCAATATATCTTTCATAGGATAGTTGACCTAATTTCTCCAACATTGAGCTAAATTTCTCTCTTAGTGTGAAGGGTTGTTCGTTTGACTGAATAACTATTTCTGTTCCACACTCCGACGCAATTTCATTCCACGATTTGCAGATATTCCCGTTGAATTCGATAACATTTTTCAAAATTATGTGAGGTATTCTTGTGTGACCATCTCCAATACTTTTATTACATAATCGAAGTGCATTTTCAAGGTCTGTAGGAACATAGGTGGAGTACAAGTTTCAATGTATAACATATAATTCGGAGTGTTTCTCGGCAATCGAAACATCTTCTTCAAAAAGTATCGTAGAAACTTTTCAACGGAATCGTATGAACTATAACCCCATAACTGAGCTCCGTATAGCAGTATAGATGCAGCAGCTGAACGGAAAACCTTTTGTTTTGCAGTATGAGAAATGTAATTGTTCTTAATGCAACGATCCCATATCGATGAAATGGCTCGCTTAGCATCTGCTGGTTTTTCTTCAAGATGTGGACTTACGTTTAAATTTGCTGATATTAGCATTCCAAGATATTTGTACTTACGTACGATTTCAACCTCCTCACCGTTGAAGTTCCACTTTTCCGAACGCGAGTAGCGTCCATTGCCATCTCTAAAAATCATAATTTTAGATTTCTGTAGGTTGGCTGTTAAATTCCAGCTTTTACAGTATAAGTCGAGTCTATTGATCATTCGCTGCAGACCGTCCACAGAATCACTCAAGAAAACAATGTCATCTGCATACATTAAAGCTGGAATTTTTACTCCGTAGAAATTTGTCCCACCATGTACTGCATCAATTATATCATTAATATATAAAATGAAAAGCAATGCGCTGAGTATACACCCCTGTTTGACTCCCATGGTCGTTTTAAATTCATCCGAGATTTGATCTTCATCCCAAACAAGTGCAATATTATTCTCATAGAGTGCTCTCAGAATATGTATAATTTTGGTTGATACACCGATTTTGCACAGTTTATAAAAAAGGGCTTCGCGTGAAATTGTGTCAAACGCCGCACGAAAATCGACGAAAAATGCATAAAGTTTTTTGTTTTTATCTTTAAATGTAGCAGCGATTCTGGTAAGCGTAAATATTTGGTCAATTGTGGAATAACCTTTTCTTAAGCCAGCTTGAAATTCTGTCAGAATATTCTTTTCATTGACCCAATCACTGAGTCTTTTGTGAATTAAAGCTGCAAACAACTTGGCTGAAGTGTTTAAAAACGATATACCCCTGTAGTTTGTTGGATCATTGTAATCACCTTTTTTGTGGAGTGGAAAAATTATAGGTTTTCTAAAACTCTCAGGAACCTGGGTATTTTCAAAGATCCGATTGAACTCTACTGTAAGTAGTTTTAAGAATTCATTTGTAGAGTTTTTATAGAATTCGAAAGGGATTCGATCATTTCCTGGTGCCTTATTTGATTTGGTGTTGTTAATCGCTTCCTGAATATCTCGAAGTTTAAAAGGGCTATCTAGTTTATCATCCAAGATCATGGGTTCCGCATAGTGAAATAAGGGCGATGATAGTGGGGCGTTAAGGAGGTTATGAAAATGAGCTCTCAACTGTGGGGCTTTCAAGGAAATGGAGATGGTGTTATTACGTCCGTTCACATATTTAACGGCTTTCCAGAATTCAGCTGAAGATTTGGTATTATTAATCACAGAAATATTGGCTTGTTCCAGTTTAGCTTTTTTATCGTAGCAAAGGCGTTTGTAGTCTTTATTGGCTTGGTTGTAGAGTTCTTGAAAAATAGTTGGAGTTATTTCTTCTAAATAGCTTTAAAAGTTTAAAAGATTTAATTCTGGCTTGTGAGCATTCTGAATCAAACCATTTTTCTTTAAATTTAACAATTGACCTTGATGGACTGCTTGCTGGTACAGATTTTCTTAAATCTAATCTCTATTAATTTTTCAATATCAAGTATACTATTTTGATTTGTTAGGTCTTCAATAAGTTTGTTCATGTTGTGTTAATAAATTGATCGCGTTTTTTCATTCCATATGAGTTTCGGTAGAAGACATAACTGTTTCAAGCCCATGTTGTTTTCACTCGAGGTTGCAGAGAATGTTACTTCTAGGGGCATATGGTTTGAATATATCTCCACTCCTACTTTGAAACTATCCAAGATCGAATTCCATTTTCCAGCTATAAAGCAATAATCAATGACTGAGCACGAAGTTCCACGAAGAAAGGTAAATTCACCTTCAGCATCACCTACACAACTGCCATTCAAAACACGGCAATCATACGCGTCTGCAATTTGAAGTATCTTTGACCCTTTTCCGTCACAAACCGAGTCCTTAGATTTGCGTCTTTTGTCAAAATACGTGCCATCATAACCAGTTACAAAACTATTTTGCGAGAATCCTATCCGCCCATTGAAGTCACCAATAAGCATTATGTCGGATGTATCCAAGGATTGGAGTGAGTCATAAAGTCTGTCATAATCACGTTGCCAGTGGTTGCAATTTAAATATATTGTCATCAAAATTACATCGCAATTGCTTGTTTTAATATCCAGAGCCATCATTTCACATATTCTTGTGTAACTAACCGATATAACATCAAGACTGCAACAGTATCCATATAACATACCTCCACTTCCTCTTCCATATATTGA
The DNA here is from genome assembly GCA_949752695.1 of Melanostoma scalare. Classification (NCBI taxonomy): domain Eukaryota; kingdom Metazoa; phylum Arthropoda; class Insecta; order Diptera; family Syrphidae; genus Melanostoma; species Melanostoma scalare. The sequence goes on from OX456986.1 coordinate 99,257,719, forward strand.
AGTTTTTACTGCAGGAGCCCATTTTAGTTCATAGTTTGAGAATATATTTTTAAATCTAATTTTATCATGCTCCAGAAGGTGGGTTTCAAATAATACAAATATATCAAATTTCTTAACATAATTAAAAAAGCTTACAAAATCTATCTTATTTTTTAAGCCTGCTATATTATAGCTTAATATTTTTATTTTCTTATCTACTAAAAGGTTTTCAGTCGCACTCTGATACGGCTCGCGTACACTGAATCCGATTTATCGGCCGATATCGGATCGGAGCTGTTCGGACGACAATGTCAGACGTTCGTCTGCGTCAGAGATAAGAAATTAATTAGATGGCAAACCTTTACTTCTCTTGCCTCGCAACAACCATTTGTTTACATTGTTGTTTTTGTAATCACATCCTCTGTCTGTGAATACGTGGAAGCTGTACTCAAAGTGGTAGTAGTGAGATTTGCTGTACTCAAAGTGGTAGTAGTGAGATTTTGTGTAAAGTAAAGGTGGAGTGGAAGCTGTACTCAAAGTAGTAGAGGTGATTTTCGGTAAATCAGCTTGTAGGCAGTTTCAATGTGTGTGTGAAGTTTGCCATCTAATTAATTTCTTATCTCTGGTCTGCGTACACTGCTGCCGTTCTCTGACGATAACTGACAGACATCCTGCTTTTGAATTTATTTCTTGAAGGCTTTCGACAAATGTGTTTTTTTTTATGTTTAGTGGTTTAGGAGCGATTTGTTTTGCCAAAAACAAAACAGAGTCAAAGTATGTCCAACAAGACGATTTATTATCTGCTGCAGCACCAGATCTTCCTGGTGCATTGTGCTTATTATATTCTTTGCGGAATTGGTCTCTCAAATTATTCCATTATTATTTTTTTTTTACCTCTCCAACAGGCTGGTTCATTTCAATCGAAACCTCTTTCCACAGATTTTTTGTCACATCTCTATTATTGGGCCCTATCGTGAATAAAATTTCCCTGGAAACATTTCCCATATTCGGAAAATTGGTATCGGCAATGATGTTCGAAAGTTCCTTGCGGAATTTTGAGCGATCGTGAATGAATTTCCCATGGGAAATTATCTGCCATTTTACTGAATTTGTATCGCATTCCAGGGAGATTTCTACTTTATTCTTGTTAGAGCACTATAGAACATATTCGAAAACTATCTTTGAAGTCATTTTTAATCTGTTAGGTTGTTAAAATTTATTCCGTGGGAGATTCATTTCGAAGGAGGTTCACGATCGGGCGTAATGTTCCGTGGGAACAAAAAATTCCGTGGGAAACAAAATTCCGTGGGAGACTGCCGATAGGGCCCATTATATGATTTTGAGAACTTATTCCAAAGTGGTGTCCTACTAAAAACCAAATTTATTAGTTTTTCACTATCCATTGCTTTTATTTTTGTTTACTTCTACTGGGAAACTGACGTACGACGTACGATAAATCCAAACAAGTTCGGATTTGTCGGTTGATCGGATGTAGTCGGACGACATCTGACGTTGTCGGTTGAAGTGGTGTACGTGCTCTCTTTGTTTAACACATGTTTGGTTCGAACGTCAGAGTTCGGCCGACAACGGCCGATTACAATTCGGACGATGTCTGATTTAGTGTACGCGACCTTTGTTGGAAGCCAAAGAACTTTTGCTTGATGTTGGTGGTTGTGATTTGGCATCACTGATAGAAGTGACATTTCTTTGAATTGTTGTCAAATTTGAAGTTTCTTTTCCAATATTTGTAAATTGTAATTACGTTTTCATTCACAAACAATTTGTCGGGAATGTCTCCAAAAAGTGTTTTAATTATATCAAACCCATTTTTTTCACCACAACTTAAACCTGTCGCAGAGTCCCAATAAAAGATATGACCTTCAATATGCAGTTTGTCATCCCTAAGCGATATTCTCCTCCCTGGATTTTTGCTACGAAGCTCCTTCATGATTGGTATCAGCTTTGCTCGACGCTGACGAATATTGAAAGGCAGATCCTTATGAATGGTCATTTTTGTCCCTTTTAGTTTTTTAGCATTCCTCAACACATCCCACACAGCCTGTTTGGATTTCATCTTTAAAATGAATGTCGCCTTCCTAGGATCACGGCTAAGAACTCCGTACGCTGAATCAATAATTTGATTTGGCGCAGCATCCAACAATCCAACGCAGACCGATTTCGCCTTTTCACTCAGGTCAGTTCGACCATGACCATCAACAGGTAAGTGAATAACAAGGTTTGCCTCTGTATTTTTTTTGTAGGATTTTTTCCAGCTGCTCTTCAAGTTGTCTGTTTTTTTCTTCTAAATGATTAACTTTTTGTACAATGACATCGTGACGTATGGTTAAGTCTGATATTTGGTTGTAAAGCAGTTGCAAGTATGATATCGAAGCAAATTGCTCAACGAGCTTCTTGTTGTTTTCAGTCAGAATTTCTTGCATTTTTTCTACTGTCAATCCGGTGTTTGTTCCCATAGCGAGTTCTGTTTCCGAATTACTCAAGCTAGGATGGCGTTTCTTGTTTCCTTGGTGTTCTGGAGAGATATCAGATACAGATTCAAATGCCAATATAAAATTAACTACACAGGAATTTGTCCAATACTTGCAAGAATATACACCTCACCGGTTTGGAATTGATATTTAATGTTTTTAATATTCAATAAAATCAATTTATACTGGAAAAAAAAGAAAAGTATGTAGAGCGAAAAAAGGACTTGTTGACACACACTAGGGTTAACAACTCTTCTGAGGTTCTTTGAGAGCAAGAGACTGGACTTTATCATAAATAAGCTATCGGTTTCGGTAAAAAGCATTTGGAGCATTTTTTCATTTTTTTCCACCAGTCGCCGCAATGTGCGACTCTTTAATCTTCCGTATTGCTCCATAGTACCTATAAATTTTTTTTTTCTGATGGTTGTTCGTAGAAGCTATCTCAGATAGTGCTGTTCGTGTTATCGAACATATTCCAATTAACATCCAAACTGTCCCGACGCTCCGGATGAAGGTTTCCTTTGCTTCGGAGTCCTTTGCAAAATTGCGGCTTATGCAGCGAATTCCATATCTCACTCTTCCTTGTCTTTCCGAGTATTACTTCAAGTCCATTGCACAAGCACCGTCTACTTGACTCATTTTTTTTCATTCACAAAGCACTCAACAACGCAAACAAAAACACTTGAAATTTAAGTTATTAGATATTTCAATAAAAGAAAGCAAAATACAAAAGAATACCAAATAAAGACACGTTTAAGTAAACATATTTAGCCACTCAGATCAAAAGAGAAACCTAAACTAAAGAGATTAAGTGTGAATAGGCTACTGCTTTTAAGAGCATGTAGATTTAAGATAAAAGAAAAAAAAAGTTTATTGAAAATGAAAAATTATAGCAATCAATAATTTTGTTTCTAATTTTTATACTATGGTTTTAGATTTTTATTAATGTTTTCTAATAATAACATGAGAGTTCCGCACATAAATTTATCATGGAATTGTTTAAAACAGTTAATTAGGTCACAATATGCTTGTACTTGTTTATATGTAAAACTTTATTTAAAGTACATGACGTTTGGTCAGTGGTTAATGTTTTGGTCAGTTATTCTTGTAATACTAAAAAAAAAGTTGCAATCTATCATATTTTCAAAATTTCGCGGGTTAGCTTTCGAAACGATTGAATATCAAAATGTAATTTTTTTGAATTCGACGAACTTTCCATCGAAATTGAGTCCCAAAATAAGCATGTGGTTTTTGTTGTTAATCCTGCGACCTTTAATTTAAGAATCCTAGTTTGCTGCATCTATATCTCTCTGCGCTCTAGATATTTTCAATTTATCCCTTGGTGTGTGATCTTCGCCAGATTCAATGGCAAACATTTTCATTTTTTCTTTGAAAGATAGTTTTTCAGGAACTGAATCACTAGTTTTCAGAAGTTGTTTTTCCTGCTGCTCTGCAAGGCGGCGCTGGCGAGGATCCCTGTAATGACAAAATGCATCGTATGAAAAATATAAATAAAAAAATAAATATTATGTCTCAAACAAAGCTCGAGGAAACCTTGGCCAAACACATTTCTCTTAACCATAATATAGAAATATGGGGAAGACATACAATTTTTTGTGATTCTAGATATCTAAGTGAGACGCTTCTCTCACAAACCGTACATATTTTTGACCGAGACATTTTTGATGGGGCTAAAAAAATTAAGAAATTGACAGCCGTAGTTTTTTGTTTTCTTTTTTTTCCATAACCTTTTCGACGTTAGAAACATCATAAACTTCGCAATTTCGGTCATTTTTGGGTTTTAGCTTGAAGAGTGACTTTCAAAAACTTATTACTCCGGTTCCTTTTAAAATAAAGACCATTTATTTTTCTCATTTTGAAGGCAAAAAAAAAACTTTAAGAAAAAAATACTTCAAGCAAAATTTAAATAAATCTTTACCATTTGCCCTCACCATCAAACTTCCTCTAAGAAACTTTTTTTCAATTAATGGACAAAATATTATTACTAAAAAAATTAATTAAGTTAGTTAAAGCTAGAAAAAACAATGAAAAAAATTTTTCACTAGGAAGATGATCGTAACCTTACATTTCACGTAAAACTAACGTGACCATACGTCCCGCTTTGGGCGGGACAGTCTCGCTGTCCCCCGCGAAGCTGAAATTGTCCCGCTTTGCAATTTTTGTGAGGGTTGAGTTCCTTCTAATTAGATAAAATTTAAGCAAAAACATTTTCATTCTTTTGTATATTGCTATTAACTCGGAATGCGTGCTAGCAATAATCGACGTTAAAATAAAAAAAAATTTAAGTGGAAAACAAAAATATGTTTCAAAAATACAAAAAGGCTACTGAACTTGTCCCAAGATGGTCTTACTGAAAAAGGTGAAATCTGAAGTTGTGGTGACATCTGAAGTCGTGGTCAAAGCTGATAAATACGGTTTTTTCACTAACTCAACTAGTGTAGGACAAAGCGAAATGATAGTTGTGTAAGTAATTTTCGTTAAGTTGTGTGTGAACAGCTTGTGGACAAATACCGCCATGGTCAGAGATTGCCATCTTGTTAATTAGTTATCGATGGTTTTGTTTTAGTTCAAGTAGTGTTTTGTAACAAAACAATAATGCCTAAACGCAAGTGTTCCTTTAATATTAGTTTGCAAACAGAAGTATCCATTTATAAAACAAAGAAAAGATGACACTGGAGACGTTAAATGTGAAAAATGTCGTACAGATTTTAGTGTTGGACATGGTGGTGTCAGTGATATAAAAAACATTTAAAATCAGAAAAACATAGACTTGCCGATCAAGCCGCTGCTTCAAGCTCGTCTATTAATTTTTTTAAGAAAACCGAGTCGCCTACTTCTAAGGATTTGGATATACATAGCTTCAACTGAGGGTACGTGGGCGTATCACACCGTGCATTATAATCACAGTTTTCACTCAAATGACTGTTCTTCTTCTTAAATTCAAGCATGTTTTGAGCAAAAATTTATATGTGCACGTACAAAGTCTCAAGCTATTGTGGTAAATGTGCTGTCAACCATGGCAACCGAAGATTTAAAAGAGCATTTACGTAAAGCCAACTGCATAACTTTATTAACGGATGCTTCAAAACATGGCTCAATCAAATTATTCCCTATTATTCGCTATTTTTTACCATACGAAAGCGTGAAAGTAAAGGTTTTTGAGTTTCGGGAGCAGCCAGGCGAAACATCGGATATTATTTTACATTATTTAAAGGAAGTACTGTCTTTTAATAATAATAAAAAAAATTGTTGCGTTTTGTGGAAATAACACGAACTGCAACTTCAGTGGAAAGAATAGGAGAGGAAATAATAATATTTACTCAAAGTTGAACCAATCACTCGACAGACAGATTATTGGGATTGGAAGTGGAGCCACATAGTCAACAACGCGATAAAAACTGTGGATTTCGAATGCATCATAGTTAAAATTTAGTAATTTTTCTACATCTACAGCGTTCGAGTAGAAGCTTTGAAAAAGTTTTGTATTTCTACCGAGACAGATTATCACAAACTGCTGGGCTATAGTAAAACAAGGTGGCTTGCGATAATGCCCGCGCTTGAGAGATTTATAAAAATGTTTCAGCCTTTGAAGAACTATTTTCTGAGTATCGACAAACGCCCAAATATTTTAAAGGCGTTTTTCGAAAATCCCAGCTCAGAATTGTGGTTATATTTTTTGCACGCAAAAGCAGCAACCTTTCATAAAGTTGTTTTGAAAATCGAAGCGCAAAATGTGTCGGCTGTAGAGTCTGCCAAGGAAATTAATCGTCTCCGAGAAAACCTGGCACTAAAAGAGAATACGATTTTCCTTCATCACATGGTCCGTAAATTGATGGTAAAATTACAAGAAAGAGCAGAAGAAAAAGCAGCAGTTGACCAGAACGTAAAAACTACGGCGGCTGAGCTTTATAAAACAAGCAAGGAATAATTTGAACAGTGGTGTCAATTTAACAAAGAACTAGAAGTGTTGGAATGGGCAAATCTAACAAAAGGGCCTACGTGGGAAGAAGTACAGAAAGTGACGAGTTTTCAATTATTTTAAACTTTGTGACAGATGATACAATTTCTGGCTGGAATACCGAGAATGTTTCAACTGAAAATCGTTGGGTTGATTTATCCCAGCACTTTCGTGCCAATAATCAAACTTTAACAAACTTTTCTACGATTATTGAGTACGTTATGTGTATGCCTGGAAGTAACGCACCTATGGAAAGAGTTTATTCCTCCAATGAACAAGGTTTAAAGCAAGTGATAAAACACAGTTGAGTGTCTCAGTAATGAAAGCTATTTTGATAACGAAGATAAATATAAATAAATCATGTTCTGATTTATTTGAAAGCTTAGCTAAACATAATTTCAAAATATATCTAAATCGGAAAAATTTTGTACAAAAAAGATATTGGTACAAAATTAAAGATCACAAAAATATAATATCTACTTTTTTTTATATGTTAAACCTAAAAAAAATTTGTTTAAGTGGCTCTTTACGTGCTTATATCTTGACAAAATTATTTTGTAATTTTAATCCTTATTTTACAACCCTTATATCAATATAAGTCAAATAAATCCCATCTTTGTAACAGGGGGCTTCTGAAAAATAGTTTTTTTTTTTGTACTAAGGCAATTATACTCAAATAAATTGCTATTCTCACATTTGAAGATTGATTTAAATTAAATTCAAATGACTGTATCCTTATTACAGTGCAATGTGTTTGTTCAAAGAACAAAACAAATAGCATCAAACAGAGAAAAGTTTTACCGATCTGCATGATTTCTAAACCGTTAATGTTTTTACATGACTTTGAAAATTAGCTTAAAGAATAACTTCAATTAAAATGTGAATGGTAATAATAAACTAAGTTTCAACTTTCACATTAGCTCGTGATGGTAGATGAGTTGGTTTACTTTTAGTATTTTTTTTTTAATTTTAATTAAATTTTTTATAAAATTGTCCCTTCATTTTTTTCTTTTCTTGGCACAACCTATCTGTCCTAGTTTTTACCCTCTATGATAAGGACACAGGTCTGCAAAGAAAAAGCTGTCTGGATGCTTTCAACTGATTTCTATGTATTTAGGTGATCTGAAAACTAAACAAATACTCAAAAACTTCTAAAACGTCAGGTTACTTTGCTAAGCCCAACATTTTTTATTTATTTATTTATTTATTCCGTCTAAGAAGTAACAACACTCTATAGAGACTACAAATTTGGTTTTTATCGACATAAACATATTTTAAATATACAAAATAACAATAATTATAAAATTATAACAACCATCACTAACTTATTTTTTATTTCATTTCTATCAACATTGAAATCTATGACGAAATTATATTCGTCGAAATCCAAACAAGCTTTAGTAATAGGATTATGCCTAGCATAGTTGGTACTATGGTTAGGAACACTTAGAAAATTCCTATTTCGGGGGCGCAAATATCAAGATGGTGCGTAAATACTACACATAAAGAGTGTTCATTGACCTGTTCTAGAACAGTTTCAGACAGAAAAGATCAGCCTTTTGGTGTTCAATGAGAAATTTTCTGTTCTTTTCTGATCTTTTCTGATCTTTTTTGTGTTCAATGAGCTGTTCTAGAACAGTTTAGCACAGCATTTTCTGCACCTCCTCTTGAGCAAGTGCAAGTTTGGTGAAAACTGTCAAAAGCAGCTGTTGACTTTTTTCTCGTAGTATTTTCGCATTGTAATTTTAATTTGTTGTGAAAAGTTGAAAAAATTTTTTAAAAATCAGGAAATCAACACCTAACCTTGTGCTGAAAATAAAATTACTTATTCATGACGAAAATACGCTAAATTAAATTGATATCAGAAAAAGAAAAATTGGTGGTTGTTTTTTTCGTTTTTGTTGTTGCTTTTTTTGACAAGTTTGATTGTTCTAACTTGCCTGACGTTTTTCACTGCTTCTGTGCTGTGCTGTGCTGTTCTGATCTAAAAAAAAGCCATTGAACACATCTATAGATAACAAAACCGGACAGTCAATTACACAATTCAATACATCGTAGGCGAAGAGAATAGAATTTAATTTTCTCCTTTGGGCAAGAGGTTTTAAGTCAGTTAAAATACATCTCGTTTCATAGGATGGAACGTTCAAATAACCAAAAGTTTTTCCCAAGGCCATTTTTGTGAATCTCTTTTGAATTTTTTCAATACGGAAAATACTTGACTTGAGTGTAGGGATTCCATACAACGCTGCATTACTCTAAATGCGGCCTAACAAGACTTGTATATAAAGTTTTTAATGTGTAAGGGTCCTTAAAAATTTTACAGTTACGAATAACAAAGCCTAACATTGAGTTTGCTTTCGAAATAACTTGGTCTATGTGATTTGAGAAGTTAAATTTTGAGTCAAAAATTACTCCCAGATCCTTGTGACTATCAAGTTTTTGTAAAATATCTTTGTCGAGTTTACAACTAAATTTCAGAGGATTATGAATTCTTGAATAGGTAACTACACTACATTTTTTCTTATTTAAGTGTAAACCATTGGAATCACACCAGTTAGATAGATTGTTCAAATCTAACTGTAGTTTATTTGCATCATTTACTGAGTTTATGCAGCTGAAATTTTTTAAATCATCAGCAAATAAAAGACATTTAGAATATAAAAGATGCTATGGCAAGTCATTTATAAAAATAATAAAAAACAGTGGGCCTAGGTGGCTGCCTTGAGGAACGCCTGAAAAATCTATAATTTTATTAAATTAATTTTATTTAAAATTATTTGTTTTCTATTTTCTAACAAACATCTCAAGTTTTTTTACGAGAGCACTATGTTGAACTCGGTCGAATGCCTTAGAAAAATCGGTGTAAATGGTGTCTACTTGAGAACGATTTTCTAATTGAGTGAGGTAGTAGCTTGTGAACAAAGATAAATTTGTTGACGTTGATCTTCCCTTTAAGAAACCATGTTGGTGTACAGAAATAAAATTATGAATTTGGTTATGTAACTTGTTTTTCACAATTGATTCGAAAACCTTAGGAATTAGTTGAAGTTTGGCAATAGGTCTGTGATTTTCAACAGAGATCTTTGCTTCTGCTTTATAGAGCGGGGTTATTATATTATATAGTATTCCCACTCATCCAAAAACACCCCACTCTTTAGAGATAAGTTAAATTTAAAACAAAGTGGAGCTGCAAAGTTTTTTAACAAAATTTGTGGAATTTTTTTTTTAATTGATTTTTTTAGCTAACTTTAAGTCATAAATAAATAAGTACATTTTTATTTTGTTATTATTTATTATTACTTTTTGTGTCTATGGGATAGTAGAGACTGCACCAAAAAGTGTTGGCCTTCCAGGGAGCTAAAGGTTGGCGAAAAGAACGCCCTGCATGTAACTTTGGTCTCTCGCTATAAAATTCTTTTACCGCCGCTTCACATAAAGCTGGGATTGATGAAGCAATTTGTAAAGTCACTTCTTAGAGATGAAAATTGCTTCAAATATGATATTATTTACCTTTCGAAAACACACAGCGTCGTTGTTGAAGAAGCTATTGTAAACTCACCCTTAAACCTTTACCAACCCTTACCTTTTACCTTTAAAACTCGCTCAAGGGTGGCGTTACTGTTGCTGTTAACACAAACCAGCTGCGCCATTGCGATTTTCAATTCATAGTGTTGTAAACTTACCAACTGAACAGTTTGGCTCTTTGGCAAAAGTGAAAAAATATAGTTTCTTCTCGAGTTTGGAGATTTTAATTATTTGATTGATTTAAATTGAAAGTTAAAAGTAATATAATACTCAAAATGAGTGAAAATGAAGGCGGTCAGGAGGAGATTGGCGGAAAGAAAAAAAGGAGTCGCGACTCCACAAGTTCTTCGTCGGCGTCGCCATCTTGTTCAGAGGACGACGGCAATTCTTTTCCTCCAAATAAAAGAATAAAAAGCGGGTCTGTGGAACAGCGTATTGAAATTCTTTCGGATCAGATGTTTCAACTGTCGCAGTATGTAAGTATGCTTTTACCACAGGACATTAATAAACCCAATGAGGATCAAGCAAGTACATCCTCTTTTCTACGTAATCCAGAGAGTTCGCGGAGAATTTTGGATTTAGGCGAACTGCACACTGAGTATGATTTTAAAATTATCCAGACTGCTAAGGCAGACAATTTAAAAGAATTGATTCACCTTCAACACTTTAATTTGCCTACCTGGAAGAGTGTCAGGTACTCAAAGGCTATTAAATCATTGGCTGCAACCCCGGGTTTCGTGGAGCTAAAAGTAAATGAGGAGTTGTTCACTCTTAATAAAGGAAAATATTATCTGGCTTCAACAGAGCAAGTAATGGCTGCATTAACAAATGCTTTACTTGAACTAAAAGCATTGCACAGGTCGGGGATTCGGATTCCTATAAGATCTCCGAGTTGGCTCTGCAGGTTGTGTGCGGGAAAAGAGCGGAATGTATTGAAGTTCGTAGAGAGAGATTATTGAGCGAAATAGCAAACAAAAACGTTCAAATGTCTTTGAGAGGTGTTAATCCCAGTACAGAATACTTATTTGATAAGCAGGAACTCTCATCCACTCTTTAGGTGGTGTTCAATCTTGGCTTAGTTTCCCAGCCCAGGCTAAAGAAAAGAAAATTTTTACTCCGAGACAGGTTTTTAGCCATGGCAGAAGAAACGCGGTTGATTTTAGGAGTTATCCTCGTAAGCAACTCAAAGCCAGTCACAGAGAGAATAGATCGAATTCCTGAAATAAAGGTCAGGGAAAAAAATTTAGTAATTCTTCCTTTCGTTCCAAGGAACAGGACAGGAACAAGTGACTGGGAAGATATTGGGGCAAGCAGTTTTATCTTAAAAACCATTTCGGGAACGAGAATATCCTTTTTCAAAAAGCCCCAGTTAACTATCCCATCAAATTCAACCTTGAAGTTTGCAACAAATATTTCGGAGAAGATGGACTTGCAAATTGCAAATATGAAAAAATTAAAAATTTTAGAAATACCTCCGAAGGTAGGTCCAAGTTTTTTTTTTTCAAGAATGTTTTTGGTAACAAAATCAGATGGAGGTCTTCGCCCTATTTTCGACTTGCGGTCAGTGAATGCGTTCGTAAAGCTAAAGACATCCAAACTAATTTCTCACTCCACGATTCCAGAGTTCTTGCAGCCGAACGATTGGATGATAAAAATAGACATTTCACAAGCTTATTTCCATGTACCAATAGCAGAGAGTCATCGACGTTTTCTAAGATTGATATACAGAGGGGAGATTTTACAACTAACTTGTCTACCATTCGGTCTTGCATCGGCTCCAAGAATTTTCTCAGCCATCACTTGCTGGATCTCGGAGATCCTACGCAAGAAAGGTGTTCGAGTCCTCGTTTACTTGGACGATTTTCTTTTAGCGAATCAAAGTCTTTGCCAGCTAAAGGAACAGGTTTCGGAAACCGTTCGGATACTGGAGAGTTTAGGCTGGAACATAAATTACGAAAAATCTGTTCTGTCTCCTAGTCAAGAACTTGTATACCTCGGGGTAACTTGGAATACTCAGAAAAATATTATATTCCTTAAGGACAAAAAGGTAGAAAAGATTCGATTCTCTCTGCATATATTGTGCCGGCTAAAGTTCTGCACTCTTCACAAATTGCAACAACTATTAGGTCAGCTGAACTTTGCAAGCTTCGTCATACCGAGAGGCCGGCTGCTATCCTCAGATTTTTCTGAGGCAGTTCAGGAGACGTCCGAGACAAAAACTTACCATCCCTCGGAGGGCTTTGGAGGAAATAAATTGGTGGCTCGGAGCGCTAACGAAAGTCGAGGTACTTCACAAAAAACAAGTAACGCATTTTCTAGCAACGGATGTATCGGACGCAGGCTGGGGGGCACATTTGAACGATTCTGTCCTATTTGGCCAGTGGTCAAAAAGTCAAAGCAGATGGCACTGCAATTTAAAAGAAATGTACGCTGTTTTGATGGCTATAAAAAAGAGAACAACGGTTTTAAAAGATGCTCACATACTGCTTCAGACAGACAATCGAACCTTAGTCGCATACATACGGAAGGAAGGGGGGACGAAATCAATCAACCTGTTAGGTCTAACGTATCAGCTTCTTCAGTTGACCGATCAGCTAAACATAACAATATCGGCATTTTATCTTCCGGGAAGATACAACGGCATAGCCGACGGGTTGTCAAGAGGTCGTCGGATCCCAGAGTGGCATCTCCTACCTCAAGCGACTGCGGAAGTCTTCAAGAAATGGGGAAAGCCAGAAATAGATCTTTTTGCCTCAAGGGAGACGGCAGTTGTCAAAAAATATGTATCCATAGACTGCAGGGATCAAGGGGCAGAATACACAAATGCTTTCAGTCGCATTTGGGATCATTCTCTGGGTTGGATATTCCCTCCTCCCAATTTGATGCCAAGAGTTCTTTCACATCTAAACAGATGTCAGGGAAAGTATCTAATTGTGTCACCAGAGTGGGACCAGACCTTCTGGATGTCCGATCTAAAAGCTCGTGCACTAGAACCTCCTCTGACAATACAAAATCTGGGAGAAATTTTAATAGATGCAACAACGGGTCAGCCTCCTCCACATGTAGAACATTTAATCTTGAAGGCATGGATAGTTGGGGCTGGAGCAGCCAGATAAGTAACTGGTCAGCAGGGGAAAAAGATCTATTAAAAGGAGATTTTCTACACTAAAAACTTATTCTTCTGCTGTGAAGAGATGGCTTCTTTGAAGCGAGAATAATAATATTAATCCCAGATCTCCAAGTGGTGTTGACTTAGCAAGATATTTGGCCAATCTTTTTTTAAAGGAAAAGCTCGCTCCTAGAACAATTCTAGTCCATAAATCAGTCGTATCAACCTTCTGTGATCCTTCTCTAAATGAGAACCTGTCAGCTGATTTTTTCGTACGACGTATTTTAAAGGCAATAAGCTCTTCGCAACCATCGATTGAGAAGCCTCCTATATGGGATCCAAGAGATGTAGTTAATTGGCTGGCAGAGAACGATAATAGAAAAGAATCCTTGTTTGAAGCTTCAAGACGAACAGCAGTCATTCTGCTTTTAGCATCAGGAAGAAGGATTCACGATATCACTGTATTAAAAATATCAAGCGATAGCTATAAAGAAGAAGGAGATAGTATAATTTTCCATCCGGCATTCGGGTCTAAATCTGACACAGACAAACACAGACAATCAAGTTGGCAGTTAATTTGTCACTAGAATAAAATAATCTGCTCTGTTTTCTGGATAAAGCAGCAAATTAGGCTTTCTCAACCGAGGAGAACACTGGTAGAGAACCTGGATAGTCTATTCATTACAATTAATGGACATGTGAAGCAGGCATCAAGAACGGTGATTGGTAGCTGGGTTCGTACGGTGTTAAAGGAAGCTGGTATCGAGGCTCCACCTGGAAGCTGTAGAGCAGCGGTGGCATCCTTGGGTTGGATCGAAAAACAATCAATAGATGAAATCCTAGCAAGAGGTAACTGGAAAGCAGAAAGTACTACTGTAGAAAGATTAATTCAGTTTTAAAGGTCGCCTCAACTAATCTCTTTAATAATTTTAAACCATTGTAAGCTTAACAATAGAGCGTTTATTTATTTGAAGGCTTTGTTTATTTACTTTTCAAAAGATTTTGTGTGTATCTATGGCTACGGAAGCCTTTAATTTGATTTTATTCTTAAAAGTGGAGAGTTTTTGGCTACGGAAGCCTTTAATTTGATTTTATTGTTAAAAAGGGAGTGTTTTGAAGTTTGATTAATACAGAATAATAAACACATAATAGATGTATCATGTACATATTCACAGATATGTTTTTATAAAGCTAAGTGTACTGCAAACGTCTGACAATGTGAACAAATGAGCTGACAATGAGGGTGAAAATGGAATTTGTGTGTACACGGTTTGCAGAAATATACAAATATCTGCAAGTTTATTGCCAGCTATTTGGCTGACAATGTCGACATACTAATTTGGACAAATAGCTGGAAATAGATTTGCAGATATTTGTAAATTTCTGCAAACCGTGTACACACAAATTCCATTTGTGGATCTGCAAATTCATTTTCAGTTCATTGTCACATCGCATCTGTCAAAAAAATTTAAAGCTAAAAATGAAAACAACATAGATTTCGTTTTCAATCGTTGAATATTCGACTTAAAGTGAAATATCAAAAAACAATATAAATGGATAAAAAAGTTGCAATCGCAACTATTTTAGCGGTAGCGGGTAGCGGTGAACAGGTAACTGGCACCTCCACAATGGGCTTAAAATGTGCAGCACTTTCTTCAATATTTTTAGAATCCATCACTAAAAAAAAGGTTCACGTAATTAACACATTTTCTATAAAAATCAATTTCTCTTCAGTAAGGTTTGCCATTCTATGATGGAAAGAAATACGGGCCAACAACGAGTCGAAATTATTAAAACTTACTACCGAAATTCGGAGTCAGTGGCCTCAACGTTAAGAGCGCTACGTCCAATTTATGGTCGTCATAATCGTCCTAGCAGATCAACAATTGAGCGTCTAGTGGAAAAATTTGAATCCACAGGCACAGTACAAAATGTTCCTGTGCCAGTGAGACAAATAAGTGCCCGTAGTGTCGAGAATATTGCTGCCGCTGAGGTTTCAGTTGCAGAAAGCCCAAATGTGTCTGTCACACGTTGTTCCCAAGCGTTGGGTATCTTTGTGACGTAGTTGTGGCGAATTTTGCGAAAAGATTTTGGCCTACATCCTTACAAGATTAAATTGACGCAAGAACTGAACCCGCTTGACCACCAGAAGCGTCGTATATTCGTGAACTTGGGTGAGCAACAACTTGAAAAGGATTCGGATTTTTCATACCGAATATTTTTGGCCCCAATTGGATGATATGGACTTGGAGGACATGTGGTTCCAACAGGACGGCGCCACAAGCCACACGGTGAATGTCACAATAAATTTATTGGAAACCTAGTTTGAAGAACGTGTTATCTCACGAAATGGTTCAGTCGCTTGGCCGCCTCGGTCGTGCGATTTGTCGCTGTTAGACTATTTCCTGTGAAGCTACGTCAAGTCTATGGTCTATGCCAACAAACCAGCGACGATTGATAAACTTCGTACGAATATCGAACGTGAAATTGCAGCAGTATCGGCCGATTTATGCTTGAAAACCGTCGAAAATTGGGTCCAACGTCTGGACTTTTGCAAGCGTGCCAGTGGTGGCCATTTAAAAGAAATCGAGTGCCATACATAATGGCATCGAACGTAATTTCACAGGAATAAAGAATTTCATTGATATCCAGAACCGTTTTTGCTTTATACAGGGTGTTCCGTACTTCGTGTACTATCCTTTGGGGTGTGATTCTTGGTCATATTCTAAGAAAAAAAATGTTCTACAGTAAAGCTCAATTCTCAACTTTGACATCACTTTTTGACAATTTAAGAAAAGGCTAACTTTGGTGTACTATGACCTATGTTAAATTCGATATCTTTGTCAATACTAATGGTAGAGACCTAATCATAGTCTTAATTTTTTGTAAAAATAACAACCTTTAAGACTGTATTTAAGTTTAGCTTTCACAGGTTAAGGGTTGCCAGATTTTCAATTTTAAGTGCTGTTCAAATTTTCTTCCCGAAACAAAGTTTTGACTTTGAGGTAATTTTTTTGCAGAAAATGCCTGGTAAACATAGAATTTCTTTGATTTTAACAGATGAACTAAACAAAAATAAAAATAAAACTCAGCATTAAGTGCACTCAAAAACCCATACATTTTATGATATTTGAAAAAATATAAAAGGGGTAAAATTAAAAAAAAAAAAAAAGATTTTTAAATTTGAGGTTTGTTTGAATAAAACAATAATATGGGCACTTTTAGTAGTTTTTTTATGTATTTTATACATTTTATTTTTTTTTATTATTGTTTAGTTCATCTGTTAAAAATAAAGAAACTCCATGTTTACCAGGCATTTTCTGCAAAAAATGACCTCAAAGTCAAAACTTTGTTTCGGGAAGAAAATTTGAACAGCACTTAAAATTGAAAATCTGGCAACCCTTAACCTGTGAAAGCTAAACTTAAATACAGTCTTAAGGTTGTTATTTCTACAAAAAATTAAGACTATGATTAGGTCTCTACCATTAGTATTGACAGAGATATCGAATTTAACATAGGTCATAGTACACCAAAGTTAGCCTTTTCTTAAATTGTCAAAAAGTGATGTCAAAGTTGAGAATTGAGCTTTACTATAGAACATTTTTTTTCTATAGAAGTACGGAACACCCTGTATAAAAAAAAACTTTTGTAGCGCTCTTATTGAAAAACCCGATATTAAACCTACCAATCATTTTAGAAAACAAAGTAAAATAACATAAGTTGGATGATTTCTTAACAAAATTTGACAGCTGTAAAACACTTTTTAACAGGTACTCAGATAAATTTATTGATTGAATAAAAACAATTGTATGTTTTAATTTTGCAATTCGTGAAAAAAGTTGGAATCACAGAGTATCAAAATACGGCTTGTTTTAATTCTGAGTCAGTTAATCATTGTACACAAATCAAAAAATAATTTTATGGCCTTTATTATCCGATAACAACAACTTAACTTCCTATGTAGAAGCTTTGATTTTGAAAGTTTAAGATATTTGTCAAAAGAGAATATTTAGGAAGCTACTCCAGCGGTTGATCTCCGTACACACTTCTGAGAAACATTATTAAGTTAGAGAAAAAGTGAGGTATGCAGGTATGCACACTTATGCAACGTACATTTTTACTAACATATTTTGTATAATTGATTGCTGTCTGTCTACTTGTGATTTAGTTCGGGAATCGGGATTGATGATGATACTTAGTCAGGATCAATTGCCAGCAAAGTAATTTCTTGGTTGGGAATGGATTACATCTACTGGGGGGTGTCGGATACTTGCTCCTACTTAAGGTAAGAAAAATAATATTTCAAGTCATAGTTGTGTTTCAATTTTATAAGTTAAAATTAATTTCATTAGAAAGTCTCAAGGGGAAAGCAGTTTTGAACTTCTACGAGGCCAACAACCGTTTGATTGATTCGTTTTGAACTGATTTAATTAACATGATCTTAGATCGCCTAAGGATTTTCCACCAATGTTAGAGAAAATACTGGAGCAGTTCCCTAATGAAATAAAAGTAAGCATATTTCGCCAATTTTTTGTTATGAATTATTGTATTTAAAAATTTTATTTTACTGAATATTGCTTCATTCGACGTGGTAAAAAAAGAACCCTGGGGAAAAGCTTTGGAGCAGATATACTTACCAAAGAGCAAAACGATCACGGTTGGAAACGAAAATAAATGATTCTTCACAATTGGAAGCTGATTCTTTAATTCAGATTTGTACCACCACAAAGGTTGACGAGACCATTTTAAAAGCATTAAAAGTTTTTCTTGTTCAGAATTTTTTAAACTGTATTACGTGAAGGATGAGCGGTAGAGCACATTCACATTGAGCTAACGGGAAATACGATCATCTGCAAAAAAAACTTTGATTTTTAGAAGAATGGGCCACTAAACGACCCCCGAGCTTGTGAGTTAACCTACAGTTTTTTTTACGTTTTCTAAATAACTATTAAGGCTGGTTAAGGCGGAATCTAGGTCTTCAAACAGTTTCAAGTGAGTTGCAAACAGATACTACATAACACTGTGCAGCAATAAAAATTGTAAGCATCTTTGAATTTCCATGTAACTTAAAGATGTTGAAGCTATGATTGTGTGAGAACTTTCTTAGACACCTATTTGACAAGTTAAACTGATCAACTCAGTCATAGCTACAACATCTGCAGATCACTTCAAATGGAAATTTTTAGAGTCGCATAGTGTAACTAAACCGTTATCGGCATTAATTTTGAACATTATTTTTCGCTTAGATAAATATCGACTTTGAAATTTTTCTTGCGAATAAAAGCATGTACATTAGAGTGGGTCAAAAAAATCGATTTTTTTTTTTACAAATGCTACGGAAAAATGGGTTGCTAATTTTAACATTTAGGTTCTCCGCATCGCAGTTTTGTATATTTTGCTCAGTCCAATAGAAAAAATTTCATACCTGATCATTTATCGATTGAACAAAAAAATGTTCCAAAAGAATCTTTTAGGAAATTTAACGTTCTACAAAAAAGGTATCTTGTGTTTTTTCCGTAATCCTCACCATTTGAAAGATATTAAGGATTTAATTTTGATTATTTTAGGACAAATTTCATTTTTGTTTATGAATTTTATAACTCGACAATAAATGACTTTTACAAAATGCGCAATGTTAATTTTTGTTGGAAATTAGCTGGTCTATAAAAATGGTTTTTAATGTTTTGGCGATGAAATTAATCGTTCAAAAGTTATTCATCATCAAACTTTCATGTGTACGGTTTTTTAAAGTTTTTGATGAGATATTCCAAAAATTTTAATTTAATTTATGAATTTTATATGAATTTCATTTCTTGTCATTAATATAAGTATTATTTGAGTTTTATTTTCGAAATTATCAAAATTTTTCTTCAACTATTCTAAACATCTTATTTTTAATCATTAGAAATCACGATCCTGGGAAAAATTTCTCTTCTAGAGAATTTCTTTTTTGTATTTCATTTCATCTGTTTGAATTGTGAAAATAAAACTCAATTAATACTTATATTAATGACAAGAAATGAAATTCATATAAAATTCATAATTTAAGGAGTCTCAACCCAATTTTCCGTAGCATTTGTAAAAAAAAATAATCGATTTTTTTGACCCACTCTAATGTACATGTACATTGTACATATATGATAAGAAATCAAGAGAAATATTTTCGAATTCGAAAGATGTAACGCCCAAAGTAAGTTATTTTTTACAAATTCAATTGCTGGCTACAGGTAAATTTTTTTTCATTATAAGCAGAATCCGTAGACTATATACACTCATGGTCACACAATTAAGTCATTTTTATAAAATGAGGTCTACATATCCATATATTAAATACAAATTACAACGAAAACAAAATTTGTTCAAATTCTAAATATTTACAATCACAATCGTTAAAAAAACGAAAGAAAATAAATTCCACTATAACAATAGTCATTTCTTCCTTTGCGCGGCAGACACCTTGACGTGGTGCGGAGGCTTAAGTTTTTCAATGACTCACCTGCTCAACCGATCTAGTTAAAAGCTGGGTAGGATGAGCAATTGAGGAGTTAAACGAACTAAGAGCTGCCAACCCCCTAAGCCAGGGTGTTATGCGATCCGTGCCCATTGGTTGGTTTGCAGTCAGGGGTTATACCGACTGTAGTATAACGGAACCTTCGTGACACCGGGTCGAATCACGAAGTAACTTAGACCTTACTGTGTTATGCGGAGCTCTGACACAGCTGACCTATTTTCTCTAGCTACTCGTGGGAACATATGAAAAGAAACAACAATAAAAATTTTAAAAACTTTTATCTTCCGCAGGGAACATTTGCAAGAGATATGGCGGATCGTATGGAGAAGGACTTCCGGGGTGACAAACCTGTCATCAGAGATCGCGCCGATAGTAGGGTCAAACCTAGCACCAGCAAGAGGAGGTATTCCGAGCAAGTGCATAGGGTAGTCCCAGACGTAAGGAAGAAGCCAGTGGGTGCTACCACGGACACATCTGAGGAAGAAAGTGCTAAAAGAGCAATCTCTGAAAGGACACTTGGGGAAACCCATAAGTCCAGCACTACTATTCCAAAGAAGAAAGTATGGAAGAGGAAAACCATCCCTCGTCCGGCGCTGGGTGAACCAGGTGGTTTGGACGATCCACACAGACAGGGTCTGAGTGGTGCGGGAGTAAAATGGTACCTCAGATTCATCAAGCAGGGTTTCTCGCGGATAGAATCGAGGAAGAAGGTCGACGAAAGAAAGTTGGCACAAGCAGAGGGCAGGCCGGTAGAAAGCTGCGGAGGTAAGAGAGACAGTAAACACATATCTCCCCCCCAGCAGGCAGCCCAGAAGAAAAGAAAAACCGTGACCGAAACCGAGACACACGCCTCGGTCAGCAAGGGCCCGGTAGCAACAAGTAGGGCAGTCTCTTACGCGGCGGCTGCCAGAACCATACGGGTTGCGATTTTACCGAAGGAGTACCCCCGAATCACTCTCTCGCAGAGTGAGCTCTCTAAGCTCGAAGACGCCATGGTGGACGAGATGAGGATAGGGTGGGAAACGGAAATGAAATTTGAAGGTATATCCTTCAAACCCGGTATGATTCTAGTAGATTGTACCAATCAAGAAACAGCAGACTGGATCAAGAAGACAGTCCCGAAGCTGAGTGGGTGGAAAGGTTGTGAGCTTACCACAAGACAGGGGGACGACATACCCAAGCCATACAACATCACAATCTTCGTACCAAGAAGCAGTGGCCAAGATCACGGCATGATTCTTGCTCTAATAAAGCAGCAGAATGGAGAAATGAATACCCATGTCTGGAAGGTTCTTTCCTGCAAGGAGGAGGGTAATGGCCAACTGCTAAACATTGGCATAGATGAAAAATCTGTGGAGGCGATTGTCAAAAACAATCATAGCATCCACTACAGATTCGGTAAGGTCCAGGTGCATGGCCTGAAGAAAAGAAGTGGTATAGAGGACAAGCCGCCTACTAATACCAATCCAATTAGCACTCTGCCAACTCCCCAAATCCCCAGTACACCCACCCACATCCCTTTGCAGGAGAAACAGGAGACACCTCCGAAACATCTCCCAGCAAAATCCATCCCAATTCTATCCCAATCCCTTATTCTACAATCCAGTCCACTACCTAACCCCATTCCAACCCTATTCCAATCCCCTATCCTACCACCCAGTTCACTACCTACCCCTATCCCAGCCCCCAAACCATCATCACCAACAAAGGTCATGATGGATATAGTAGAGGAAGAGGAAGAAGTTCCCCTCACAACAGAGGAGGAAAACGACCTGTTAACAGGTCCGGGGGCAGAAACCCCCGAAGAAGAAGATTTCTAATGGAGGTACGCGGGATCAGTACCAAGCTAGTCCAAGTAAACGTTCATCATGCCATAGCAGCCTCAGCTATCACAGCGAGGAAAATTACGAGAGAAGGCATTGGACTAGCACTGATCCAAGAACCCTGGACCTATGGGGGACAAATTAAAGGTCTATCCATTCGAAATACGAAGGTAATATGGGATAAAGAGTCAATCTCTCCTAGAACAGCAATCATAGTAAGAAACGATATTAATCATTTCTGCCTTTCAGAGTTTATGACGAGAGACCTGGTTGTAATCCAGGCCTCAATCAACATCGGAGGCCAAACCAGGTGGGTGGTAATCGCATCAAGGTACTTTCCGGGAGATGAAGCGAACATTCCTCCCGCTGAGGTAAAGAAACTGGTAGATTACTGCCGGAGGAAGAAGTTACCAATACTGGTAGGTTGCGACGCAAACGCACACAACACCATCTGGGGTAGCACAGACACGAATCAAAGGGGTGAGTACCTTTTAGAATTCTTTTTAGAAAAATGCTTAGAAATTTACAATATAGGGAATACTCCTACCTTTGTTACTAGAAATAGGAAAGAAGTACTAGATATTACCTTCGGTTCTACAGTCCTGAAAAACTGTATCAGTAACTGGAGGGTCTCGAATGAGCCTTCTCTATCAGATCACAGGATAATTGAATTTGTTCTAGATGGAATTCTTTGTGGGAATACTCCTAGGAGAAATCCAAAAAGAACCAACTGGGATCTATATAGAGACAATCTCACGTACAACATAGGAAATATAGCCACTAACAGGGAACCCAAAAGTCGTCTGGAGCTTGAAAATGCGGTAAGCGAGCTTAATACAGCTATGATTGATGCATATGAATCAAGCTGCCCCCTAAGCTCCGCAAACAAGAAAACAGATGCCCCCTGGTGGAACAAAAACCTAGAAGCGCAAAGGAAGAGGGTAAGAAAACTCTTCAACAGTGCAAAAAGTAACAGCAACTGGCATGCTTACCATGCGGAACTTACAGCCTATAGTAAGGAAGTGAGGAAAGCAAAAAGAAGAAGCTTCGTAGACTTCTGTGAAAGCATAACAACAACCCCGGCAGCAGGCAGACTTCATAAAGGCCTTGAAATACGCTGACGGCAGTTTCACAGAAAATGAAGAGCAAAGATCGCTTCTCCTGCTTAACACTCACTTCTCTGGAAGCATACTAACAACAGGATATGACAGACCTATACCTGTGCACAGTACTGATAAGCAAGACTGGAAGACAGCAACGATAGTTTGCTCGAAGAAAAGGCTAGAATGGGCATTAAGTACCTTTCAACCCTTCAAAACTCCAGGGGTAGATGGAATCTTTCCTGCATTATTACAAATGGGAAAAGAAGTGATTCTACTACAATTACTCAAAATTATCAGAAGCAGTCTGGCTCTAGGGTACATACCTAGTCCATGGACACGAGCAAAGATTATCTTTATACTAAAAATAGGTAAGAAAGACACAACTCATCCTAAATCTTTCAGGCCAATAAGCTTAACATCCTTTGTACTGAAAACCATGGAGAAGGTGATCGATAACTTCTTAAGATCAGAAATTCTAGTGTGTAAGCCACTAAACACTAGACAGCATGCATACAGAGCAGGTAGACCTACAGAAACTGCCCTATACCATCTCTCAACCACTATCCAAAAAGTAATCGACTCAAAGGAAACAGCGATCGGCTGTTTCTTGGATATTGAGGGTGCCTTTGATAATACCTCACACGAGGCGGTTAACAAAGCACTTCAGAGGAAGGACACTCCGATTACAATAATAAAGTGGGTTAGTGCAATGCTAAGTACAAGAACGGCAGAAACACACTCTAGCCAAACGATTCAGAGAATCATCACTACGAGAGGCTGCCCTCAAGGAGGGGTCTTGTCACCTCTACTTTGGAGTCTAGTAGTAGATGAACTATTAGAAAAACTAACCACGCAGGGCATAAGATGCATTGGCTATGCTGATGACATCACATTATTAGCCTGTGGGAAATATGAAGAAACCCTATGCGATATAATACAGAGGGGTCTGGCAATCACGAAAAAATCATGGGGTTGTAAACCGAGCATTATTCGGTGGATGTACATAATGATGGTGAGACCTATCCTTACCTATGGAGCGGTAGTCTGGAACAAGAGAGCGGACCAGGTGACCACCAGAAAAACATTAGAAAAAGTACAAAGACTTTCGTGCATATGCATATCAGGAGCAATGAGAAGCTGTCCAACTGCAGCTTTGGAAGTATTGCTAAACCTGACACCTTTGCACCTGGCAATAAGAAGCATCTCAAATGCAACGATAGCTAGATTTGCCAAAGAAACTGAGTGTGTCCTGAAATCTAGCGAAAAGAGCATAATATCGAAAGAGTTAGCACTCATTGACTTTCCTCGGGATAGCAAGACCAAGGAATTCAAATTCGATAAACTCTTCAGCGTTGAGCTAAGTAACAAAAAGGCATGGCAAGGTGAGAAAGAGACCTACTCAATGAAGACCCATGCAATAAAATGGTATACAGATGGCTCAAGAACAACTGAGGGAACTGGAGCAGGAATTTTTGGGCCAAGAGCAAAAATTTCAGTTCCTATGGGAAGAATGTCAAGCATATTCCAAGCTGAAGTCTATGCAATAGGCAAATGCGCGGAAGTAAACATTGACAGGAAATATAATAACAAACATATTGCAATAATGACGGACAGTCAAGCTGCAATTAAGGCCCTACGATCCTACACAATCTCCTCAAAACTTGTCAGCGAATGCATTGACAAATTGAACAAACTGGGCACTAATAACAAGGTCACAATCTACTGGGTACCAGGACATGTAGGAATCATAGGCAATGAACAGGCAGACGAACTGGCAAAGACAGGAGCCGGATTACCACTCACTGGACCGGAACCTTTTTGTGGAATAACAGAAAGCCACATTAAGAATGAAATCAAAAAGTTGGAGGAAGACAACAGAGCTAAACACTGGAATGACCTCCCCAAGATGCGCCAAGCCAAACTTCTACTTGGCACTTTCAACAAAAAACGTTACAAAGACGTAATAAAACTGAATAGAAACAATGTAAGAATGCTAGCCGGGTTTTTAACCGGACACTGCAGGCTAAGAAAACATCTAAAAGTACTAGGCATAGAGAGCGACGACCAATGCAGATATTGCAACGAACAGGAAGAATCTCCTAATCACCTCCTAGGTGACTGCGAAGCTCTAATACACCAAAGAAAGAAGTACCTAGGATCCTACTATGTAGAGGAGAGGGAGCTAAAACTCCTAAGCGTAACCCAGATACTAAGTTTCATCAAAGGAACTAGTCTGGATGAAGTACTTTAATTAAGGAATATCACTTAAGAAGTAGGGGGTACAATAGATCTAAACAGGTCGAGGTACAATACAAAACCCCAATTTTCATTCATTCATTCATTCAATAGTCATTTCTTTAACAAAAAATCAATAGTATATAAAAAAAATGTGGCCATTAGGGCGGTCCAATTTTTTTGTTTTTCCCGAATTTTTTTCCACGATAGTCCTAAATCGGTACTAAATCTATTAAAAAAATGCATGCCAAGCTATAGCTCTTAATTTTAATTTTAACCCGACCCACCCGACAGCCAAAGTTTTAAATGGAAATAACACGGGAAAAGTTCTGTTGATTATTTAAAATTTTTGTCATTATGAAATAATGAACAGATCATGTCAACTAATGATGGTTCTTATAGCAAATTTAACGTTCTACAAAAAAGTCTTTAATGATTTTTTGCTATCTCTAACGGTTTCTGAGTTATTTAAGGTCATAGTTGAAGCTCATATGGATATGTAGACCTCATTTTATAAAAATGACTTAATTGTGTGACCATAAGTGTATGTACATACGGTTCTATTGAATGCAGTAATAAAACCTACTGCACATTTCGTTAAGACGGGCAAGCAAACAAAAAAATATTGCAGAGCTGTGAAATAAATACTTACACAAAGGTTTTACGATTCAACCACTTATTATAGTTGACCATAAGTGTATGTACATACGGTTCTATTGAATGCAGTAATAAAACCTACTGCACATTTCGTTAAGACGGGCAAGCAAACAAAAAAATATTGCAGAGCTGTGAAATAAATACTTACACAAAGGTTTTACGATTCAACCACTTATTATAGTTGAAGGCTTAAGAATCTACCACTTTAAAGAATTTCATTTTTAGTTCGACAAAAATCTTTTGAAATTCGTAATTTTTTGTCGAGCCTTGATATTTCAAGTAGTTACTGTATGTACCACCTTTTGAGTATCCAAAAGGCTGTAGGGGTTTTTGGTCCTTTCATTCAAAAATATTTCTTTGGCATTCCCGTTAAAAAGGAGATTAAACTACCCAGAACTTTCTTTACCTTATTTAAAATAATTAAATATGTTATCTTGCACTATTTGTAACTTATTGTAACGCGAACCCAACATTTAATACTTTAATACCAATTTCCTAATCGAAAATGTTCAACCGAAAACACAAGCGGCAACACTTGTGTAAGTGTAGAAATATACCAGGAGGGAAAATGTTTGACAGGAGTGGAGAGTGGAGACCATGTGGAAATTACTGGAGAGTTATAGATGGAATGTCATTCGATATAAATAGGCCGCCGAGGCAACCAGATGTCAGTTCTGATTATAGAGTGATAATGTTAAGAGTTAATGTGATTATTGGTAGAGTTGAAATCGAATAAAGTAGATACTGAATAAAAGTGGTAGAATTAAATTGAAAGGTATGGTATAATTTTTCGAACTAAGCGCACGTTATATTGGTGTCAGAAGTGTAAATAAAACTTATTTGATAAAAAAAAAGAAGAACGAGTTTGGCTAGTAAAGTGTAAAAAAAAGGTAAATACAGTGAAAATGGGTAAGTTGTTGGAAGAGCTCAATTGCATTGAGCTCAAAAGCGAGTTAGGTAAGCGGAATCTTTCTAGAGCGGGATCGAAAAATGAGCTCGTCCTGCGCTTGCGCAACTATTTGGGACAGCAAGGGGAAGACGTAAACACTTTTGTTTTTGAAACAGAAGTCGAGGAAGAGGAAGTAAGTGAAAGTGTAGATTTTTCTAGTATGATGAAATTTTTGTTAGAACAGCGAAATGAGCAAAAGAAGGAACAGCAGAATGTTCTGGAACAACTTGAAGCACAACGAAACGAGCAAAAGAAGGAACAGCAGAATGTTCTTGAACAACTGGAAGCACAATGAAACGAGCAAAAGAAGGAACAGCAGAATGTTCTCGAACAACTCGAAGTACAACGAAATGAGCAAAAGAAGGAACAGCAGAATGTTCTCGAACAACTTGAAGCACAACGAAGCGAACAAAAGAAAGAACAACAGAATATTCTCGAAAGATTTGGAAGGTCAGAAAAACATTCTAGAAGACAAATTGGGCGGCATTGAGAAAATTGTATGTGGCCTAGAAAAACGCATTGAATGTGTTGAGAAACGATTTTCTAAGCTTGAGAGTCAATGCGAAAGTCAGCTTGCCACTTTGGGGAAACGAATCGAAAATATGTCTAAGGAGCTAGACCAGATGCGGAAAATTGAGCTAAGAAAAACTCGTGGAGATTATCTAAAGCAAAGAGAACTACAACCACCAACATTCGACGGACAGTCGTCTTGGTCAGTTTACAGGAGACAATTCGAGGCAGCTGCGACAGCAAATGGCTGGGATGACGAAGACAAGTACATAGCACTGACTCTTGCTCTTAGAGGACAAGCAGCTGAATTACTTCAAACTGTTCCAGCTGGTAAGAGCGACGATTTCAGCTCTCTCGTGACAGCTATCGCTTTGGGGATAGCCACTCGAAAGAAGTCTTCAGAGTCCAACTCAATAACAGAGTCCAGAAAAGGGGTGAAAATCTACAGCACCCGGATGCTGGAGAAGAAATCATCCACCAGCTGGCTGTTGAGTCCTTCGTTCGTGTCATTTCTGACAAACATCTTCAGAGATCTGTGCGAACTGCTAGAACACGAACTCTTTCTGAAACTCTAGAATTTGCATTAATGATGGAAGCATCTGAGCAAGCTTCTCAACTAGTACATTGTCAAAGAGAAGCCATAGTCGAGGCTGGATCATGCCCAGGAGTTAAGCTACAAAGGAACCAGCGGAACGGACTTGTCAGATGTTGGAATTGCAATAAGACGGGGCACTTACAGAGACAATGCCGGTTACCACCAAATAAAACTGCTTGTCGAAGTTCTGAATCCCAAAAAAATCAATCCACGAGATGTAGAGTAAGACCGCAGACTTATCAATACCAAATTGGATATCAGGTAGAAAACCCCAATGGAATTGCTGGCGGAAAGTAGAGACCAAGACTCAGCGGATGAGAATGGAACCCATATTCGGATGGAACAAGGAAGAATTGAGGTCTGCTCAAAAGAAGGATCCAGTGCCCCTGTTCTGTAACTATCACCTCGATAAAAGCAGGCGATAAACGGTGGAAAATGGAACGAAATCTTACTAAATTCATAGAATTTCGTTCCATTTTCCACCGTTTATCGCCAAGGCGATAGTTATAGAACAGGGGCACAGACATTGGGCCGATTCTCAAATGGAAAGAGAACAACACGAAACCTGACTGGAACGACATTTCTGACCAAAGCCCTGTTGTGCCCTATTGGGCACAGTGGGACTCGCTTCGTGTGCAAGAAGGTGTACTCCAGCGCAAATGGGAATCTCCTGACGGTAAATCTTTTGTAATGCAGCTTATTGTTCCTCAATCGAAAATCAAGGAGGTTTTACAAAAGATGAGTAGGAGCCCTACAGGAAGCCACCTGGGAGTCAACAAGACGCTGGAGAACGTGCGAAAATGCTTTTACTGGCTGCATGTTAGAGGTGACGTGGAGAAGTGGTTCCGAAATTGTTATGTCTGTGATTCAAACATAGGGGTGGGTAGGCTTACCGATAGACCTAACAGAACAGGGACATGGGCCAAAGTGTATGGCGACCGGATGAAGACCCGGTATGACACAAAAGCGGCAACAGCAGGATTCCAAGTAGGAGATCGTGTGTGGCTTTATAATCCTCATCGTCAAAAGGGGTTGTCACCGAAACTTCAGCAAAACTGGGAAGGTCCTTATACTGTTGTCACGAGGATAAACGACGTGGTTTACCGCATCCAGAGAGGACTAAGAGGCAAGTTAAAGGTAGTTCATTGTGACCGGCTGCATCGATATAGTGGCGAGGCTGCAGATGGAATTATTCGGGACGAACAATCTTAAGGAGGAGGCAGTGTAACGCGAACCTAACATTTAATACCAATTTCCTAATCGAAAATGTTCAACCGAAAACACAAGCGGCGACACTTGTGTAAGTGTAGAAATATACCAGGAGGGAAAATGTTTGACAGGAGTGGAGAGTGGAGACCATGTGGAAATTACTGGAGAGTTATAGATGGAATGGAGTTAATGTGATTATTGGTAGAGTTGAAATCGAATAAAGTAGATACTGAATAAAAGTGGTAGAATTAAATTGAAAGGTATAGTTTTATTTTTGCGAACTAAGCGCACGTTACATTATGAATCATTTCTAAAATTTAAATATATGGTACGATTTAATGTCAACAAGAAAAGTGCTTGCAAAAATTTTCGATTTTTAAAACGTTTAGAGCGCATATTTTACGTAAGCATTTCAACCATAAAAATCGTAGAAGTCCAAATTAAAATGAGAATATTATTCAACCTGCAGAAAATCTGCTTAATGTAAATGTTAATCATAATATGTCAATGCCGATTGAAACACTTTCAAAAACTTGCACTAAACCAGTCAAAAAACATCAATTCGATTCAATGATTGCTGATTTAAAAAACGAAGCATTTAATTTTTCTTTATGTTTAAATGTTTATACTCAGAACCAATTCTGCCACGAAAAAAAAATCCAAATATACGAAAATCAATTTTAAAAATATTTTGCAATTTTAAAGACTCCATTCCCACTGTTCAAACAATCCAGACTCAAATAAAGAGTTCATTATTTAACTAGAATTTTGAAGCAATCCGTTTGAAGGTACTTCGAACAAAATCTTTTTGAACAGCCTATATGTTCCATTTTCTCACAACAGATTACTGAACGAGTACCTAAATCATGGAATTTCTTTTTTTATTATCAAAACGCATAACTGCATGCCAATTAAATTTCAATTGAAGAAAGTTTTGAAATTACCTGGTGTCTTAGATTTAACAACCAGAAATATGGAAGAACTACAATTACAAAATACCATAAACAATTTTAGAAATGGTAATATGTATTTTCAAATCTCAGACATGCCAATTTATTTATAAGCTGCCAATGCCATTGTTTATATATTTTGATACTTTTGGAATAACCGCTCTTTGGGTTCTCATGCGAAATCAATTTCTGTGGGATATAACAGTCTACCAGGCTAGCCTCAACGCGAGTTATGTATACGACACATTCCACCTGTCAATTCAGTTCTATTCTTCTTTTCGGTTAGCTCAAACTTTCCAATCATTACATGGGAGTATGTCTAGATATAATTTTATGTTCCCACAAAATATGCTTCACTTTGCACATTCCTTCATGGAGCAGACTGAAACATGAATCCAATAAAAAACATTAAGATCTCTATGAGAAGTGCAGTAGACTTGGTTTTCTGCCGCGACGAACAAAAGTCGGTTTTGAAGAATAAATAAACAGTAGTAAAATTAATTTTGTTTTTTTTTTTTGAGTGGATATAGTATTTAAAAGATTTAAATGGCGCAGCCGGTAGGATTCTTTTAAAGAAAAATAAAAGGATCTTGTGATACGAACGCAAATAAAAGTTCTAAGAAGAATAATTTGTAAAAAAAAAAAAACACAGTAAAGCACGGGTCAAACACGGCTGGTTGCCAGCGGCGAGTCGAGAGCTGCTACTGCCAGCCGCTGATCAGCTTTGCGCGACCACGAAATTCACCACACTCGCTGGCAGCTGGCGAGTAATTAGCAGCGGCTGGCAAAATAAAAAAATACTGATTCACATTATAACGAAGCGTTTAGCTTCGACACATGCTGATTACGCAATATGCAACCCCCAACACCCACGACCCACAATATACCATCCACCGTCCACCATAATACCATCCATTAATACGAGCAACAACCTTTAAGCCAGAGCACCAACCAGGCGAACAGCTTTTTCGTCTGCAAATAATTTAGCAGTGATAAATAAGCAGGGGTAAAAAAGAAAAAAGGAAGGACGAAGCCGCCGCTACCTATGATAAGTTCATTTCCAAAGTCAAGGACGGGATAAAGTCACATGGAAAAGAGTTCCTTCTTCAAGTCCATGCGAAACTCAGCGACTTTGAAGATCTCTACAGGGATGAAGAAGTAGAAGAAAAAGATGCACTCTAATTGGACTTCGAGGATCTGGAGAACATCCAAGAAGCAAGGAGAGAAGCAGTTGAGGACAGCAACGAAACCAAAATGGCAGACTCAGAAGAAGCATTTGAGGAAAATAATGACGCCAACATGACAGACGCTGTGCAACGACAGGAGTCCCAGTCTGACTTTATTAAAGTCATAATTATAAAGAGGAAAAGGAAAAGAACAACTCCCGAGCAATCAGAAGCAAAGAAACCAACCCCATCAGCTACACAATCACCACCAACAACCTCATGAGCTACACCAAACCCAATGGACTCAGCCGCACCCCAAATACAAATGTCAGGAAAGCAACAACAACAACAACGTTTGAAGGTTCTTCAAGGACAAAACTGATGCCACCCATAGTTTGTTTCAAGCTCAACGTTGCAGAGCTCAACCGGCACTTGAAAGGACATAACATAAGCTACAAGGCTCAGAATCACAACAACGGAAAACCATCATCCTAACGAAGACCAAGGACAACCACCAAAAGATCACCGAATACCTCAGGGAAAGGAAGACGGAGTTCAACACTTACACTCCAAAAGAAGACAAAAAAGTTCTGTTGACGCTAAAAGATTACTTTTGAAGTCCAAGACATCATGGATGAACTGAAGCACGAGGGAATTTCAGCAATCAAAGTAAGCCTCTAGAAGCTAAGGAAGGACAAAGAATACAACAACTTCGTGGTAGAGCTTAATAAGGATTGTGACATTCCAGGTGTTTTCAAGAAAACTCTCCTGTTGAACCAGAAAATCCACTTTGAAAAGTTCAGATCAACCACCATCACCCAGTGTACGAACAGCCAGGGTTTCGGACATGTTGCCAGCAACTGTGGCATGCGATACTGATGTGTCAAATGCAAGGACCAGCATTTACCTGGAGAGTGCCCCAGAACCAAGAAAAATGTGAAGGATGACAACGTCTACTGCGTAAACTGCCAGAAAATCGGACACCCTGCTAGCTGGAAAGGCTGCCCCATCCTAAAACGAAAATTGGAAGAGAGGAGGAAAGCCAACGAAAAGAAGGTTGAACAAGCAAAAGCAGTGAAGAAGACAACGGTGGAATCCATCCAACAAGGTTTGAGCTCTGCAGCTATTGCTGCTCGTGCAACAGCAGCAATAGCTGCATAACAAAACCTACCAAAGCCACCAAACCCCAGGAAACAGCTGCACAGGCACCAGCAGCAGAAACCACTAAGAGGCAACATGCAACAAATCAACAACAAAGATCCAGAACAAGGGTGACATCTTTGCAGATGCGGAAAGACTATTTGGAGCTGACCTTTTCACATTAGTGCAAAAGCAGTTAGTCCTAAGCAACTACAAGCCTGGACGATAAGGCAAAAACAGTAATAATTGGCTGTCTTATCTGCCAATTATGTATATAAAAACCCTTAAAATTTTAACCTACAATGTAAACTCTATTTACTCCATAACTAGACGAGTTTCTTTAAAATTGTTTTTAAAGTCAAAGAAACCCGATATTCTTTTCTTACAGGATGGATACCAACATTTCAGAGAAGACAAAACTAACAACGGAGGACGAGGAACTGCCATACTGATAAAGAATCTGTTTCAAGGAGAACAGATTATAATCACCGGACTCAAAAGCACAGAAGCAACCTGCATCATCATCAAAACATCGGATTCGGATACCTTGATTCTGATGTCAATTTACATGAAATCATCTTCTAAGGGAAATATCCAGGAGGATCTTAGAAGACTAATGGACATCGCAGACCAACACACCCAGTGCATCATAGGAGGATACTTTTACACCAGGCACCCAAGATGGTTGGACCACATGAGCACAGCGCAAGGCTAGACAACAATCCACATCTGCACTCACTGGCCATTGTTTCACAACCTACACCTACCTTCCCGCGGACACCATCAACGCTGGACTTTTTCTTGACATCTTCGAACATCGTCAGCATACTCCCACAGTTTGAGAACTACCGTTGTGTGGCTCACGCATCGGACTCGGATCATGTTGCTGTGGAGCTTGATATCTGTCTCAGACGCAGAATACTGACTATTCAACCTGATCCGGATCTTCATATCAGGTATGATTGAGTCAACTGGAGGCAATTCTGCAATGATACCGAGGCAAGACTACCAGAAGTGACCAACATCGCCAATTTAACAAACACCGAAATTGACGGAGCGATCCACGGACTGGAGATTGCAGTCAACAGTGCTTTGGACAACCAAAAGAGTTAGAAGACATCAAGGGATGGATTTATGAACCTTGCCGATAACATCATCGCCATAAACAATCACAGGCAAAGGCTAATGAAAAAGCTCCAGCGGATACTGCACCGGACCTATAATACCGAGAATCAAGAATATAAGAGGACCCATTCGGAACTGAAGTGCACCCAAGTCTTGTTTGACCAGGCGGTTAAACATTTTCAGGACTCCCAGCTACAAAGAAGACTACATGACATCAAACCTGGACCGGACTGCTTCAAAAAGATAAATGGCATCGTGGGAAGAAGACGAAAGCTTCCAGATGCTTTCAGCCATGGGCAGACAACAGCACATTACCCAGCAGAAAAAGCCGAAGTTTTTGCAAACCACTTCGAGGGAAATTTCACGGACAATCCACCAGTTCATCTCCCAGAACTCCTGATGGAAGTTGAATCAAGAGCGCATGCAGGACACCAGACATCAGAAACAATAACGGAATTCAACGAAGAGAATCCTGCTCACAACCCCAACAACGATGACGTATTCACCAATACAGAGGAAATATGTAAGACTATCAGGGCAGGAAACTCTTAAAAGTCAACTGGACCGGACGGCATATCCAACTTTGTTTTGAAAAAGTTGTGGAACATCGCCCTCTTCCTGTTGACAGTCATCTTCGAATGGAAAACAGCAAGGATTGTTCCAGTACCCAAGAAGACTGACAGACACACCGTGGAAGGTTATAAGGACAATTCACATGAGCACGACCAACGAACGACGAATAAATCAAGAAATTAGATTTTAAGTACCTTACTAGCATAAATTCCTCACGAATTTTTTTTGGAAACGATGGAAACATAGTTCATACTTATTTTTAGGTGGATAAACTTTTATTTTTGTCCTTAAAATTAAAAAAAATTGAGAAAAAAAGTTTTTTCGTTACGAATAAACATCTAGTAGGTACGAACTGTCAGACTTTGTGCGTGCTTAACAGTTATAGCATCAACTATAACCCCCCACGTAAATATCATTTGATTGAATATTTACCTAATCACAAAATATGCACTCTGCATATTTTGTTTCAAAATTTCACAAGAAAAATAAACTCATTGCAAAATATGCACTCTGCATATTTTTGTTTCACAACAATTCCTAAAAAGATAAATAAATGCTAAATTCGCACTTTGCGCATTTTTTGTGTCAGAGTTCCACTTACAAACAGACACGAACCTAATAACTGCAAGCTATGCAATCTGCATAGCTTGAGAAATATTAATAATTCTTAATCAGTTCTCTCCTAACATTCATGTCATAAAGTTCGTTTCTCTTGTCCCAAACTGTATTCGATTTGTGTTAATTAAATAAAAAAAAGAAAACAAATAAAGATAGTTTTATTGTTTCATTTCTGGCGCAGTTGGTAGGATCCGAAAATTTACACAAATCGAAAAACAAAGAACTTAGTACAATAAAATCAGTGCGGTATTTGACATTTGTGTCTCTACGAAAAAGAGAAAAAAAATACAAAGTACAAGAAACGAACATTTTTTTTTTTTATCAAATAATACAAAAAAAAAAGAAGACAGAAGGAGTGAACTCAAAATTGCACCCGGAAACCCATCCAACTATCTACTTTAACGATTTACAAATACTTGCAGAGAATCGACGGCTGTTTGAAACGGAATTCGCAAAAGTGTTCGACTAGACTACTGGAGCTATTTGGAAACAGGTACCTCTACCCTATATGTTTTTTTTTTTTTTTTTGTGAAAATTACTATTTAGTGTTATCCACTTTAATGCTTCTTTGAAAATATAAATATATAAATGTAAACTTATTTCCTCTGTCTATATACATGTTGAATCCAAGTGAAGAACTTAATAGATTAAAAAGCCAGTCAGAGGCAATCACCGAGATAGTTAACCAATTCCATCAAGACTTAGAATCTCGCGGTAGTTTTCCCGAATACAACTCTTCTTCCTCTCCGCAAAATAACATGCTTTCTTTAAATGTAAATCCACTCAAATACTTATCTAGTTTGCCAGAATTCCATGGCGAATACCTTGATCTTCAGAATTTTCTAGATCTTATAGATAAAGTCCACCCACTTTTAATAAAATACGATGAACTGAGCCAAAGTATTTTTTCTGATAAAATAAGAGCTAAACTAAAAGGCAGAGCAAGGGAAGTTGTCGAAATTAATAACCATGTTACTACATGGAACGAAATAAAGACAATTTTAATTAATAACTTTGGCGACAGACGAAATTTAGAAGAATTGTTTGATGAGCTAAGAGGAGCCACATTTAGAAACAATAGTGTAGAATTTTATAACCAAATCAAACATATTTTAAGAAGACTCAACAATAAAACTAAACAAATTTTTGATGCAAACAGTGCAACTTCAGAAGTTAACATTACACAGAACATACAATCTGCTTTACATATATATAAAGCCAAGTTACCAGAGCCAATGCGCTCATTGCTTTATTGTAGAAATCCAAAGACTTTAGAAGAAGCCATCAACATTCTACACGAATCAGGTTACGCATATTTTTATTTTTCACAATCAGGGAAACGCCAATTAGACCATGTAAATAATAATAGGGAAAGGGATATGAATAGAAATGCAATCTCAGGATACAACAGCAAATCTAATTACAAGAATGATACAAATTTTTACCCAAAAAGGGAACAAATTCAGAATAATTTACCTTCACGAAGTCAGAACACTAGTTTTAAAAACTCTAATACAGGAAATTCAAGTTCTGGAAATAGTTATAACCGTAATAACAATTTCAGATATTCTTATAATAACAACTATCCGAATTACGGAAATCCTAATTCAAGTAACGCTTATTCCCGAAATCCAAATGCAGGATATTCCAATTTTGCTCATGCTTCCTCAAATAATAAATATCAAAACATTAACCACAATCAAACTTATAATCCGTACAATAATAATAATAATCCCAATGATTACACTAGAACCCCTAACCCTAACCAAAATATTCAAAAATCATCAATCACCAATAACCGAGTAGAACCAATGGAAGTCAATCATCAGTGTGCCATCGACATCGGAAATTTTCCGGAAACAGCCCAAACACACTCTGTTACATAATGATAAAAGACAAAAAATTCTTAATAGACACCGGTGCTTCGAACTCGATAGTTAACCCTCAAATATTTAAGAATTATTCACTCATTAAACTAATCAAACCAATAGCTTTAAAATCACTAAATAAAGAAACTTTGATAACGGAAAAGATAATAGTAGATTGTTTCAAGGAATTTGGAAACTCAAAAGATAAATTGGAATTTTTTATTTACAACTTCCACGAAAAATACGACGTGTTGATAGGAAATGACATACTATTAAAGTATGACGCAGAGATAAATTATAAAAACAAGTGGATTAAAATTAACAATACTGAAATTAAATTAAATTTTAACCATATTAAAGTGAATACATTATATCAAATAGATCCAGGGGAACATTACTATAAAATCCCAGTAGAACAGAAATCAGGGCATACATTAATTAATGAACTAAAGTTAAATGAACATATAACAGTTTTAGAAGGTATTTGTAATGTTGAAAATTTTAAAGCAAGAACCAAAATATTAAATACAGATAATAAACCCCACGTAATAGATTTATATAAGCCTTGTAAGACAACAGAAATCGCAGAAATATATAACTTTGATAACGTCGAACCTCATGAAATCAATCAGAATCCTAACAATAACGTAATTACACAAATTAGAGTAGAACACCTTAATATATAAGAAAAACAACATCTCAAGAAACTTATACAACAATTTAAAGAAATATTTAGTAATTCAGAACCACTTACTTTTACAAACGAAATAAAACATAGTATAAAAACCACCGACAATACTCCAATAAAAAGTAAAATTTATAGGTATCCCTACATTCATAAAATCGAGATACAGAAACAAATTCAAGAAATGTTAGAAAACAACATAATTCAACCAAGCTCCAGCCCTTACAATAGTCCTGTATGGGTCGTCCCCAAAAAACAAGATGCGTCGGGGAAAACCAAATGGAGATTGGTTATCGACTATCGAAAATTAAATGAGAAAACGGTAGATGATCGCTACCCAATTCCTAATATTGATGAAATATTAGACAAATTGGGAAAAAGCAATTACTTTTCGACAATCGATTTAAGAAGCGGATTTCATCAAATAGAGATGCATGAAGCAGATGTTGAAAAAACTGCATTCTCTGTTGATAACGGACACTACGAATTCCGTAGAATGCCGTTTGGGCTAAAAAACGCCCCCAGTACATTCCAAAGACTTATGGACATAGTATTAAGAGAACATATCGGAACTAAATGTTTGGTCTATATGGATGACATTATTGTCTTCTCTAATGGACTCGAAGAACATATCAAAAACCTTAAGTCCATATTTCCAAAACTCAAACAGGCCAAATTAAAAATTCAGTTGGACAAATGTGAATTTTTGAGGAAAGAAGTAGAATTTCTGGGACATGTTGTTAACGAGGAAGGAATACAACCCAATACAAAGAAAGTAGAAGTTATTAGGAACTATATCATCCCCAAAACACAAAAGGAAATTAAGAGATTCTTAGGTATTTCCGGTTACTACAGGAAATTCATTATGAATTTCGCTGAAATTGCAAAACCCATGACAAAATATCTCAAGAAAAACGCAAAAATTGATATTCACGATATAAAATATGTACAAAGTTTTGAAACACTTAAAAATAAATTGGTTACGTCACCAATACTGATATACCCAGACTTCAACAAAATATTTGAGGTCACTACTGATGCAAGCCAATACGCTATAGGAGGAGTATTGTCGCAGGAAAATAAACCAATTGCATTCGTATCTCGCACACTAAATGAGCACGAAGTTAACTATTCAACTATAGAAAAAGAGCTCCTTAGCATAGTTTGGTGTTTGAAACAATTCAGACCATATATTTTTGGAAGAGAAATAAAATTGTTTACAGACCACCAACCTTTGGTTTGGTTAGACAATTTAAGAGAACCTAACGGTAAATTAATAAGTTGGAAGCTCCAGTTAGGAGAATATAATTACAAAATCTTTTATAAAAAGGGTAATGAAAACAAGGTAGCCGATTTTCTAAGTAGAATAGAAGTTAACATGTGTGAAAATTTAACGAAAATAAATTCTATTACACAAACTGTTACTCCTATTAACCTTTATAAAAATCAAATAATATTTAATCAAGTAACTTCAGGCTCGTCTTATATACAAAACAAAAATATTTATAACAAAAAACGAAAAATAATCGGAGTAGAAACTATGAATGACGAAGACCTAGTTCAAATTATCAAGAATCTTTTCAACCCAAAGGTAATTAACGCGATATTAGTTAGTAACGAAATTTTTGTTAGAATTCAGACATTATATTCAAAGCATTTTAAAGGCTACAGAATAATTAATTGTAGCAAATTATTACAAGACATAAAAGATGAAGAAGAATTAGGGAACATTATAAAAGAAAAACATGAAGAAAATAATCACCGAGGAATAAACGAATTATACGAAGAATTAAAAAGACAATATTATTACCCTAAAATGAAAGCTAAAATTACAGAATTTATTAACAATTAGGAAATTTGTATTCTAGAAAAGTATGAAAGAAAACCCACTAAAGTTCTTTATAAAATAACGGAAACTCCTACAAAACCTAATCAAATAATCCATTTAGATGTTTTCTATTCAATAAATAAATCCATTTTTGCCACAATCATAGACAAGTTTAGTAAAACCGCATTGTTCGTCAAATTGGACAGTCGCAAAGAATCAGAGTTCAGAAAAGCTTTACTTAAATATATTAGTGTTTACGGAAATATAAATAAAATAGTGACAGATAATGAATTAGGAATGAAATCAAAACTTATGAAAGAATTTTTAGATGAAAAAAATATTGAAATTCATTTTACTTCAAATTCAAACCATAACAGTAATGCAGACATTGAAAGGCTTCATAACACTATTAATGAACACTTAAGATTACTAAAACATACAAAAAAGCATCTTCCTATAGAAGAACAAATGATTTTAATTAACGGGTTTTATAATAACACAATCCATTCGACTACAAACCATAAGCCTTTAGACTTTATACAAGGAAAAGTTAAAGATGAAGAATATGAAGACATATTCAAGCGGATGGTTGAAAAAAAAGAGAAAACTATTAGTATTATGAACAAAGATAGAAGTGACGTAGAATTAGAACTAGGTGTTAACTATATAAAAGAAATTAGAGGAGGTAAGAACCATTCGAAGTATAGAAAAATTAACACAGATTTGATAGATAGAGAACACGTTAAAGATGTAAAGACAGGTCTGAAATACTATAAAACTCATGTCAGAAAAAAAAGAAAATTCCAGAAAAACTAAATAATACATAGAAAAAAAAACTGAAACCCATTTCAAACTCATTGCAGGTAATGATGATGCCGACAATCATATTCATCATCTTCACCATCTTTCTACAAACCAATACACAATCAATAGAGATACAAGATATAACAAACAATGACGGATATATTCCTATTAAACTGAGAGAAAGGAGATTAATAAAGAACCATTTTAAGGTCTTACATATAATAAATATTACCGAATATGAAGTAACCAAATACCAAATCTACAAGAATATAGAAAAATTAGAACCCAAAGCAAATATTATAGGACCAATGCTTAGTACTATTAAACATAATTTCAACCTTTTAGAGAACAAAATAAACTTTTTGAAACCCCACATTAAAACCAAGAGAGCACTAGTTAATATTTTAGGTCAGGGACTTAAATTTATCGCTGGTACTATGGACAGCGACGATGAGACAGCAATACAGTCGAAACTTGATAATGTAAACCTTAATATAAAGAACATTATTTACGAAGACAGCAAACAAATCAAGATAAACGAAGATATTTCTAACCAAATAAAAAATATTACGAAACATATAACAACCCAACAATATAAAATAGAAACCTACTTAAATAATTACACTAACGCAACACATAAACGACTTAGCAATTTAGAAGAAGAAATGCGTTATATACAA
This sequence comes from Melanostoma scalare, assembly GCA_949752695.1. Taxonomy (NCBI): domain Eukaryota; kingdom Metazoa; phylum Arthropoda; class Insecta; order Diptera; family Syrphidae; genus Melanostoma; species Melanostoma scalare. The sequence goes on from OX456986.1 coordinate 99,297,829, forward strand.
TATGTCTACCAGCTCAATTATGATATTAACTTACTGAAAAATCACATTGATGATATTGATCAAGTAATAATGACAAGTAGATTAGGTATTCTCACGAGAAACATCTTAACTCCTAAAGAAGTAGAAATGATCCCCAACCCCGAATCATTCCAATACATTAAAGTCGCGGTAACGTTTTATAAAAACCAAATCGTAATCATTTTGTCGATTCCCCAGCTTACAGAAACAGATTTATCAGAAATACTAATTGAACCTATACCAAACAAACAAAACAAATCCTTGCACACGAAAGAAAAAATTATCCTTGTAGATAAAAACAAAAACATATATTATAGTACAGTAAAAGATGATCTTAAATCTAATTTAATAGAGATCAATGATAATTGTATTAAAAACATAATTAAAATGGAAGAAGATAATTGTAACATGCAGATTCAAGACAAAGAGGAAATAAGCGAAATTACTAAAGGAATAATTGTTACAAAGAATATTAAAAATACATATATTATTCAAAATTGTAATGATCTGAAAATTAATATTGAAGGTAATAAACTTATAAAAATAGAAAATTGTAAAATAAATATCAATAACCTAATGTTTGAAAATTTAGAAAAAAAGATTCATGATCATATAATATTACCTAACTTTCTAACCAAAATAAAAGAAAATGTAACATTTTTTAATTTAGATTTAGAAGAACTAAATACAAATAACATTAAAAATAAAGATAAAATTAAGTATATTGAATACCAAAATCATGTGAAACATGTCACAACATGGGGCATCCAAACTGTAACCCTATTGATGTTGATAGTTGTAATTATATTAATTTTTAAGAAAAATTGTAAAACAAAAAATGTAAAAATTATGGTTGAAAATGCTTCGTCGGAGCCTCAGACAAACACGGGGGGAGTTATAGCATCAACTATAACCCCCCACGTAAATATCATTTGATTGAATATTTACCTAATCACAAAATATGCACTCTGCATATTTTGTTTCAAAATTTCACAAGAAAAATAAACTCATTGCAAAATATGCACTCTGCATATTTTTGTTTCACAACAATTCCTAAAAAGATAAATAAATGCTAAATTCGCACTTTGCGCATTTTTTGTGTCAGAGCTCCACTTACAAACAGACACGAGCAACCTAATAACTGCAAGCTATGCAATCTGCATAGCTTGAGAAATATTAATAATTCTTAATCAGTTCTCTCCTAACATTCATGTCATAAAGTTCGTTTCTCTTGTCCCAAACTGTATTCGATTTGGGTTAATTAAATAAAAAAAAGAAAACAAATAAAGATAGTTTTATTGTTTCATTTCTCTTAACCTCACAATCATTCCCCATTTTTGTTTTGCATGTAAATTGTGTTCGTTATTCGTGACGAATGTAAAACACTCATGTGAATGAAATGTCAAAATTAACGAATTTTCGTTAATTCGTCGTTCGTTGGTCGTTCTCATGTGAATAATACTATAGGCCTATCTCACTACTTTGCTGTATTAGCAAAGTACTTTAGTCTATTACTGAGGAAGGTAAAAAATTCCTGCTTGGAAAGAATCATAATACCTGACTTCCAGTATGGATTCAAAGCCAAACACTCGACGATACATCCTCTTCTTGGACTTCACAGCAACATCACCGTGGGATTGAACAAAAAGGAAAACACCGTAGCATGCCTGATGGACATCGAAAAGGCATTTGACAACGTCTGGATCAATGGACTCATTTACAAGCTAGTGAAATTTGGCTTTCCAGGATATTTGGATTTTGAATAATATTTGAAATATAATTCAAAATTTTCTTACTAACCGCCTCTTTTTTGTATAGGTTTCCAGCGAAAAACAGGACTACGACACATCAAGGCCGGAGTCCCGCAGGGGTCAAAGTTAGGCCCCGGGCACAAGGACTAAGCTGTATGCAGATGACTCCATCACCTACTCAACATCTCCATCGCCTGAGATAGCAGCACGTAGAGTGCAGGAGCACGTCAATAACCTATGGAAGTACTACCTTAAATGGGGATTGAAGATCCAGCAAGACGGAACTGATTTGCTTTAGACCACCACAGACAAGGACGAGGGCCCGAAGAAGAATCGCTGAAAGGAGTAGGAAAATCACCATCGGATTTCCAGACAACAAAGTTGTCACAACAAAGGACAGTGCCAAATACCTGGGTGTAAACTTCACCCACCGGATGAAGTTCAAAAAACATGCCACAGCCATTTTGAAACGCGCCAGCTTCGCGTTTCACCTGATATATCATCTACTAAGGAAGCAGTATGGACTCAGCAAGACGACAAAACTACTCCTGTACAAGCAACTTATCAGGCCCGTCATCACATATGCCTGCCCGGTCTGGTTCACCATCTCACCGTCAACTATGAAGAAAATGAAGATCTTCGAGAGGAAAATACTCAGAGTTTGCACTGGACTTCATAGGAACCCCTTCACGAGGAAGTACTGGCCAAGTAAGATGTTATGCGAGGCAGCTGACATGGTACCAATAGACCAATATATGATGGAGCTATCCAGCCGAATCTTGAGGAACCTCGAAGGACATTCAAACCCAGAAGTGCAACAGCTACTGCAGAAAGAAATTAACACCAGCCATAGGTATCTACTCCCAAGAGCAATCATCGATGCCAGATTCCATGATGTATTGTTCAACGAAGGAAGACCTTTCTACGAAAAAGCAGACAGTGGACACGACAGGGGATGAGCCATGGAGCTCATATTATTTTTATTTTATTTTTCAAGACTTTTAGTCACGCCATTATTATTTTATTTTATTTTCATGTAGTAGATTAAGTAGACAAAAATATGTAAATAAATAAATAGGGTGGCGTTACAGAGCGAGGAGCTCCTGGGCCTAGCGCATTTCTCACAACCATGCCTTGTGAGGGAATGGAGGGGACCTACAATTTTATGCCGGATCCGAACGGCTAATTGAGAAAGCGCTTTTCATGGCATGAATTTACTAACGGAGGACTTGCCAATTCCTCGCGAAAGGCGATACCCGGGAAAAACATTTATGCCTCTGCTGGGATTCGAACCTCGAACCTCTGGGTTAGCAGGTGGACATGCTAACCATCGCACCACAGGTATTGCGCCGCCATGCAACAGGAATCTGTCGAACGTTGAGATCGATGGATACCTGCAAAGTATGGAGGATGCAATCCGTAGAACAATGGACAGGACAATTCCTTAGTATAGGCAAAACGATCCAACGAACATGTACAGAAACGCGACAATAGACGCACTCTACAAACAAAAAAGTGTGCTCCTGTCGAGACTCAAACTCTTGCACAGGAGGTTTACTGACCGACACGATTTGGAGATTAGAACTCTGAGGTCACAGATCAAAAATCTCCAACAACTTATTAAAGGAAACTATAGAATTTCCATTTCATGTTTCTGGAACAATAAAATTCGGGCTGTGCAGTCCAACAACCCGAGTATGTTTCCGGAAATAAACAAAATCTTTAGGAGAAAAGATCAAAATGACCTTCAGGGTATAAAACTCCAAAGGACGACAGAGAACAAAGACTTACTACTGACAATAGGAATAGATCCGGATGAGGCCATCTTGGATGATGACCACTTTATAGTGGAAGATGCTCAAGAGTAGGTAGAGACGGTGGGTGCTGTTTTCGAGCGAGTATATAAGGTGAATGAGTGCATTCGCCCGAATTACGACCTTGAAAATAGAGCCTTCGTTGGATACTTCTATCTTAGAGACGAGATCTCGCATTGGCGATCCGAGAATCCTGGTTTCACTAGGTTCAATGACGACCGACTTGCAAATGCAGTCATCGCCCAGCGAAACGGGGATAACACCCTGTTCGTTTCTAAGATGGACCTCATGGACATCTTTCACAAAATAAAGAAAAAGAAGTCAGCAGGAGTCGACGGCATACCCAATGTTGTGCTACGAAACCTCCCTTCGGAAGCGGTGGACATATACACCACGTTGTTCAACAATGCGCTGAATAATGCATATTATCCAGTGCGTTGGAAGATGGCAGTGGTCCATCCTCTCCTTAAAAAAGGGAAGGATGGTTCCAATCCAGCAAATCTCCGGTCAATTAGTCTTCTTCCGAGTATCAGCAAGGTATTCGAGAAGGTTCTCAATAGAGCTCTGTCCACATGGGCTGAGGACAAACATATTATTCCTGAAAATCAGTTCGGTTTTAAGGCGGGCCATGATACCATACATGCCGCGTCTAAACTAGTATCTGACTTTCAATGGAACAAAGCTAAAAAGCAGTGTACGGGTGCATGTCTGGTTGACTTGGAGAAGGCATTCGATACCGTTTGGTTAGACGGTCTTTTCTATAAGTTGATCAGATATGGCATGAGTAAACCACTGCTATATATTCTCAATGACATGCTTCATGGAAGAACGTTTGTTGTTAAAAGTTGCAATATAACTTCTACCAGAACTTTTAAAATACAGAACGGTCTGCAACAGGGAGCGGTGAATTCGCCTATTTTATTTAGCATTTTCACTGGCGATCTAATTGGTTCTCTTCACCATGCTATAGCGTACGCCGACGATCTCATTGCGTACAGAACAGGTCCAAAGATCGAAGACATCAGAAGTCTCTTGCAGCGTGACTTCGATAAGATTCAGCAATATTGCGATGACTGGAAGTTGAAAATCAACTTTCAGAAATCGGAAACAACTGTGTTTAGAACCCCGTTGGCTCGGGCCTCATGGGATACGAGAAAGAACTGGCGAAAGCTGGTGATCGTTGATCTGTATGGCCACCCACTGCCAAGCAAAGTAGTAGTCAAGTACCTCGGCATCTGGCTAGATCAGTATCTATATTTTAACAAACATATGGATGCGGCTCTGGCCAGGGCTAGAGGAGCTTTTGCTCTGACAAGGCGACTGTTTCACAGCAGTCAACTTGATAGCAGAGTGAAGGTGATTTGCTACATGGCCCTCATAAGGCCAATGATTGTCCATGGGTGCCCTGTGTGGTTCAATGTTACAGCGTCTCAGATGGAAAAGATTCGGGTGTTTGAGAGACAGTGTCTGCGTACCTGTCTTGGATTGCACAGAACACCAGAGTCGGAGTACAGAAGATATTATCCTTTACAACGGGGCTCAAATAAACAGAATCGACAACTTCATGATAAAACTGACTCGGGGTCACACTGCAAGGGCGATGTCTTCGAACAATGGCCTGATATTTGGGGCTTACTACCCCAACATAGAATATATTGAGAGAACACGTTTCAGTGGATTTGTCCCACCGGAGGCTTTCCTCTATTTTGACATGATAGGTTTGATTCAGGACAGATTGGCGGTTCCGTTAATCTACCACGTCTGCCGTAAGTCCGTGGAACGACGGCTCCTTTACAACCGTGACGTCGCCGCAGAAGGCGGAGAAATTAAAGAGCTCCTCCGGTTCAGTAGGGCGGTCTCAGATCGCGATCGTCGTGACGTTGTTAAAATGTCAGATATGTTCTGGTGGTTGTCCGAGCAACAAATTGTTATGGATGATGATAATCAGTCGCCAATGGCTGGCTTACACAGGCTTAGCGTTTAAGTCTTAGGGTAGGGGGTGGACAAAGTGGCAAAAAAAAAAAAAAAATTATTTTATTATTATAAATTACCGCCAGGTATTTTATACCTGAGAGCCGATTGCCGCCGAGGGCACCGATTAGTACTCGTGAGCCTAACCAGCTTCTGACAGAGGGCTTCAGAGAAACCTGTCAACCTTTTGAATTACCGCCAGGTATTTTTATACCCGTGAGCCGATTGCCGCCAAGGGCACCGATTAATACTTGTGAGCCTCCTAATCAGAACCCCTTGGGGGTTAACAGTTCTGTTTCTCTCTACAGGAGGACGACACTGACCTTCCACTTATCAGTGTCTGTTGACAACCGACCGCCGATATTCTACGACAGCCGCCGCCGCTGTTGCCACCTCTTGTAATTCAGAGGAACGCTCTATCCGTGAGACCTATTGATACCGCCGCCGAATCTACATCGGGAGCAGCCGATACAACGTCGTCGCTGACGCTCCTAGGGACGTCACGACCATATCCGTACCAAATCTACAGAACTTGTCCTAACCATTTTATCGTTTTATGTTGTTATTTCACTTCAAAGAATTGTTTGCGAAATAAAGAGTTTGTTCGGTCAGTCACACGATGACCGAATTAATTCTCCAACGGAATGCTGACGATGCATTCCACTTTCAAAGGCAACAGTCACCACCGCCATCCTCATATCATGGATAATCGGTCGCCTCAAATATCCACATTTGACGACCCAGCTATCAACCATAACAACACCCACTCAAAGTACAGAGAAATGTATCTGTCAATAACTTGGCCCAGATACGATCGTTGGTCTGAGGGTATCTACTACTTGGTGTGGATACCCGATACACACCGCTGTCGATGATGTCATACGATGGCAGTATTTATGATGTATAAATACTGTCGCATCTATGACCTGCCACTACTTTTCGTTTGCAGTATGATGTCTCTCCCACGGATCGTAGCATTAGTTGCAGGGGTCGGCACATTCTTTCTGTTGTGCCGTTGGACAGCCAGTGCATGGCACTGGTATCAGCTACTGGACTCCCTAAACGTGTGGGAGTTTTGGTAAGTCAGCAGTTTGGGCGCTGTGGACTGAAGGATGGTGGTTGGTGGCTTGGGATTGCAACAGGAAGTCTTACTCGAATCTTCATTGCGACGTGGTCGTCTACTTGGTTACTACTAGCAGTATTACTCAGTTCTACTTTTTTCACTTCAACACTGTGGTCGTCCTAAAGTTCCGCTTGACTCTTCAACGACGTGGTCGTCTAATTTTGTGTACGATTATATAGAGAAATAAAGAATTCAAATAATTAAATTAACTTGTTGTTCGGCAAAGTGCCCTTTTCCATTGAAGACAGTTTTCAGATTTCGCCCCTCTTGTGTTTGGTTTCGGAAGGTTTCTTTTATTCCCGAACAGAGTTGTTAAAATAAACTGAAGTTTTAACGTGTCTTTCTTCAGAAAGAATCCTGGCGTACCGTGAGCTTTTACCCCGGCTGGAAAAGCAAAGCACGTCACAATTTGGCGCCCGAGCAGGGACAATTAACAAGTCCACTCTATTTTTAAACTCAAACACCCCTGAAGAAAACAACAAGTACGACAATGGCAGAACCCAAGGAAGGATTTGACGTTTTCGCCAGTATAGGCGCTATATATTTACTGAGCAAACAAGAGCTCATAGTACGAATGCAGCAACAAGGGCTAGACACTGAAGGGTTTATGTCTACATTGCGAACCCGCTTAAGCGCACACATCAAAGGAGCCAGATTAAGGAAATCCATGCAAGGACTGTGCGAAGATTTGGAGAGAACAGGAATCGAGCGAGAATATAAAGAGTTACCCGTACACAACGCCAGACCGAATACCGAAACTGAAGAGACGCCGAAGTCACCAGTTTGCACTGAAATAGTATTTCAGGTACCGCCTTACGCAACTCCGGCCCCGGCCGGTAACGAAAATGATACGAACGCTCGCCAGAACAACGCCATTTTGAAAACTCTGACTATCAGACCGTCGAGAGACCAGTTAGCAGGTTCAAACTCAGCTACGAGGCCGAGGTGATGAACACCATAAGGAAATGGGGCGTGAAATTCGATTCTTTTGGTAGCGCAGTAGAGTTCTTGGAACGGGTAGTAGAATTGGTCGAGTGCTATCACATCCACCCCAGCGAAATGGTGAAGGCCCTGTCAGAAATTTTAAGAGGTACCGCCCTGGAGTGGTTTCGAATTAATTGGGAACGAATGAAAGATTGGAGCCAATTTAGCTCCGCATTTCTTACCCGCTCGCTACGTCTGTAAGCTGGAAGACGAAATTATGCGTAGGAAGCAAGGCCCACGTGAGAAGGGCAAAGAGTTTATACAAACCACTCAGTACCTCATACACTGACACCCTACCATGAACATAGCCGACAACGTAGACCGAATTTACGACAGTCTACGTCCGGAGTGCCATCTGTACATACGAAGGCGCGACTTCGAGACACTGGATGAATTAATGAAGTTGGTGGAAGAATATGAATACATTCAAAGTGAAGACCGATCTCGCCAATGTACACTCCGCACCACACCTACCAACAACCGTACCCCGCCAGCACGGCAGCAGCCTAACATCGGACCTCCGCCAGTCGCACAGAACCCTTTCAACCGACCAGACCGCAGTTACCAGGCGCCACCTGCTGGTTCATACGACCAGAATACCCACTGCTGGAACTGTAAGCAGTGTGGCCACACCAAAAACAACTGCCGCCGCCCCTTCCATCTTTTCTGCTCATATTGCGGGGAGGACGGAAGGGTGACAGACGACTGCGCCTGTCACCCTCATCAGACAGCAACCATGAATGGCCGAACGAACGCCACGCCGTGCAGAGAATTCATCCTAAAAGCACTCCAAGCGATTCAGCAACACTGATCGTGCCCTCGCCAGCGATAGCGCCAACGGAGGAGGTAGAACCCGATTTATCTAAAGTACGCACCTTAGAGCCAGTCGAAACAACCGACTCGCCCGCCAATCAACCGAAACCAAAATCTCCGTCAGACCCATGGGCCAGATGCTTTGTAACAGTTGAAATCTGCGGTCTGCGTTCGTCAATGGTAGTACACGCCAGCTGCTGCGACGACTGAAAGTGCCCGTGCAATATTACCGTCATCTCACACATTTGGCCAACGGTGACGCCGTCACCAGCCGAGAACACTACCAGGCGACTTTGTACGTCGCCAGTCAGGCGATTAGGGCGAACTTATCTTTATGAAGCAGCTCATGGAGGACATGGTAATCGGTGTGGACCTGCTTAGAAACGCGGATTTCCGTATGAACCTGCACGGCAAGGAAATCCAGTGGCTATCAAATGCGGAAGAGCAAAGGAGGGACCATCTCCGTATGCTAGGTGGAAAACCCCTCACGTCAGCTCTATCAATCATTTGCAGTCCCCCGGAAGATTGGACTGAAAGGCGAATGAATCAAGTACTACAGAACCCCGACCTGTACCCCGACTATCGTGTACTAGAGAATCGCTTGTATCGGAATTTCACCGTCCACCCGCTTGCGAGCGAAGTAGAAGCGTGGAAACTATGCGCCCCCATTTCAGAGAAGAACAAAATCTTACACGACAACCACGACACCATAACAGCAGGACACCTAGGCATACCCAAGACCGCAGCCCGAATCATGAATCTATATTACTGGCCTGGAATGTACCGAGACATAGCCCGTTACGTGAGCGAATGCCAAACCTGTAAAGCCTTTAAAGCATCCCAGCAAAAACCAAGAGGTTTAATGCACACGGCCACCAGTAATGTGCTTTGGAATAGAGTGTGCGTGGATTTCATGGGCCCGCTATCCCGCTCCATGAAAGGAAACACGATGTTCAGTTCAGTTCAGTTTGTTTATTTGCAGTTCAAAGAATATATATTTATACAAAGAATATAGTTTTAGAGATTTAGAACAAAGTTCTTTACACCTATAATACAAAAAAAATTTATAACAATATTTAAATGATGGTAAACATAATAATATAAATGCAAATCAAGGGAAAACACTACAAGAAAAAAACCCAATGTCGCTTTACCAAAGCGTCATTGTGCCAAATTTCTGCATTTGGCATAATGTCGCTTGGCACAATGTCAAGGCACCTTACAAAAGTGCTGTGTTCATTCCTCACCTTTCTAACCGCATCATGACTGCGCCGATTAGAGATAAGACAAAGACCAAGGTAGCATTCAAGTCTTCTAACTCTCTGAGAAGCAGGTTGTTTACCAACATAAAAGGAAAGGTTGATATCATGGACAAGTCCAATGTGGTATATAAGATCAATTGCTTGGTGGATGGGCGTTGTACTATTCGGGTAGACTCTGACTGGTGCCAACTTGGCGGCGCCCAGATGTTGCAACTTATAGTACACAGTCAATTGTGCTTACTATACCTCCAAGCGGTATCCACTGGGTCCTGGGATGCTCCGTCCAGAGCTGACCTGCTAAACTAGTAAGTGCGAGTGTTGACAAAGGACTGCGGATAAAAGAATTGTGATCAACACTGTAATTGCTCTGCGAACAATGACTGACTGCACGAATCTCAATGGTCTACGAGAGCTTTTTGGGAAAGTCTCATCGGATGAATTCGAATTACAGAATCAACGGTGGACTTCAGCAGTCAAAAAAGAAGAAAACCCTGAAGGAGCCACTCCAACATATTTGGTTTAAAGGTCTTTCAGGGTCTTTCAATACTATTGAAGAAGAGATGGTGGCGGATGAGCTCCTGGTGAGCCAATGGGAACACTCACACGCCTGCAACAGGGTACTGACACTGGATATTCCAGCCCTTTATGTCCGAAGGGATCCAAAAGGACCTGGCCCTCCAGGTTGGGGGTCCTGCGTAGGGTTAACTACCCAACCACGTAAAAAAAATTATAGTTCCGAAACAACCAATAGCCTCGGATAACGATAATGATTTTAAAGTTGATGACCCAAGCAAACGAATAAAGGACAATGACCTCCGGATCTGCACGTGGAACGTTAGATCACTTAATGGATTACGTGCAGCTGGAGAATTAGCGCCCTGGACTGTTCCAAAGCAGACATAACCGCCATCCAAGAAGTGCGATGGAGTGGACCGGGCATAAAGAAGATGAAAAACTGTGACATCTACTATGGCGACTGCTACAGGCAACAGAAACAGCGCTTATTTGGATGCGGATTTGTTGTTAGAGGAAGACTCAGAGATAAGGTGATTAGCCAAAATCCAGTTAATGAGCGTATAGTGACCATCCGCATCAGGGCTAAATTCGCCAACATTAGCCCAATATGCGCCCACGCCCCCACAGAAGAGAAAGACCACAATTCAAAATACTGTTTCTACGAGCTCCTCGAAGAAACATATGAGCAGTGCCGTAGACACGACGTGAAAATCGTTCTTGGCGAATTTTAACGCAAAACTAGGGAAGGAGGACATCTTTGGAGATACAATCAGTAAGCATAGCCTCCACGACAAAACCTCCGAAAACGGACTGAGGCTAATCGATTTTGCTGCGGGGCTAAATCTTGTTGTAAGTAGTACACGCTTCCCGCATCTCAAAATTCATAAAGGTACATGGCGATCCCCGGATCAATTAACCGTCAACCAAATTGACCATGTTGCGATCGACGCAAGGCACTCTTCCAGTGTGTTAGATATCCGAACTTTCCGAGGGGCCAACTTTGACTCGGACCACTACCTTGTTGTAGCCAAGGTACGAATGAGGATATCTTGTTCACGACCTGCACGAACTAACGCTGTGAAGAGATATGACGGCGGAAAGCTACAATCGCAAGAGATTGCCAATGCCTTTTCCAGTCGAGTGTCCCTTCAATAATCCTTGAATCCCATGCCGCCAGCATTGAGCATTGAAGACCAGTGGCAGCAATGCAAAAAAGCCATCAGAACCGCTGCCTCTGAGGTTTGAGTTTCACTCGGCCACCAAAACGAAACCCATGGTTCGATTAAGAATGCAGGCAGGCAAATGCAGCCAAACAAAAAGCACGACAAATGCTGATGCAAAAAACGAACAAGGGCTGCTTACGATCAGTATAACGAGATCTACAAGGAGAAAGGAAGGGAAGAACACCGACTTCTCAAAAAGAAAAAGAAGCAGCATGAGAAGCGGTCGTTTGAGGAAATAGAGAGGTGCCATGACAGGAACGAGATCTTGCCAGCGTGGTAAACCCCGAACTCAAGCCTGTAAAGACCAGCAGGGAAACATAATTGTAGACTCACAGTCGCTACTGAGAATCTGGAAAGATCACTTCTGCAGACTGCTTAACGGCGATGAGGACACAAATTCCGCTGCCAGGCAGATTGCCCCATTCAGCTTGGACGATGATCAAGAATACCGTCCTCCCCACCTAGATGAAGTTAAGCTTGCCATATGCAAACTTAAATCAAATAAGACTGCAGGTGCAGATGGCCTTGATGCCGAAATTTTCAAGGCAGCTGGAGACCAATTGGAAAGGAGCATACACCAGCTGATCTGCATGATATGGTCGGAAGAAAGCATGCCCGATGAATGGAACCTCAGTATCGTATGCCCGATCCTAAAGAAGGGAGACCCTCACAATTGCGCCAATTATAGAGGGATAAGCCTCCTTAACGTCGCTTATAAGATCTTGTGTGCTGTAATATGAATTGGACAAAACGTCACAATAGACAGACATAACTTCGAGGTAGTACAGGACTTCGTCTACCTAAGATCCGCTGTAGACACGAAAAAGAAGATCAAACGGAGAATAACCCCTGCCAACCGTTGCTTCTTTGGGTTAAGAAGGCAATTGAGAAACAAAACCCTCTCCAGAAAAACCAAGGTGGTATAAGACCTTAATCCCAGTCCTGCTTTACGGCGCGGAAGAATGGACCTTATCGAAAGCGGATGAGGAAACCCTTGGTCGTTTCGAAAGAAAAATTCTCCGAATGATCTTTGGTCCCGTATGCGAAGACAATGTGTGGAGAAGAAGATACAACAACGAGCTGTATGAGCTGTACCGCGACATGGGCATACCGCGACGAGGTTACGATGGTTGGGCCATGTAGAGCGGATGGACCCAAACGCTACGGCTCGACGGGTTTTCGAAAGCACATTGCAGGGAAATCGCGGAAGAGGAAGACCTCGTCTTAGGTGCCGCAATCAAGTGGATGAAGACCTCAACCGACTTAGAGTGCGAAACTGGAAAGAGCTCGCCCGAAATCGAAGTCGTTATAGAAGGATGTTGGTTGAGGCCCAGGTTCACCCCGAACTGTAATGCCCGCCTTAGCAGTAAGTAAGTAAGCTTGGGGAAAAAAGAGACGACATGTTCATCCATTTATATAGGTATGTACTTCGAAACAAAAATTAAAAAATCGTCTGTCTGGTCACAAGTCAGACTTAAGAAATGGAGAAGGACAAAAAACTGCTCTTACACAACATTGTCTGCAGGAGAAGTATCAACCAGATTTTGATAAAGTTGAAGTACTAGAGACAGAGCAACATTATTCGAAAAGAATGTTACTGGAGATGCTTCATATACAAAAAAATTAACAACAAAGCTGGCAATAGGAGATCAGACTGCGAAAATCTTAGCAACTTTTATACGCAGCTGACAAAGAAACCAATAAGTATAAAAAGAAAGTGATGTGCAATGGATGTTTTTGATCCAAATCTTGATTGTTTTAAGTAATTCCAATTTTATTTACTAAGTTAGTTACTAACTTAATTTGTAAAATTGTTTAGCTCGTTTTCATACACATTGTGCATATAGCATGTTTCTTAATATGTATAACAAAAATCTTTTGTCCTTTAATATTGTTGTAAGTTTTTCTGACGTCTCATATATGAATTGTGAATTAATTTTGTATTATTTCTTATCTTTGTTAAATAAAGACCTGATGAAGAGCATAACCATGCTCGAAAAGTCGTTAATCTTCAAAAAAAACTTAACATAATCTTTTATTGACCTATAGCCCACAAGAACAGATATAAATATCTAGAATATCAGAGAACTTTCTATGTTTGAAATTCATTCAATTCATTCACAATTCAAATTATCACTTGAACATAAACATTTAGCGTCGTTTTTCATCCTTTTTATACTGACTGCAATTTCTTTATAATGTTGCAAAGTTGAACCAGACCCTAAGCAACTGTCGTTCCCAATATTCTTGCAAATTATACAAAAGTACAAAATCCACCAACACGCGATGCCATCAAACATCATGGCCTCAGAACTTTTTTCGGGTTAGGGTCAAAATAATATATGGGTCATAATACTGTTTTTAAAATACTGTATTTCAAAACACTGTATGTACTGTATGACCAAAGTGCTGTAAGTCAAAATACTGTATCTCAAAATTATTTATTTCAAAATACTGTTCACGCACTTTCTAACATTCTCAAAACAATTTTTATATTTCAGCCTACTTACAGCATTTTGAAATACAGAATTTTGAGATACAGTATTTTGACTTACAGTACAAGAAATTTTGTGATTTTGTTGTCTGTGTTTTTAGGCATCTTTCGTTAGTCTGTTTTTGTTCATAAATTTATACTTATTATACTTTACTTATCTATGAGTTATAAATATATTTTGGTTGTACATTTGTTAGGATTTTCAACAAAAGAAAAACACATTAATCGAGTTTTGCTTTATTACATCGTCTCCTCCCCCACATCACGTCTCATTGACTGCACACATTTCTTCGATTTGATAATCACCCTTATTACGAATGGCGTTTTAATAAAACGCCAATAAGACGACTTATCTCTAGGTGCCACAATTACCGTTTAAATAAAATAACTTTTGAGGCAATGGAAAGAGCAATGAGGAACAGATAGAGGGCTGAACTTATATTTTTATGAAAACAAAAATTATCGCGGCTGGAGCGTTTTAGTGGCGTTTTAGTGCAACGCCTATCGCAATAAGGTTGAATTTCTAATCTTATCTAGACAGTGTCTGCACACACTGTGAGACTGTGGGTTTGCTAGGCGGATAGTCGATCAAAGGTGTTTTTTTTTTTTTTTTTTGTCGTTGAAGGCAGTTATTCTTCATTCCATTCGTCGAAAAAATACGACGACGACGAAAAAAAACGTTGATATGTCCATAGAAATGAAAGGCCGCAAAACAGCAAGTAACCTTGTTAAAATGAATTTATTTTGAAAAATTTTATAACTAAGGAAACGTTTGTTTGACTTGTATTTGAATTTGACAAACCAAAACCACTTTGAGACGCTCGTCGAGTTGATAGGGAGGAACGTAAAGTTAGCTAGATGTTTTTTGAAGGGAATTTAAAAAAAACTATGTCAAACAGGAACGGGCTGCGATAGCGGAGCAGCTTAAAAGCAAGGGTCCTCCAGTAAGATACAGGGACGGTTGGCAAAAGGATTGAATCACTTTTGTCAAAATAAATATGTATACATTTTTATAAATGTTTGCTTTTATCAAGTTTGGGCTGACATGAAGCATAATGTAAAAAAAACGTGATACACAATTCGAAAGAATTGAATGTGACTGGAGGAGGTCCAAACACACTAAAAATGTTATCTCCACTGGAAGAAGCTGTTGCAAATTTATTACCTATGTAACGGGCTATTGGTTTCATCGGGGTCGTGCTGGCATGCTGGTCCGGCTCCTGCTCGCCGTTGGGCGTGGGAACTTGACCCCTTAAACCCGCTGACAAAAATCATGCCAGACTTTCGTGCTGTCAAGGTGTTTTTAGCACACGAGAAATTGCCTCTACCCTCCCTACCTTGTCACCTTACTCGCCTCGGTGACCCTTAACTGGCATCATCCCCTACCTAAGCGATCATCCTTTCCTCTTTAGACTCCTCATCCCATTTTGATCAATTTAGTTAATACACATTTTATCTTCAATTTCCGATTTCATATATTTGAAAATTTCCTACTCATATTTCACAATACTATTTACATGCGTCGTAATTGTGTGTATTTCTTGCTCGTGATTGGCTTTATGTTTACTTTATGATGTGTATGTTTAAATTAGTAATTTAAGCAACTGGACTTGTAAAATATTCAACTTCTATGTTCTTTGTATTATTCTTTTAAATGTACTTAGCACTTTCTATGTATTCAAATTTTTAAACGTAGCTCTTTGTGCACGTAATTAACCAAACAGATTAAAATTATACAATTAATGAAATTATAAAAAAAATAACGAATCCGAAACTAATTTCAATACACGCAAGACAAAAAAAAAATACCGGGATTTAACTTCCTCTTTTACACGATTAAATTTAAAGCAAGCAATGGTCCCCACTTAACCCCAAAAACCAGATATATATATGTAAATTTTAATATAGTAAAAAGTGACAGGGCGCATAAAAGACTTACCAAGTGTCGATGATTTCGTTGTTGTGGCCACAGCATCCAAATCCTCGATGGTCTTTCCCGTCGTAACTACTATTTCGCTTTTGTTCTCGAATTTTTAAGCTAATTAAAATCAATATATATAAACTGGTTAGCAAACAAATTAAAATTACGTTAACGCGCGTATTTGCTGTTAATATCGGATTCACTTCACAAAATTTAAAAGAATTAAGAACAAAAAAAAACTGAGCACACACTAATTAACATAAATTTGCTCGTTGCCTCGAAAGGTTTGAAATCAGCCTCCTACACTCAATATCCGAAGCCTTTCCTTCCGGATTACACCACCTTTATATCTCTCCTGACGAAGAGCCTACTTGCAGGCTAGTTAAATATGTAGCGCACCACTTAATTAATTAAGTGTATTTTTATTCTCTCAGGTAAGGTGCTTCCTATTCAAATAAATACAGGTACTTTTGGTACCATAAAAGAAAATAAGTATGGCTGCAAACCATTCACCGACAGAAAATTTTACCTGCTAAATTATGGCAGCTGAATATATATTATTTCCTGCAGAAACCTTCTGGGCAATTTTACTTCTCAGCAAGTACAAAATATTCCTAGTTATCTATAACAATTATACGTTATACACTTTAAAAAAAACTATTTACTTGAAAAAAACTTACACGAACGAAATAACCTTCATCGGCAAAATAACCATGAAATTGGTTTTCCTTGGAACTTCTGGTCCGTTTGACTTTGAATTTGCTAATGACGCAAACAGCACAATGTCAAACGGATTCAGAATCTCAATGTTATGTTTCACCGCTTATTTGAGAGGTCATAACGTTCTTTTTTTTCTCCTTTCCCTGCTCTAACCAATTCCTATCTTCCTTCTTAGCAACATTTATAACATCTACCATATAAACGAGTTTAGCATATGCTTAAACCATCTTTCTCTTTCCTAACCACTTTCTGACCACCTACTAGGGAATTTTTATGTGTCAAATTGACAAGACCTTCCTCCACCTGTCATAAGTGTTGTTTACCTTTTACCTTAAGTATTTTCCGACTCGTGCGCGAAATAATTTGTTTAGTGGTTTTATTTGTGTTTATTTAAATAAAAAAAACATATTTCGTTACAGGGCTTCGCTATTTTGGATGCGTTAAAGCATTCAAAACACGCGAACGAACCCACGTACCCATAAATCGCCCTACTTTATTCCTATTCTTATCTGTCCATACAAAAATTTTTCTTCGCGAGCACGAGGCGGCGAGAAAAGATAAAACGTAAAGAATAACCTAATAAAAAGTAGTTTTCGGATGGTGTGTGCTAAAATTGAGAAAATGAAGGGGAACAGCGAAAACAAAAAAAAAATATAAATATAAATAAGATAAAAAAAAATATATCACTAAAATCACCCCCAGTGTAAAAAGTGTACAGTGAGTGAAATGTGTATATACACAAAAAAAATATACAAAAAAAGTAAAAATATGATTTTTAAAACAACGCCGGATCAGCTTTACCTCATAACGTGGGTGCCGAACCTACATAAAAGCCGGGCTGTATTTTGCGTCAGATAAGTATTTACTATTATTTCTTGATTGGGGAACCGATACTTTGTGGAACGTTTTCTCTTGCTTTCAGGTTATTGTTTGATGTCTTTGGCGTGGTAGATACCAATCAGTTTACCATTCAGCGTTTCCAGTTCGTACATGCAACTGCCTACCACTCTGCGGACACGACATTTGACAAACTTAGGAAGCATTTTGCATTGATTCCCTTTTCAAAGCTGCTCTGAGTAAAGTTTCGATGAAAAACTTCTTGGCCAACTTTAAAAGACACGGGATTTGAACGTAAGTTGTATGTTTTTCTTGACTTAACGTGTGCCCTGAGTAAGTTCTCTGATAACCTTTGTCTAGTAATGGCAGTTTTAGCACAGTTTGGTACAACCAACAATTCGGGGTCAGTCAGAGCATTCAAATCTCGTAGTAAACGATAAGATGAACCATGGGATATCATCGTTTGTCCAAACAACGCAAAGTATGGTTGGCATCCGATAGATTCGTGCATGTCGGATCTCAATGCACATGCTATGCTGGACAGATGAATATCCCAATCGTTTTGCTCCTTAGAGATGAGCACTCGCAATTTACTCAAAAGATTACGATTGACTCTCTCCGAATTGTTAGCTTGTGGTGAATACAATGCCGTACGAATGTGCTTAATGCCATAGTTTGCCAATAAGTTTTTGAACTCATTGGAGACAAACTGACATCCGTTATCAGAATGAACAAACTCAGGGGTGCCGAAAGTATGAAATATTTCACATTCCAAAAACTGAGCAATTCGTGTCGCGGTGGCTTTCGGGAGTGCTTTTAAGAAAGTAAATTTAGTAAAGTGATCTAACGCAATAAATATATAAACGTTTCCTCGTTTTGTTCGTGGGTAAGGTCCTAATAGATCGACGAATAAACGTTGCATCGGTCTTTCCGAAACGATTTGGTTATTGATTGGCGGGCGAAGGGTTACATTTGGAGCTTTTACGGTTTTGCACGTCTCGCATTCACTCACGAACGTTTTTATATCCATTACCATTTTCGGCCAGAAATATTTTTCGCGTATTCGAGCGTACGTTTTAGCGAAGCCGCTATGGCAGTTCAGCTTAGTATTATGGGACATTTCGATACATTTGTGAGTGAGTGCATCGGGTAACCAGAGCCTCCACAGCGAATCCTCGTCGCTTACATCGCCGTTCCTGAACCTTACTCTTTTGTATATATATTTTCCCGATACAACAAGGTCAGGAAGTGCAGATTGATTGGAGTTGACATTTTCTCGCAGTTGGGAATATTGCTCCGAATTGAACTGATCCGAGTCGAGGTCGACCTCTGCGCCTAATGGTATCAAAGAAAGCTCATCCATTTCCATTCGCGATAGAGTATCCGGAACGACGTTGAGAGATCCTTTTCGGTGTTCGATCGAAAAATCAAAACCTTGAAGTTCCAAGCTCCACCTTGCCAATCGTCCACTCAAGTCTTTCATGGACATGAGCCACTTAAGGCTTGAGTGATCTGTGATGATCGTAAAAGGTAATCCATCAACATACGCTCGGAACTTTCGAATACTCAATACCGCTGCAAGACATTCTTGCTCTGTCACTGTATAATTTTTCTGAGCTTTGTTAAGCTTCTTTGACATATAGGCAATCGGTTTTTCATTCAAATTCTCATCCAACTGAAAGAGAACACCACCCACTCCTTCTGAGGATGCATCGCACTGGATAGTGAACGGCTTTTTAAAATCTGGTTGCGATAGCACGGGAGCCGAAGAAAGCGCAGTTTTGAGTTTATTAAACCCATCTAAAGCTTCAGGTGTTAGCTCAAATTTACTCTTCTTTTTCAAACAATCTGTTAGAGGAGCTGCCAGATCGGAATAATTCTGAATGAACCTCCTGTACCAACCGGTTAAACCTATAAACCTACGAACTTGTCGTTGAGTTTTGGGAATCGGGAAATTGACCATGGCTTCGATTTTAGCAGGATCGGTTTTTAGAGTTCCTTGGCCGATAATGTATCCAAGATACTTAATCTCTCGCATGCAGAACTTGCTTTTGTCGAGGTTGATGGTTAAGTTCGCCTTGCGGAGACATGCAGCAACTTCGTTTAATATCCGAATGTGCGATTCGAAATCGGATGTACATATGAGGAGGTCGTCCAAGTAGACGAAAACATTCTCTCTGAGGGATTGAGGCAACATTTTATCAATGACGCGTGACATTGTAGAACCAGCATTGCTCAAACCAAAAGGCATAACCTTGAATTGGTAGAGTGGTCTACCTGGTACTGCAAATGCGGTCTTCTCTCTTGACTTTTCATCAAGAGGAATTTGCCAATAAGCGTCCTTCAAATCCAACCCCGTGATAAAATGAGTGTCTTTTATTCTACTTAACAACCCCTCAATATGTGGTAACGGATACGCATCTTTCACCGTTACTGCATTCACTTTCCGGAAATCCAGGCAAAGGCGAACCTTACCGGGTTTTCTGACTAAAACCACAGGACAACACCACGGTGAGTTGCTAACCTCAATTACTCCAAGCTCTAGCATGCGATCCAGCTCCTTATAAGCCTCTTCTTGTCGCACTGGAGACATAGGATAGTGGCGAGATTTAATCGGAACCGCGTTACCTGTATCGATCGTGTGACCACCTAGCGTTGATTTACCTAAACCTAAGACTATAAAGTTAGGAAACAGCTTCTTTGTTAATTCTAACTGAACAGATTGCTCTGGAGACAGCGCAATCAACTCAGCATCATCTTTCATGTTGACATCTCCTTCATGTGACCAGACATCAGTTTGGATTTCGCTTAATTCAGGCATAAGATGGAATTCTCTCCAAAAATTCATCCCAAGGTAGAGTTTTTGAGTTAGATTGGGAATCAGGTAATATGAAATGGGTTTAGTGACACCTTTGTACTTGGTCTGAATTTGGCAATGGCCAACAATGGCATGGGACTTCCCATCGGCAGTACGCACAACATTTTTGTACGACTTCACTTCAACTCCAATTCTTTTTACCAAATCCCAACACTCGCTACCTAGCACAGAAATAGAAGCTCCGCTATCCAGTAAACCAAAAACTGGTTCATTGTCCAGTTGAACATTGGCGTACATTCTACCATCTGCGTCCGACGAAATGATGGATTCCAAAATTGCTTTGCGAAAGTGTTGGCGATTTCTGAACCGATGCCGACACTTTTGTATTTGGGAGCTAGCTACACTATTATCAGTTCCCATAATTCGAGAACGAACCTTATAATAGTTAAGCTTACGCTCATGAAGGGATTTAAGGTTGTGAACAATTATAGGGTGAGTTTCGACATCACTTGATTTTTCGTGTTCCAAGATCTTGAGTGGAACACGGTTGTCACTTGTAGTGTGATTTAGTTCTGTTTCGGGTGGTCGGGGTTGTTGTTCGCCGGACGAAGATCCCCGCCCCTCCTTTCGTCCCTGTAGGAGTTTCCCGGATGCTTGGTGCATTCTGGAGTACTGACTCCTTTGGTTCCACACACGAAACAAAACAGCTTTCTCACATGAGAGGGACACATATAAAAGCTGTGACCTTGCTGATCACAGTTCCAGCAGATGAAATTTGCTGTGGAGTTTGTCCTCTTAGGCGGACCCATGGCCGCGATTTCCTCACCAGTCAAGTCCATTACTTCGTCGCTATCGAGAACAGAAACTTCATGAACTGACTTTTGTGAAGAGAACCTCTTCGCCAAAAACCTTTCCGCAACTCTAGCCTTGTTTCTTAATTGCTCAAGACAGTTGCAATCAGCTGACAGCAGGATTTCTCCAAGTCTGTCCTTAGCATTATTTCGCAAAACATCAACCAGTTTCTTTTCATCAAAAGGCTCCTTAAGACGGTCGTTAAGAACAACGACGGAATTATAAAAATCGTCAAACGATTCCTTGTACCCCTGCCTACGAGTAAGTATGCGCATGTACACATCTACATCGTTCTCTAACCGCCCAAACTCCTTTTTCATTGCCCTCTTCACTTCCGCAAATTGAACTTCCGGGTTCCTTTTTAAATAGGACCAAAACCAACTATTGGCTCTTCCAGTCAACAACGTATGGAAGTTAGAAGTTAGTTGCTCATCGGTGTATTCACACGAAATTTGAAGGCGGTCCACCTCAAATAAAAAGTCGGTTACATTTTCGGTGCCGTCATACTTAATATTCCAACGGTCTAGTCGACACTTATTCGTGGAACTTGAAAATGCGTTGGACAATGAACTTCGGGGTCTGGGGGTAGGTTGGAGACCGCGAGATGTGCTAGCCTCTGCACCTGTGCAGGTCTGGCTGCTTCTCGCAGTATCAAGGGCACTCGGAATCGAACTAGGCCGACTGACGTCCTCCATCTTGTTTATGATATTGACCATAAACTGATCCATTTGTTGGAAGAAACGGACTTGATTTAACATCAAGCTTCGGTCAATTTGCGAAGCCAAGCTTTCTACGCTTACCAGACCACTGGCACTAGCACGATTTCCTTCTCTGACGTTTTGAAGGTCATCACGATCCCCGTCCTCTAACTGCCTATTATCATTCATTTCGAAGGATAAATCTGAGTTTGTTGAGTTTAACTCTGAGAAACTGAATGATCTATCTAAGTTGAACCTGTCTATTCGACTGTGGTATCTTTGGTAGAACCTCTCAAATTGTTCTGCGGACTGAACTTGATACAAATCAAAATCTTCAACGATTGAAACTCTACGATTTGAGCTCATAACTGAACCACTCAGAAAACTCACAACTAAACCACCCCAACAATCAACACTCAATGCACTATCACACAATAAAAAAACAAAGTATGCCACAAAAATTGAAACTAAAAAGAAGAAAAGATAAACTTTCTAAAATATGCTAACACTTAAAAAAAAATTAAAAGAACCTAAAAGTAAAAACACTAATGTACCTACTGGCCTAAACCACTTACACTTCTGCTTATTGAAAAGAAAACGAAGTTCTAAACAATCTTATAAAAGAATGGACGTAAAACCAACCCAAAAAACTCACAATTCCTGTAAGTATGCTGAATCTCAAATAAAATTTCAAAATGTTAATAAAAATGTTCATAAATATCAAGGGATGAGGATTGCTGTCTTGAGGAAAGACCACTTTTAATGGCAGGGGAGATGCCTTCGACCTGCGAGCCAAAAATAAAAAAGGTAACTAAAGCATTAGCTACTATACTAAACTGAATCTAATAACAAAAATTTTTCTTCCAGGACATATGCCACCAAATGCTTAGTCGCAAAGACTCTAGAAGAATGACTCAAGATTAAAGCAGGACTTCGAAACAACATCCGTTCGCATTGTCGAGTCTCCACTTGATTAATTTCGGTAGTTGTATGCAGATAGTACCGGACATTGGACTACTCGCTATACAAATAGCTCAAGACTCGGTACTTGCACATTCTATTGCGGAGTTAAAACAATTTTGGTTTCCTTTCCCTTATCGCAACGCGATACCGAAGACATTACCTTCAGTCACCGGGACTTATAAAGGCGAGGAAGCCATTGTTTGAATTAAATTGAAACAAAAATGAAAATTTAAAAGAAATGAAAAAAAATTTAAAATGAAATGAAAAAAAAGAAACTAATAAAACTAAAAAAGTAAACTAAAACAAATGAAACGGCTCAAAAAAATAACTGCCTCGCTATCAATGATAGCGGGCTCCACGTTCAAGGGCGCCATTTTGTAACGGGCTATTGGTTTCATCGGGGTCGTGCTGGCATGCTGGTCCGGCTCCTGCTCGCCGTTGGGCGTGGGAACTTGACCCCTTAAACCCGCTGACAAAAATCATGCCAGACTTTCGTGCTGTCAAGGTGTTTTTAGCACACGAGAAATTGCCTCTACCCTCCCTACCTTGTCACCTTACTCGCCTCGGTGACCCTTAACTGGCATCATCCCCTACCTAAGCGATCATCCTTTCCTCTTTAGACTCCTCATCCCATTTTGATCAATTTAGTTAATACACATTTTATCTTCAATTTCCGATTTCATATATTTGAAAATTTCCTACTCATATTTCACAATACTATTTACATGCGTCGTAATTGTGTGTATTTCTTGCTCGTGATTGGCTTTATGTTTACTTTATGATGTGTATGTTTAAATTAGTAATTTAAGCAACTGGACTTGTAAAATATTCAACTTCTATGTTCTTTGTATTATTCTTTTAAATGTACTTAGCACTTTCTATGTATTCAAATTTTTAAACGTAGCTCTTTGTGCACGTAATTAACCAAACAGATTAAAATTATACAATTAATGAAATTATAAAAAAAATAACGAATCCGAAACTAATTTCAATACACGCAAGACAAAAAAAAAATACCGGGATTTAACTTCCTCTTTTACACGATTAAATTTAAAGCAAGCAATGGTCCCCACTTAACCCCAAAAACCAGATATATATATGTAAATTTTAATATAGTAAAAAGTGACAGGGCGCATAAAAGACTTACCAAGTGTCGATGATTTCGTTGTTGTGGCCACAGCATCCAAATCCTCGATGGTCTTTCCCGTCGTAACTACTATTTCGCTTTTGTTCTCGAATTTTTAAGCTAATTAAAATCAATATATATAAACTGGTTAGCAAACAAATTAAAATTACGTTAACGCGCGTATTTGCTGTTAATATCGGATTCACTTCACAAAATTTAAAAGAATTAAGAACAAAAAAAAACTGAGCACACACTAATTAACATAAATTTGCTCGTTGCCTCGAAAGGTTTGAAATCAGCCTCCTACACTCAATATCCGAAGCCTTTCCTTCCGGATTACACCACCTTTATATCTCTCCTGACGAAGAGCCTACTTGCAGGCTAGTTAAATATGTAGCGCACCACTTAATTAATTAAGTGTATTTTTATTCTCTCAGGTAAGGTGCTTCCTATTCAAATAAATACAGGTACTTTTGGTACCATAAAAGAAAATAAGTATGGCTGCAAACCATTCACCGACAGAAAATTTTACCTGCTAAATTATGGCAGCTGAATATATATTATTTCCTGCAGAAACCTTCTGGGCAATTTTACTTCTCAGCAAGTACAAAATATTCCTAGTTATCTATAACAATTATACGTTATACACTTTAAAAAAAACTATTTACTTGAAAAAAACTTACACGAACGAAATAACCTTCATCGGCAAAATAACCATGAAATTGGTTTTCCTTGGAACTTCTGGTCCGTTTGACTTTGAATTTGCTAATGACGCAAACAGCACAATGTCAAACGGATTCAGAATCTCAATGTTATGTTTCACCGCTTATTTGAGAGGTCATAACGTTCTTTTTTTTCTCCTTTCCCTGCTCTAACCAATTCCTATCTTCCTTCTTAGCAACATTTATAACATCTACCATATAAACGAGTTTAGCATATGCTTAAACCATCTTTCTCTTTCCTAACCACTTTCTGACCACCTACTAGGGAATTTTTATGTGTCAAATTGACAAGACCTTCCTCCACCTGTCATAAGTGTTGTTTACCTTTTACCTTAAGTATTTTCCGACTCGTGCGCGAAATAATTTGTTTAGTGGTTTTATTTGTGTTTATTTAAATAAAAAAAACATATTTCGTTACACCTATAGAAAAAGTGGTAAGCCCGAGCGGAAACACCATTGGTATATCGCAGTCCATTTTGCTTCCTGACCCCTTGGCAAATGCCACATCAGTTCCTTCATCATCGCAAACGCAGACTGCATACACATCGAGGTGAAGTTACGGAGAGGGAAGGGCAACATCAATACATCCGATGACATCAGGAAATCCCGTCATATTGAAAAGTAAAGCTGTGCTTGTGATTTTTAGACAGGTGTACTTCGGAATCGAATCTATCTATATAAAATATGTTTTTTTATGACGTTGACAATTTCTATGAAAAATTTGCTAACTTTTGGTTGAGCTAGTCCCAAAATAAAGTAATTCCCGGCGCCGCGGCCGTGTTGGTAACTTCCCTAAGCTAAAATTCTTAAGATGACTGCAAGTCTCGATATGATTGGAATTGATGATGAACGATGCCGAATCCTTTTTTTATCACTTATTTCACCCAACAAATACTCAAACGCATCTTTTGTCAAAGTAAAGTAAAAAAAAATCTAAAGAACTGCTTAAATCTGTTAAAACGTACAAAAATTCTATTTAAAAGCAACTATTGGGATACAAGTGTGAACTCACTTTGAATCAGGCAAGTCGAATGGATATGAATTGTGCCGTATCTGGTTTTTGTTTTTTTATAATCTAATTTTCTTTCCGGATTCTTTCTTCTACACTTTCTTCACTTCCACTACTTGTGCTGTAATACATTTCTATACTTATAATTTAAATATGTATCCTATTTATTTAGGTGCTAATAAATGTACAACCGCATTCGAGCTCTAAACAATGATTTTTTAATCAAACTTTCTTCCAATATCTTTTGATTTTGACAGATGTTTATTAGTTTTTAGTCGTTATAAAATCTATTACGTATTTTTCGTGTCGAAGAAGTTATGGAATGCCATTTAAAAAACGACACGACAGAGAAAACGAGACGAGATGACGAAACGAGACGAGATCGGTAATAGGGGTGAATTTACGCTTACTTCAAGAGGTTATGACTACCCTTATAATGTTTAGAACACAGTGCGGGTGTTAGGAAATAAGGAAAATTTTCTGCATCGCTTTAGGAAACCTAGGCACTTTGCAGCATTTTTGGCGACTTCAAATATGTGGTCATTCCAACGAAGGTCGTCGTTTACACACACACATACCAAGTACTGACAGCTTTTCGGTTTCTTGGATGAAGGTACCATTCATGGATAATGGTAATGGGGGAATATTAATCTTCAACGACAAGAGACAGCATTGAGTTTTCGAAGCATTGAATTCTACTCGGTTCATAAGACCCCATGAAACAATGCTGTCAAGGTCAGAATTCAATGAGCTTATCATACGCAACCGTTCCATTTCCACGTCAGAAGAGCAGGGACGTGAATTTGGAAACGAATATGAAAAGCTGAGGGTCGAGTCGTCAGCAAAACAGTTAAGCGGATTAGAAGTTTCAGACAAGAGATCATTAAAGAAAATGAGGAAAAGAGTCGGAGACAAAACGGAGCCCTGGGGCACACCAGCATTTATGAAGTGGGTATCAGACTTGAAGCCATCCAACACAACTTCTATTGAACGGTCGGAAAGGTAATTTCTAATCCAACGAAGAAGAGACTCATCGATACCAAAAGCACGCATTTTCGATAAAAAGCTGATGCCAAACTCTATCAAATGCTTTAGAAATATCAAGCGCAATAATCATACTTTCTCCAAAACAATGTAAAGATTGGTTCCACTTTTCGGTGAGATAAGCCATCAAATCACCAGTGGACCGTTTGCTACGAAAGCCGTACTGACGGTCATTAAGAAGCTTTCGTTTTTCAGGTTTATCAACGTTTCCATGACCTTGGAAAGAAGGGACGTTATTGCAATTGGACGGTAATTGGAAGGGGAGGAAGATTCGCCTTTTTAGGAACCGGCTGGACAAAATGTCCTTGTCATTTAAAACGAGCGTTGGAGCCGATGACGTGGTCGAGTTCTTAATGTTCTTGACAAAAGACCAAAAGTTTACGTTTTAAATGAACGACAACATATTTGAAGTCGCCAATAACGCTGCTAAATGCTTAGGCTTCTTGAGACAATGCAAGAAGTTCTTCACCCCTTCTGATCATGCTACAATTTATAAGGCCTTCATTCGCCCAAAACAGGAGTATAACTCAAATATCTGATCAGGTGCTCTACTTGCGCCTGCTTAATAGGGTACAAAATAGAGCGTTAAAATTGATAGGTGATAGTTCTTAGAGTCGATTGATTCTCTTGAACATCGTCGAAACCTTACCTGTCTCTCTACTTTATCGCTCTTTTTACAACCAGTGCTCCAGTGAAATAGCCACTTGCATTCCTCCCCTGAAACAATTAAGCCCCAACACCCACCTCGCTAGGAATGCCCATCAGTTTTACCTTGAGCCCAACTTCGGTAGTATAGTCAAGTATAGAGATTCATATTTTAGTCGCACCACCCGAAGTGGTATGCTTTACCCAAGCCTTCTTTTCAATTACATTACGAAAAAAAACACAAGTTTTTCGAAACAAAACACAAACCAAACAAACGAAATATTAATGAACAATACGTGAAGCGGCTTAAACGAAACGATGCATGCTCCTAAATTTTATATCAACATACATAGAAAGTTACCTGTAAACTTCCTGCGCCCCAATTACACCAGGTGTAGAATGCACGGTTGAGTTCCACAAGTCAGTTTCAGGTGTAGTTGGTATTTGAAACGCTTCACTCACAGAGCTGAGGTCCTGAATAGCATAAAAATATCAAATAGTAAAAAATAAAAAATTAATAAATAAAAATCATTAGTTGCATTTTAATTCTAGTTTATATACCTCAGCTCCAAAACTTTGAGATTGGGATGGAATATAGTTATCCTCATCATCGTGAAATGACACTCTTTTAGAATCGCGAGCGGATATCAATAGACTTTCATTTAGGCCCATCCCTTGAGGACCAAGTATTAAGTGGTTATTATTGATTGACGTAACAAAAGATGATTTTTTAATGCTGGTTCCATTAGGGTATATAGAAACATTGTTTTGGGAAGTAGGATCCGCTAAAGGATACATTGTTTTTGAAGAATTTTGATTAGAGTTATTAACTTTTTGCTGCTGTTGTGACATTATAATATAAGAGCTATTTCGTTCTGGTGGTGATGGTGGAAAGATTAATTTAGCGGCCAATGAGTTACTTGAATGTTGTATCAAATTTTCTTCTGAAGCCACTTCGATTCCACTAGAATTGGTTTCTGAGTTTAACTTAACGTTAAAGTCATTTTTCGTTATATTTGATATAGGAAGTTCCAATTGCAAGGATGTTTCATCGGCAAAACTAGCCGATTTAATAGCTTTCGAAGGCAAAGTGGGTGATATAAATGTAGCAGAGCAGTCATACCGATTATTTTTTAGTATACTCTTTGGCTGAACTGCTAAAGCAGCTTGGGTCTGTTGACTGGGATAGTTGTGTCCAAAAGAAACTCCATTCTCATTCATTAGGTTGGAAATTATGGTGTTATCGGTATTTTCTAAGGTTTCGATTGTCTGGGTTCTAATTTCTGACTGCGAAACGCTACACTTCGAATTCAAGACTTGCTGAACTCTATCTTGGTCGTTTTCTTTTTGGAAAGACATTTCACAGTCATCTTCATGGTCCTTAACTTCTAGAACTCTTTTCTCAAACTCCTTTTCGAGGACCAGTGTTTTTAATTGTTCATCCTGTTGAGAAGACCGTTTCAATAATGAAGAAAGTTCTGTAATTTGCTGATCTCTCCAAAAACGCATATGTTCTCTACGCTTTTTATGCTCCTTTTCTTTTATTTCCCGATCCCACGGATTTGTATTAGTAAAATTTCCATGATGGACAACCGTTGTACTGGTTGGATAAGTGTTTCCATTAGTGGGTTCCGAAGAACTCACACAGAAATTCAATTCCTGAGAATTCTGAGAATTCGATAAAAAAAGGGGATGAGTTGTAGTAGGAGGCAAGGGTGGTGTTTCTTCTGTGTTTTGTCGTTTTTCAGAAGACATGGGGACCCATTTCGACTGAGGCCTGTTAACATTTTGTGAATGAGTTTGCTGAGAAGAAGAAAGAGAATAAGTATCATCGTTTTGTTTTAAAACTTGCCGGTGTAGTGGTAAAATAGAAACATTTGGATAGTGCTGTTCTTGTATTTGGAGCTGTTGGTTAGTTTGATTTTGAATATCTTCGCCAGTTTCAAGCCCATGGCTCTTCATTATGAATCTTTCTCCACTATTTGCTGGTATGTTTGTTGGCTTTGCTATATGTTGACGATTAACTAAGGTGAGCGGCTGTGGTGTATCAATTCGATTAGTCGATTGTGATATAATTGACACGTTCTGCATACTTTGACTTGATAAAAGGGAATTATTGAATGAATTTTGCACTAAGGATGTTGCATGAGCAGCAGTTATATTTGGCATTGAAGGTGCAAATATTTGGTTCATGCGAAAACTGTTCAGAGACTGTCCATCATTGTTTGAACTTTTTTTGTTCTTAGAACGGACTTCAGCTGAAAGAGAGGATTGTGGATGCTGGTTTTGCTGGTTCAATGATGACCCCGTACAAGCATTTTCGGTTATGTTCACAAAGCTAGTGCTTTTAGCAAGGTTATCATTTGTCAGAATTGAACTAAAATACTGCGTTGTATCGGGACTTCTGTTCAAGTTTGCATTCATACCATTATGATAGTGAGTTGAAGTTGGACGGCTTTTAACGTTTGCCGAACCTGTTCCACTCGTAGTAATTAGTGGTGTTTGCTGCTGAATTGGGTTTGTTATAATTCCTGTGTACGGGGATCCTGCCGATGAAACAGTTTGCAATCTTGTGGTAAAAAAAAAAAAACAAATTAATATTAACACATAAATAAAATAAATTATTTAAAAAGTGAATCAGTCTTTTTTCAATTACAAAAGTACAACATTATAAAATAAAATTCCACAATGTTCCTAGAAGAAGTGTGACCGAAAATGGACTTGCCGACGCACTCTCACAACTTCGGTAAGATACTTTGGTCACGCTTTTCCAGGGCGTAATTGACTGTCCGGTTTTGTTATCTATGTTTAATATTTACGCACCATCTTGATATTTGCGCCCTCGAAATTGAGTTTTATAAGTGTTCCTAAAGCTAAGTGTACACGATTGCCCGATCTGCAAATATTGCCAGATCTGTCGGTGAAAAATTCGTCTCGAATGGCTGACAATCGTGTACATACCAAATTAATTTGCAGAAAAACTATTTGGCTGCTAATTTGTAGACAAATATCTGCTAATTAATTTGCAGATATCTGGCAATCGTGTACACGCAAGCTAACAACCGTGTACACAACAAATTAATTGGCCAAAAATATTGTTCATCAATCATTTTGAAGACAAATTAATTTGCAGATGTGGCAATCGTGTGTACACAAATTTTGTTCATTTTCTGACGTTTCTGCAAATGTCTGGCAATAAATAAATTTGCAGACCCATTTTGAAGAACATTTTAAAATTTATTCATTGGCAGACAAATTTGGCAAGGATTACAACAAAAATTTTTGACAGATGCGATGTGAAAATGAACTGAAAATGAATTTGCAGATCCACAAACGAATTTGTGTGTACACGGTTTGCAGAAATCTACAAATATCTGCAAAATCTATTGCCAGCTTTTTGCCCAATTTAGTTTGTCGACAAGGCGTGTTTTTTTCACAAGGATGTTATGTACATTACATGATATAAAAAAAAACGCTTTTTTTTTTATTTGTGGGTTGGTGTTCTTGATCAGTTGTCAAACCAATAAAAGTCAAAAAATGAATTTTTTTTTGCCAAATTCGCACAAAAACGGAAAAAATATTTGTTAAAAACCCAAAGCAATGGCAATTTGAAATGTACCTATCCATGCGAAGAGCACTTTGCTTGATTAGACTCGAGTCTCAAAAAGAATACAGCTTTTGTTAAGAAACTGAAACAGTTCACTCCTGCGCAATTGGAAGCACTAACCAAGGACATGAATGGACTCAAATTGAGTAAGTACATTTCGGAGATCTGCGCGGCTTTGTCGGAGGCAAAAATCAAGATGACTGATGTACCAGCAGTTGTAAGCTTATGCTCTCAACTTCACCAAACCTACGTCGATTTTGATGCTCAGTTTTTAGAAGCGTGGCAAAAGTCTTTGGCCATTAATGCTGGGTTTACATGCATCTGCAACTGCGGAAGTGCAGAAAAGTAAAACGAGACGGATGAAGATTACAAAGCACAAAAGTTAAAAAGAGAGACGAATAGGATTATGGTTGCAGATGAACATGTTCATCTGCACCCATAATTTTTCATCTGCAACCATAACTAAGGAAGTGCAGATGGTGCGTTCCCTCTCTATCAGACAAGTATGCATTTTACATCTTGTGTCTTTTTCCGTTTTTCATCTGCACTTGCAGATGCATGTAAATCCACCATAAACCAGGTGAGAGAATATCCAATCCAAGCAAAATGCGCGTCGATTTGAGATTGTTCGCAGAGCTGGTCAGCTCTGGTGTTATTGGCGGCAAACAAGGCTTATCGCTGCTTGGTAGTGTGTTGATGAACATCATCTCCCAAGAAAAAGAAGATCACAGCAATTTTTCCATCATACTTTACTTTCGAATCATGGAGTCCAAAGGAGAGATATCCAACGACAAGAAAGAAAAATGAGAAATGATGCAGTCAAATTTCGACAAGCTTCTTTCATCCGCTCAAACTCTGTCGGATCTGATGGATGAACCACTGCCCAAACTAGCAAAAGAGACTGAGATCGGCAATCAGGGCACAGTTCTTGAGAGTCTACTTGAAGATTCAGAATTCTTCTATGGGTGATCTGGATCCATGGGGTGATGAGGAGACGATGGCTTTCTACACAGATTTGCCTGATTTGAGGCAGATCCTTCCATTATTAGAGTTGAAAATAAAAATATTCCGTAGTGAAATTAAGGCAGGTAAACAATTTTTTTGTCCGTTTTTTGTTAGTTTAGAAATGTCAGAAATAGGTCCGTTCACAATGGTAACAAGGAATTTCTCTTGAGGGTTTTTGACTCTGTTTACATGATGGGGTTGAATTCATATGAGATTGTGATTTATGTGTGAGTTGGAAAAAATATCTTGTTACTTGTTTCAAACGAATTAAACTATTAATAATAAAAAAATAAAACCATTTTTATGGCATACTTAACAATTACCTACCTTTGAAAAAAATGTCAACATTCACAGAAAAATGTGAAAAGAAATATGCAAAAAGTGCTTTCAGTCACTAAACAGACCTTTTTTAATTGCTTTTACGTTGTTTTATGTATCTTTATATGAATTTAGAAATCTGACTCCTGAAATCTATAAAATTCTTAAAATCAAAAATTGTCAGCAACTAAATTGCGGAGTGTAAGAGTGGGCATACGATTTTATTCAGTTACACATTTGTGAACAGACCCTTTGCCACCCATTTTGCTTTTGTTCGAGATACATGAAAGTCTCTAGACGCACCAACATTAAAAAATGAAAAGTCAAAAAACTCATTCGATACTCGACTAAACGTCAAAAATCTATCCCCGACCAAATCTTAACCATCCTTTTATCCATAACATCGGTTGTCGGGGATGTTGTTTTTGCTTTGCATGTAAAATGATGTTATGTATATAACAGTCTTGTGAAAAAAACACGCCTATTGTCAGCCAAATAGCTGGCAATAAACTTGCAGATATTTGTAGATTTCTGCAAACCGTGTACACACAAATTCCATTTTCACCCTCATTGTCAGCTCATTTGCCCACATTGTCAGACGTTTGCAGATCTGACAATGATTGTCAGACCTACCAATCGTGTACACTTAGCTTAATTTAACCCGCGTTAAAATTTGACACTAATGAGGTGAATAAAATGGGTCTTAAAATTTATTGAGCTGTGGAGCAGGTTAAAGTGTGTTAAAATTTGACGTTTCTAGTGATAGAGAAATTTGCTCTTGCTTTTGCATTCAATTCAAACAACGAAATATGAATCAAGAAAAAAAACGAAGGCAGGCTGGAAAACCATACATAAAATGTTAGACTGAAATCAATTAATTTATATAAATTCAATGCTTTTGTTTTCTAGGGTCTCTTTATTGCTGTTTTAAAATATGACATTAGAATCGAGAATTAAACTCTCTCACAAACTCTCTGAATGAGCGTAATTGTCTCAAAGTAAGGAAACGGTCTTGAACAAACATTCGCAGCAACGCTTGGAAAAACGTCTGTTTGACAGTTGTTGTATTTGTTTTGGCTGTGCACGAATTCTGCCCACAGAAATTTAGGTGGCAGAAATTCGCAGGGTGGGGAAATATTTTACTCTCTCGTGAGCACTCTCTTTGGTGCACTGTTACGAAAAATCGCTGTGCTGGAACGGAATTAGACTGACTTTCGCCGAATTTCAGTGCATTTCGTGCGAATTTTCAGTAAAGAAACACACCTAATCTTTCTCTGTTAAAACAAAATCGATGACAGAGATATTAGAGATTGCTACATAACATCAAATGACCCGCCTCCACGTACCAAGTGATGTTAAGTCGAGTCAACATAACGAAAATTATTGCAGGTGAAGAGGCCGCCTTCGTTAGGGGTGTTTTTTCCACAAGGCAGTCATATACATATATAACATGATATCCAAAAAAAAAAAACCCTTCCCGGACAGCGCGGCTTTTTTTTGAGGGTTGGTGTTCTTGATCAGTTTTCAAAACAAACAGAACAAAGTCTCAAAAAAATGTTAGTTAAAAACCTAAAGCAATTGTATAGAGTGGAAAATGAAAATGCTCTATAGTGAAATTAACGCAGGTAAACAAATTATTTTTGTCTGTTTTTTTGTTACTTAAGGCTGTGTGTGAATTGGGTTAAAATTTCTCACCATGGTTAAATTTTTATATTTGTTTTGCGGTGGATTCAGATGTTAAGTTTTTGCTGTGTGAATTGGGTTAAAGGGGATTTTTTGAAATTTCTAAAATTCCTTTATAGTTCAAGAAATTTCCCTGCAAAATTCCTTTTTATCGTTTACTTAATTTATTTTTTACTTAAAATAAAGCAACTTTAGGAATGTAAATTTAATATTACGTTCCAAAAAGTGTTAAGATCTCTATTTTGCATAATTTCTCTTGTTCTTGTACTACTATTTTCATATGTTGAAACAATAGTCCCGCTTTTTGTCAAAATATTTCCCATCACGGATAGTTTGATAATGGGTGTATGAATACTTGTTTTTACAGCACTGACAACAACTTCAAGCAAAAAAAACATCGATTTGAGATCTGTTTACAAAATGAATAACAATTTGAAGAAATGGTTACAATAATTTTAATTAATTGAATGTTTTATCAATGAATTCTATTGAACCGCAATGAAAAATTCTTGAAGTATGTTTGAAAATATGATTTTGCAAAGTTACATTCATGCTTGCATTTGTTGATGTAAACATAAACATGTTGTCCAGCTCAATTCGGATTTGAATGAGTTTTAGCTTTTCTTCGGGAAACCCTAAAACACAACCATTTTATTTTTATAATTATGTAAATATGTTTTTCGAAAAAAAAAAGGTCAAACTTACATTTATTGCAAGGTTTTCACGTTATTCTTTCTTGTTGTCCAATTTTTCGTGTGCCGTTCATACCGCTTA
This sequence comes from Melanostoma scalare, assembly GCA_949752695.1. Taxonomy (NCBI): domain Eukaryota; kingdom Metazoa; phylum Arthropoda; class Insecta; order Diptera; family Syrphidae; genus Melanostoma; species Melanostoma scalare. The sequence goes on from OX456986.1 coordinate 99,332,540, forward strand.
AAACTAATTTCTGCTTTGTTTACTGTTTGTTCGACAAAAAAAAGTTGTGAATGCAACAAGAACTAGACACACCTCTCTTTCTTGACAAATGTCAGATTTTAACCCATTTTACCCAATTTTAACCCAATTCACACACAGCCTTAAGAAATATTTATAAGAAATGGGGTCGTTCACAAAGGTATGCAAAAAGTTTCTCTTTTATTTCTTTTAATATCTTTATATAAATATACAAATCTAACCCTTCAAATCATTGAACTTTCTAGAATCACAAATTTTAAGCAACAAAATCCCTGCGTGTATAAATGGGCATACGATTTTATTTAGTTAAAGACATGTGAACGGACCATCCGACATCCATTTTGCTTTGCTCGAGATACATGAAAGTCTCTAGCCGCACCCAAAATTTAAAAATGAAATATGGAAAAACTCCTTCGATACTCGAATAAACGTCAAAAATCTATCCCCTATAGGATTCTAACCATTCGACCTCAGTTGTCGGGGATGTTATGCATGTAAAATCATGTTATATATAGGGTGTCCCGCAATTCGTGTTATATACTTTGGGATGTGATTCTTGTCATATTCATGCTTATTTTGACATTCTATTCGAATGAAAGTTTAGTCGAATTCGAAAGAACTGCATTTTGAGACTCGAATGATACGAATGTTAAACATGTAAAATTTCGAATCATTCGAGTCTCAAAATGCACTTCTTTCGAATTCGACTAAACTTTCATTCGAATAGAATGTCAAAATAAGCATGATTATAAGAAAAAAATTGTTCACAGTAAAGTTCGTTTCTCAACTTTGGCATCCCTTTTTGGGTCATTTTTTTAAGAAAATTACTGTTAAACACAGAGTTTCTTTAATTTTTTTTACAGATGAACAAAACAATAATAAAAAAAACTTATTAAAAAGTGCACTCAAAAACCATTTCAAATTTTATGATACTTTTTACGAACTTTTATTTTACCAGCTAGCAATGGGAGTAGTTTTCCAAGAATTGATTGTTTTAAGGCAATTTTTATTACCTCTTCTCAGGGAGTTTTAAGTTGGGGGTATGAATGTTCAATGGGTAAATAAGTCGTATAAAGGAATAAGAAAACAAATTTGTTTATCAGTTTATCAAAATAAGTCAGTGATCAGAGAGCTTTTTGAAATGCCTTCATTTACGAATAGAAGAATACGCAGACATGGGTCTTGCAATGGAAATTCGAGAAGAGCACACGGGCTCTGGCATGCATTCAAAACGAAAGAGGCACTTAGAGCACTTGATATAATTGTAGGTATATATAAGAAACATAAAAAACTACTAAAAGTACCCACATTATTGTTCTATTCAAACCAACCTCAGGGCAAATTTTTTTTTTTTTTTTTAATTTTACCCATTTTCTATAGGCGTATTTTTTTTCACAAGGATGTTATGTACACAAAATATCCAAAAAAAACGCTTCGTTTTTTTTAATTTGTGGGTTGGTGTTCTCGATTAGTTGTCAAAGTCAACAAATGAATTTTTTTTGCCAAGTTCGCACAAAAACGCAAAAAATGTTTGTTAAAAACCCAAAACAATTGTATAGAGTGGAAAATAAAAATATTCAGCCCTATTATCGTAACAGATCGGAACGAAATTCATTCCGATTTGTACGAAACGTAAGATATTTGTATTATGGTAACGTTTCCGATTACTTAATCGGACATGCCTCCGAAAAAAACGAAACAAGCGATGAAAATGTCAAACTCACCGCAACGCTTCTAGAATTCATGCGATGCATGGCGATTAAATGTGAAAATGGTGGGAACGCATTCGGAATTCATGCGATGCATGCCGATTTCTTGGTTTTCTGTTCTATCCGATGTCTCCGACAGCAAAGTAGTCGCGGAAGGGTTGTACGTAAACAAAAAAACAAAAAACAAAAACATGAATTCTGAGAAGGGATTTCTTGGTTTTTTGTTCTATCCGATGTCTCCGACAGCAAAGTAGTCGCGGAAGGGATGTACGTAAACAAAAAAACAAAAAACAAAAACAAATAAAATAATGAATTCTGAGAAGGGATTTCTTGGTTTTCTGTTCTATCCGATGTCTCCGACAGCAAAGTAGTCGCGGAAGGGTTGTACGTAAACAAAAAAACAAAAAACAAAAATAAATAAGAACATGAATTCTGAGGAAGGGACAGAACATTTTTGTAGGTATCTGAAAGTTGGAAAATATCTGAAGAATTTCTAAGTGTTGTTCTTTTTTGTTTACTTGACGTTCTTCTCCATCCATGATTTACAGACTCACTTGCAATTTATTCCACATATGTTTTATGTCAACTACATGCGTCAGTGTTTCCTTTACGAAATGGATACCATAAACAAAATAAATGTTACGATCGGAACTTCTCTACGATCGTATGTTTCTCCGATCTGTTACGATGATAAGGCTGATTCTGTAGTGAAATTAATGCAGGCAAACAATTTTTTTTATCCGTTTTTTGTTAGTTTAGAAATGTCAAAAATAGGTCCGTTCACAAAGGTAACAAGGAATTTCTCTTGTGTGTTTTTGACTCTGTTTACATTCTGGGGTTGAATTCATATGAGATTGTGATTTATATGTGAGTTGGAAAAAATATTTTGTTACTTGTTTCAAACGAATTAAACTATTAATAATAAAAAAAATAAAACCATTTTTATGGCATACTTAACAATTACCTTTGAAAAAAATGTCAACATTCACAGAAAAATATGAAAAGAATTATGCAAAAAGTGCTTTCAGTCACTAAACAGACCTTTTTAATTGCTATTACGTTGTTTTATATATCTTTTTATAAATATACAAATCTAACTCTTAATCAAAAATTGTCAGCAACTAAATTGCGGAGTGTAAGAGTGGGCATACGATTTTATTCAGTTACACATTTGTGAACAGACCCTTTGTCACCCATTTTGCTTTTGTTCGAGATACATAAAAGTCTCTAGACGCACCAACATTAAAAAATGAAAAGTCGAAAAACTCATTCGATACTCGACTAAACGTCAAAAATCTATCCCCGATCAAATCTTAACCATCATTTTATCCATAACATCGGCTGTCGGGGATGTTGTTTTTGCTTTGCATGTAAAATGATGCTATGTATATAACAGTCTTGTGAAAAAAACACGCCTTATTTATTTAAGTATCATAAAATGAATGTGTTTGTGAGTGCACATTTAAATGAGTTTTCTTTTACTATTATTTTGTTCATCTGTAAAAAATAAAGAAACTAAGTTTAACAGACATTTTTTGCAAAAAAGACCTCAAAGTCAAAACTTTGCTGGGGAAAGAAAATTTGAACATCATTTAAAATGAAAATGAAAACCTGGTAACCCTAACCCTATAAGAGCTCAATTTAAATACAGTTTTAAAGATTATTATTTCTACAAAAAATTAAGTCTAAAATTAGGTCTCTCCCACCAGTATTGACAGAGAAATCGAATTTAACACAGGTCGGGGTACTCCAAAGTTAACCTTTTTTGAAATTGTCAAAAAGTGATGTCAAAGTTGAGAAACGGACTTTACTTTATAACAATTTTTTTCTTAGAATACGATCAAGAATCACATCCCAAAGCATGTAACACGAATTACGGGACACCCTGTATACGACAGCCTTGTAAAAAAACACGCCTAATGTTGATAGAAATGAAATAAAAAATAAGCTAGTTAAATTGTTATAACTTTATAATTATTGTAAGTTTGTAAATCAAAAATATGTTTGTGTAGATAAAACCAAATTTGTAGTCTCTATAGAGTGTTGAAACCTTTTAGACGGAATAAATTAATAAATAAATAAATTACCTTTCCCCAAAAATTGGCTGCGACTGATTCTGAGCTCGATAAATACTCAAATTTTGGTAAAATCCTTGTTCAGTGCTGTTTGATAAGCTGTAAGTGCTTTGTGACTTGGAATTTGATTTATCTAAAATCTCAATTTAAAAACACGGACAACTTTTATAGTGCTTGAAATACTTACTAGAGACGTTTTTATTGGAATGGTGCAGTACTGGAACTGATTTACTTGGTACTAATTGTGAGCCCTTGAACGTAGTATCAGTATTTTTCGTTTCTACCTCTATTACTGAAACTTCTCTTTCAGATAACCTATTACCTATTGAATTTAAAAAAGTAAACTTTTATAGTAATTTTATAAACGTAAATTTTCCAAAAAAAAATAGCAGTAAAATAACATTTTAATAAGATTAAAACATGAAACTAAAGTAAAACAATCACACATAGAGAAGTAATTTCAACTGAAAAATAAAGATTTTATGAAGAAGAAGACAAGAAGTTTAATCTTTTCAATGCACTCGTAGTGTTGAGCATGAGCACATCTGTTATAATTGCTTAAAATATAATTTTTTTTATTGAGATAGTTTCTTATATATTTGTTATGAAAGAATTTCTAAAAGTGGACATAATGATTTTTGCTCAATGTGTCTTATTTGTTATTTTATTGTGTTTCAAAATATTTGTAGTTTATGCTTTGTTTTAATTCTAGTAGTTTTGATTAATTATTATTATTGTACTTCATGTTAGGTGTTCTATGTTGTATGTCACTATTTGTATTTTTTTTTTTATCATATATATATTTCTTATACAGTACCTCACACTCAAAGTGGGACACCTAAGAAATAAAATCTTTAATAAACTTCTTTACGAAAAAAAATGCAGAGTTGCTCACTTTTTTAAATAATTTTTATTTTTATTGCTTAATATTGACCTCAAATTATTATAAAATAAAAAAAAAAATATCAAAAAACAACCCCGATTTGTTTAAAAAAAAAGATGAAAATGATCTCTCTAGTATTTTTTTTTTAATGCAGGTCACACTCAAAGTGGGACACCTGATGTTTTCTAAGAAAACATACTGTAATTGCCACGTTATCTACATTATTTAGTTGCAGTTTTTGCAGAGCTTTCATTGTGATAAAAATTAAATAAATCGAAATGTCAAGGCAAACAACCTCTGAAGGAAGGCAAATTGTGATTTTCAATTACCAAAAAGGAAAATCCGTTCGTCTAGAGACTCTCTACCATTAGTATTGACAGAGAAATCTAATTTAACAGAGGTCAGGGTTGACAAACGGACTTTATTGCAAAACAATTTTTTTCTAAGAATATGACCAAGAATCACATCCCAAAGTATGTAACACGAATTACGGGACACCCTGTGTATGCATGTTGGAGAGATCACATTGTTATTCAGTTTTGTTCAGATATACGTTTCTGTAAGTCTTTCTAGAGTCTTGAGTAGAAAGGAGGATAGGTTTATTGGTCTGAAATCTTTCCGTTCAGGGTGCGAGAGCTTATTGAATAGAAAAGAACCAGGAAATCCACCGTAGCCTTCTTTTCCTGTAAAAAAGCTATTGGTAGTAATTAGGGTTTCTCCCCCTTAATCACCCACTGGTTCAAGACCGCGGTCACCAGACAAATACTCACATACGGTGTAGCGGTATGGGGAACCGCTCAAGATAAAAGGACCTACATCGATAGTCGAAGCAAGGTCGAACGATCAACTAGTATGTGTACAAGTGCAGTACTGTAATCAACACCCTCAGCTGCTCTTAACATACTCCTTAATCTCACACCATTAGTTATCTCCAGCACCCAAAGGGCCGTTAGCACAGCCAGTCGTATTAGAGCTATCTCCCTATGGACCAATAATAAAATTTGTCACGCTACGATCTTGAATCTGTTCAGATCAATCCCTTGTCACTCCGACTACGCAATCTCCCAATTGGTTTTTGATAATTAGTTCCAATTCTCAATTCCACCGAGAACTATCTGGGAGGATGAAGGATTTTTGAGTGATGATTCAATTCATTTCTTTACAGACGACCCAAAAACCTTAGAAAGGGTCGGCCGCCGGGTGTACTCAGACAGCTTAGTGTAAAGGCCCCGGCCCATAGAACGCGGTGCGTGCGGTAGAAGCGGCGCGGCAACTGATGCGGTGGGTTTTGCCGCGCGCAACTGATAGGGGTGACCCATAGAATCCGTTGCGGTGTTTTGACAGATAAATTTAGTCAAAATGGGGGCGTTCAAGAATCGCATCCGGATAGCTTGTTGTTGTTGTTTACGTGTGGGAAATCGAAAAAAATAAGTTATAATCGTCTAGCAATGATATTTTGAATGTTTTTCTGTTTTCAAAAGTCGAATTTTAATATTTCACAGCTGTTGTCTGTTGTCGATAGTTCAAAAAGGTATCTAGACACGGCTATCCAAGATAGGCTATCCGATAGGTTCTTGAACGCGCCCATCGTCATTTTTTCTAAATAAGAGAAAACTTCGAATTGGTTGTGACTGCGCATGTCTCTCTTCTGTCACCGCGTGAGAGCCGCGGCAAAATAGAGGTTCGGCTACTCGGCGCGTGCGGCGCGTTGCTCGCGGTGCTTATGGGTCACCTCTCATAAGAACGTGTGTATTTAATCGAGCTGTCAGTTGAAAGCGGTGCCGCACGCACGCACCGCGTTCTATGGGCCGGGGCCTTAAGTCTCTCATTTCGCTTTCCAACCGCCAAGCGGAAATTCTGGCAGTCAAAGAGGTCTTATCGTGGCTGAAAATGTGTTATGATCAGTGTTTATACGGCGCTGTTTCTACGAACTCAGTAACCGCCCTCAATCGTCATCTATTACTTCAATGTTCACCTTATTTGGACGCCGGAGCACAGACATTCTAGGTAACTGTAAAGCCGAGGAACTCTCCTTCACTTCCAATGTCTTCGCCAGCTATTTGCTGTTGCACGGTTGTTGCTGTTGACCATTCATGTCAAAGAATTATGGATGCTGAAGCTCTTAAAGCTCAAACCATTAAAACAGCAATTTCTGCCCAAAAATCGGCAACAACTTCTGCACAAAAATCGGCTACGAGCTCTGTCCATACAAGTGCTTCTAATTCTAATGTTACTTTTGAAACCCCTTGCACCAGTTCAGGCCCGTCTACTTCTTTTATTTCAAATGAAGCCTTAGATACAATTTTGGAGAATTTTCCTGATTCTTCTTTTAAAACTCCCCAAGCCCCAAAAATGCCGAAAAAACTTCAACCCACTACTTCCAGAACGTGTTTGAATACACAGTTCGAAAGCATACCAGTAAGTCCAAATGTTCCTCTTCATAATTTGGCATCTACATCCACTAAGACTTATAGCTGGGACCACAACTTTCAAGATCTTCCGGAGGATACTCCGCTTTCACCCTCACAACTTCCGTCTCCAGTTCATAGACGTTTTGCAAAAGACAGAAAGCGGAAGATATGACGGAAATGGACCGGAAATGCGTACTCTTGTTCGACGAAATGGTTGTTGAACAGGAGAAAGAGTACAACAACAAGGACGACATTCAGTACGGATACACTGATTTTGGAGAGCATGGACGGACGAATCTGATAGCCTCCAAAGTAATGGTATTTACTTTGCGAGGGTTTAACAGAAACTGGAAACAATCTATCTCCTACTATGTGGGATCACCGAAAGGAGACATGCTTGCAAGGATTATGCAAAAGATGGCAGCAATTTATTACGCAGGCTTTGCAGCTGGCAAGCTCAAGTCCAAACTGAAGTGTGAAGCCTGTTCCAACTTCATGATCAGCAGCTCGGTTGAAAGGAGAGATCAACTGCAACTTATAGAACTAAGGGCCTATGTCAGCACCGTTGCTACATCTGAATTCGGATTGCTAGCTGTTCCCTCAATCCAGCCGGAAAAATTGGCTGAGAAAGTGCAGAGGGTTTTTGAGGAAAACTTCAGAAGAAAACAGCATATAGAAGATCTCATGGAAAAATGGATGGAGACTGTACGTGATTCTAGAGATGCGAACCTGGAAATACCCTGCCCTAACACCGAACATAAAGAGACAATTGTCAGATTCCTTTTGCAAGGAATGATGTTGTTCTCTATAAAAAAGACAAACAAGGATCTTCGCGAGACTAAAAAATATAAGAAAAAGTATGTTGAAGTATTCTAAGGTTACCTATTTAAAAAAAAAAAAAAATGTTTAAGTACCTATTCTAAGATTATTTTTTAAGTGCAATGTAAATAATGTTTCTGAAATTAAAAATGTATATGGAAAACCTATTAATTTTTGTTAAAATCAATAATTTAACCTTTTTTCTTTATAGGTACCTTAAAACTGAACCTGGACCTGACATGCCTAGTCATTTTATTGCTTTGTTTTACTTTTTTGTTGTTTTTTATATTGATTTTTGTTGTTATGTATATGTTTTTTGTAAATTCTTATTTATTTTACCTTTTCTTCTTCTTTACCCTTAAATTTTCTTAGTTACATAATAGTATTCTCTTTGCTTTTCTTTCACTTTTTTTCCTATTTTTTATATGCAATATGAAGTGCAATTATTTGGGAGCGTATCGGAATCCCGCTTTTTAAAATCCCGTTTTTTAAAATACCGACAAAAAAAAGTTTATAATCCCGTCTTCTTAAATACCGTTTTGTTAAAATCCCGTTCGTGACAATCCTGTTTAATCAAAATCCCGTCTATCAAAAGCCCGCCTTTTAAAATCCCGCTTAATCCCGCTTAGCCCGTTTTATATTTGGATAAGTATTATTCAATATTGTTCATTTAAACTCTACATATCAGTTCTCAATTGTTGAAAGTTTTGTTGTCTGAACATTTTTTAAAATAAAATTATCTAGACCAAATATTCTTCTTCTTTTTTATATTTAATCCCGCTTTTGTAATCAACACCAGGTGTTTTATTTTAAAAATCGCGCGATTTTTAAAATAAAACACCTGGTGTTGATTACAAAAGCGGGCTTATAAAAACGGGATTTTAATAAACGGGATTTCAACAAACGGGATTTTAAAAACGGGGTTTTAAAAAAGCGGGATAATAACAAAACGGGCTTAAAAAAACGGGATTTTAAATGCGGGAAAATAAAAAGCAGGATTATAAAAAACGGGATATCGAACCCAACCCCAATTATTTTTCTCCTTTTCTTTCGCTTTTTTATTTTTTATTAACTTTTTTTGAATGTGCAATATTCAATTCCCTTAGCTAATCATTTTGTTGTTATGCTTTTTTTGTTGATTTTTTATAAGTTTATAAGAATTTGAATTCGTTTTATGTTATTTTGTGATATATTTTTACGTTTTGTTTATTGATGATATCAATGACAATTCAAGCAAATCAAGCATGCAAAGTAGTTAGTGAGTCAGGCCTCCTGGGGAACCTCATTAAAAAAAACGAATCTTGTATTTTACCTCCTGGGTGATCCGGAAAAAAATACACTTTTTTTGTAGTTGCCTATAGTTTTTCTTTTAAAAAATCTATTTATCAAAATACTAACGTTTTCCACCCTTTTTCAGATTTGTTTTTAACTATCATAACCTTACATTTCCATACTTACTCAACTATAATTCCAACATTTCCGATAAAATGTTCTTCAATATCATTTTTCACATATCAAATAATAAATTCAAAACAAAAAAAAAATTTCTGCTCACTAATACAAATTTCAATTTTTCATGAACTTGAAATGAAATTTGCTTCCAACATAGCAATTTCATTTTATCCCTTCAAATTGAAATTTCAGTTTCAATCACAACAGTATGATCAGATGTTCAATTGTACGTAAAATCTTTCTTGACCTACTACCACCACTAAAAGAAAGCCAAAACAATTCATGTAATTATTTTTTCACACCTATTCTGCTTTGCTTAACCATAAGATTACTGATTCTCTATACTTTGTCTTTGTCTTGTGATTTTGATTCTCCTCCCCACCTTAAATAATTTGCTTTGATTTTGGTTCTCTCGGCACTTTTTGAAATTTAAGCGCTTAATTCTCTCTTGTCTGTGTCTCTTTGCTTAAGCGATTTCAGCGCACCACTCGGTGAATAAAGGTCTTAGAAAAAGCTATCTGATGATAGTACTATAGATTATATATACAATGGTTAAAGTCAATTTCTTTATTTGCCTGGTTCTTTTTTATAAATAATTAACAAGCGAAACTTTTTGCTTTTAACACAACTTTATTAAACTACTTCAAAGTAATTTACTTTTCACAAAAAAAAATATATGGCGGTGGTGGATGGCGTGTGGCTGGTGTCGTAGTTGGGATAGTAAAAGAGAGAGAATGGCGGATATCGGAGACTAAAAAATGGTGGCCTTTCAAATGGAACGGGAGGAAACAAAACATGGAATGCGTTCGACCATTGTACCATTTAAGAGGCAAGCACACTTTTATTTTGTTTCCTCCAGTCAATCGGCCGCATCGTATTCAGACTTAAACACAATTAAATAAATAGTTATGCAGTAGTCAAGTATCGAAGTCAAAATTTTGAAAAAAAAAAATTTTTTTAATTATTTTCTTTAAACTAAATTTTTACACAATTCTGCGCTATTAACGGAGTTCACACTGTAATCTATATAGTCGGACAGACTGGTTTGAAGTTTGAACGACCAATGTTGGATAATGAGAACCCTCAGACGACCGCTTGTCTGGGATGGTTTTCAAATATTTTTGAAAGTTTTGAAGATGGACGGAGCGGAGAAATATTTATGTCGTAATGTTGGACGAAAAGTCTGATAAGTCTGTACGAAAAACTACATCCGACCATCTAACATCCATCCAGCAAAGTCTGTATAATCAATTATACAATGTGAACACCATATATAACTTTTAAGGCTTTCGCGGAATCTGCTTTTGATGTGTTATTTTCTTCATTGACTACGCAAGTTGTAGCGGTGCGTAGACGGTTCTATTTGAAGCTGTTGTTATTGCTGGGTAGAAGATTGGGAGCAAACAGTGCTCAATATATCGCTGGATGTTTTTATGGCTATCTGAATAGGTCGTGCGATGTTGTAGCGAAATGTTCGGGGCGAGTACAGCACTGCACTCATTTTATATTTTTAATATTATCGCGGCTTATCCGAAATCTTAAATTTCAAAATGTAAACACTGTTTTGAAAAATCAAATAAATACATAAAAATGGTGGCGAAACAGAGCGAGGAGGTTCAGAGCCTAGCGCATTTCTCACAACCATGCCTTATAATGTGAGGGAATGAAGGGGACCCACAATTTTCCGCCGGTTCCAAACGGCTAATCGATAAAGCGCTTTCATGGCAATGAATTTACTAACGGGAGACTTGCTAATTCCTCGCAAAGGTTATATCCTTGGAAAAAACATATTTGCCTCTGATGGGACTCGAACCACGAACCTCTGGGTTAACAGGCAGACATTTTAACCATCACGCCACGGGTACCACTATGAAGGATCACTTTTTCCTTTAAATAAATCAATGCTTTTATTAATTTTTAGTCAAACACAGAAGACTGAAGAGAAAATCTTTCTTAGATTTTGAGAAATTAAAATAAAATGAAAGCTACTTTTCTCCAGAATATAGAACTTTGTGGGTTTTACGCTGTCTAGACTTTATTCAAAAAGGGGCTTTCTGAACAACGTTCGTATTGTTTCCTCATTAATATTTCAAAAACTAAAAAAGATTTATTCGTGTGGTTCTCTGCGTTTGACTAAAAATTAATAAGAGCATTGATTACGTAAAAAAGAAGATTCATAAAAGTGCAAAATTTTATAAAGAAAATTTAATTTGAAGAAAAATTATTTTATTTTTTTTTTAACTCTGACTTTGAGACAAGTTTGCTCGAAAACTATCCACTAAATCAACTTGAACAGAAAAGAGAACAAAAGAACAAAGTATTAGCTTTCAAAATCACTATAGCATGTGGTAGTAAGTCTAAGTCTCACCTAAGCCGAGAGGGAGATAGACCACCCCTTACACAGATTTTTTTTTGTTCAAATATTTAAGTACCGTGTGCTTTGTTGTTATTATAACACCTGCCAGTTTATTTTATAATAAATATGAGACGAGATTTCATAATAAATGAAACGATGAATGATGCGTAAAACCGCATCTTCGCGGTTCTTATAATTGTCAAATCTCAAAAATTAAAATATTTCTTTTGTTTTAATATTATAATAAGATAATATAATATACTTATTTGAAGCAAAATGAAAGTAGCAATTGTAATACAAATCAAGTTGAAATGCAATTTGCATGTGTATGAATACAAAAGCTTAGTTCTGTTTGCATACTCTGTCATCTTGGCTCTGCTTCTTCTGAGTCGACTACTTCCTCGAATGAACCTCCAAACTTTGACTTCAAAACCGAGTTTCGATTGATTAATTTTGTTTTAATAGTATTTTCCGTGGATGAGTCCAGTCCAGTCCAGGCTTCGGTTCCTAATTTGTTTACATTTGTACGAACTATGCAACCATTCCGCATTTGAGTGTGTGCTTTATATTGATTTTGCTTGAGGTTTGGACAGCTTTCAGAAAGAATTCCGTTTTTTGCAAAATAAGATAAGGAAGTTTTCAATGGAGTATGGTGACCAGAAATTCTGCCAAGTTCTGATTTTAAAGATGAACAATTGTTATTACATTCAACGACTA